>RJWH01000789.1:0-570425 GCA_004363575.1 Solenodon paradoxus | reverse complement strand
TTTTTTTTTTTTTTTTTTTTTTTTTTTTTTTTTTTTTTTTTTTTTTTTTACTGTTGGACTTACTCTGCTTGAATTTTGATTATTTCCTTCTGCTGATTTTGACTTTAATTGTTCTTCTTTCTTTAATTGTTTTAAATATGGTGTTAGGTTGTTTATTTGTGAGTTTTCTTGTTTTTCAAGGTGGACCTGGATTGCAGCGAATTTCTCTTTTAGTGCTGTTTTCGCTGCAGCCCATAGATTCTGGCAACTCATGTCTTCATTCTCATTGGTCTCTAAGCATTTTTAAGTTCCTCTTTGATAACCTCTTTCACCCGAGTCATTCAGAAGCATATTGCGTAGTCTCCAATTAATTTGGTTTCTTCAGCTTTATTTTTGTGGTTGATTTCTAGTTTTAAGCCATTGTGGTCAGAGAAGATGCTTGGTATGATTTCAACCTTTGTAAATTTGTTGACATGTTTTGTGTCCCAGCATATGATCTGTCATTGAGAATGTTCCCATGTGCACTTGAGAAGAAAGTGAAATCTGTAGTCTTTGGATGAAGTGTTTGGTATATGTTAGACCTAACTTTTCCAAATGGTTATTAAAGCTGCAGTTTCCCTGTTAATTTTCTGACTGGTTGGTCTGTCTTTTGTTGTAAATGGGGTGTTAAAGTCCCCACTATTATTGTGTTGCTGTCAGTGTCTCTCATCAGTTTTAATAATACTTGCTTGGTATGTTTTGATGCTCCTTCATTTGGTGCATATATGTTACTAAGCATTATGTCTTCTTGCTAGATTGACCCTTTGATCATTATATAATATCCATCTCTGTCTTTCTTTATGCTTTTTAGTCGAAAGTATTTTATCTAAGTATGGCCATTCCTGCTTTTTCGTGGTTGCCATTCGACTGTAGAATTTTCTTCCAGCCATTGACTTAGAGCCATTGTTTGTCTTTTGAAAGAGGTTTCCTGAATGCAGCAGAAGGTTGATTATGCTTTTTTAATCCATTCAGCCACTCTGTATCATTTGGTGAGTTCAGTGCATTAATGTTTAGGGTGATTATTAATATGTAGCTACTTGTCATTTTGTAATATGTCCTCTGTGTGTTGTTCCAGGCAGTGCCTTTATTCTTCTCTTTCTCTTCTTAGGTCAGTGGGTGTAGTTGTTTCAATTGGTTTCACTTTTTGTTTTCGTCTTTGCTTTTCCCCTGGAAATGTATTTTGAGGTTACCCTGAAGTTAGCATTAACAATTCCTTGTTTATTTCCTATTTTATTTTGAAACAGATTAATCTTCCACTCATTCTATCCATCCACATTTTTTTCACTTCTCCTCCCCATTGTATTCGTTGGCTTACTATTTTAACTGATTTTTTTTTAACACTTTAATCCTTTAATATTTTTTGTAGAACTTGTTTTATCATGAGCAATTCCTTTAATTTTTGCTTATCAGAAAAGTTTTATCATTCCTTCAGTACTGAATGATAATCTAACAAGTTATAATATCCTAAGTTGAAATCCTTTTCTTTTAGCACTTTGTATCATGTTATTCCCTTCTGGCTTTTAGTTTCGCTTGAGAAATCCACTGAAAATCTTATGGGGACTCTTTTGTATGTGACTTGTTTTTCTCTGGCTTCTTTTAAGATTTTTTATCTTGTATTTCTGACATTTTGAACATAGTCTTGTCTAGGTATAACAGTCTCTTTTGGTTTCTTTAATTAGGAACTCTTTGAACTTCCTGGGTCTGGAGACTTACTTTATACTTTGGGTTAGGGAAGTTCTCAGCTGTTATTTCTTCAAATACAGTTTCTGCCACCCTTTCTTTCTCTTCTTCTGGGACCCCTGTGATGCAAATGTTGTTCATTTTGATGTTATCCTGTAGATCTTGAATTCTGTCTTCATTTCTTTACATTTTTTTTTTTTTATCTCTTTGTTGGTTTGCTTGATTGCATTCCTAACCCTATCTTCTAGCTCACTGATTATATTGGGGACTTCATCCATCCTATATCTGAGACCTTTTTGAGTTCTTTAGTTCAGCTGTCGTATTCTTCATTTCTTTGATATCTTGCTTCATTTCTTCTCTCTTTTTTGTTATCTTTTGCTTCATCTGTTTTTTCCCTGATGTCCTTGAGTATGTTTATCACTAAATTTTATTTCCCTAAATTTATCCTCAGGTAGTTTGCATACATCTGTTGTATTTATATTTTCCCTTGGGTATTTTTTTTTTATTGAACCCATCATTTTGTGTATATTTCTCTATGTATTTGCTATGTTTGGCATTCTGTTTATATTTTTGTGGGTTCAGTTTCCCTGCAGTGATGGCATTGTGTAGGGTGGTTACCTGGGTGTGGTCCACTATTGACAATCAGACCTCAGTTCCATCTCCACCCACAGTTTGGCACTAGTGGGTGGCATTGAGTATGAGTCCCTTCTGGGAGACTACCATCTTCCTTTAATCTTGAAGACAGGATATCCGGTAAGTGGATCCTGAGACTCCAGTGTAATATGGTGGTGGAATGAGATGGGATAGGTAATTCTCTTATACGCCTTCCAGTTATGGTGGTGCCCAGTGTATTTTCACCGTGGACTCCAGCTGAGACATCAGGACGCTGGTTGCCTTTCCACCTTGTGCCAGGACTGTCTCCCCTGATTCCTTGTCCTGATCCTGCTGGGCAGACTCTTTGCTGTTTTTGCCTTATTTTGAATAAATTAACATTACTTACTCATTTTTATTGAGATAACTTTGATTTACAAAATGGTATGTTTAGGTGTTCAGGTTCATTATCAAATACATGAAAACATACATTGCCCGTCACTAAATTTCCAATTATCCTCTACCTTTGTTCATGGGATCCTCAGCATACTTGGCTCCTACCCTCCACCCCATTCTCTTCTGGTTACCTCAGTTCTGTTGTCAGTGTCAAAGGATTGATTTTTGTTTTGTCTGTTTATTTACTTTGTTTCTTTATATTATTCATAAGATTGAGATAATCCAGTATTTGTCTTTCTTCTTTGACTTATTTCACTTAGTATAATACTCTCTAGTTTCATATATGTTCTTACAAATGTCTGCATTTCATCTTATTTTCAATTCAATAGTATTCCATTGTGTATATATACCATATCTTCTTTATCCATTCATCTGTCACTGGGTGCTTAGGTTGTTTCTATTTCTTGGCTATTGTAAATAAAGCGGCAGTAAATGATTGGATGCATGTATCTCTTCATAGAATGATATTTTTTTGGTAAATACCCAGACATGAACTGATGAGATCATATGGAATTTACATTCTGAATTTTTTGAGAAGTCTCTGTACTACTTTTCATAATAGTTGCACCAGTTTACACTCCCAACAGCATAAAAGGGTCACCTTTTCTCCACATTCTTGCCAGCACTTATTGTTTCCACTCTTGAATAATATCCATCTCAAAGGTGTGATAATTTTGTTTTCTTTTGCACTTCTCTAATAGCTGGAGAGGGACATCTTTTTACGTGCTCTTGACCAACTGTATGTCTTCTTTGAAGAAATGTCTATTTAGAACTTCTGCTTGTTGTATGATTGAATCGTTTGCTATTCTGTAGAGTTTTATGAATTTTTTATATGTTTTGAATATTAACCCATGTCAGATGTATGATGTAGAAATATCTTCTCCCAGTCAGTAGGATATCTTTTTGTTTTGGTGATAAATTTCTTTTGCTGTCAGTTTGATGCAGTCTCCTCTCTTTATTTTTGTTTTTCTTTCCCTTGCCACTGGAGTCGAGTCCCCAAAGACCTCTCTTAAGGCAGATGTCATGAAACATTGTGTTTTCTTCTATGTAGTTTCGGTTTTCAGTCTAAGTATAATCCAAAACATTGAATTAGGGCTTACTGTGGTGGCCTAGCAGTCTGGTACAACTGGGAGCAGTCCCACATACATCTCAGGGCCCTGGGTTCAAGACATGGGGCTGGGAAGAGTGACCAGTGGGAACAGCTAAATAAAAATAAATGGGGTGCTTTTTCCTCCTCTCTCTTCCTGCCTGCCTCTGCTCACCTTCATTCCTGTCTCCACCTTTCCTTTAAAAACAAAAAACAAAAAACAAAAATGAATTAATTGTTCTGTATGATGTCAGAGAGTGATCTTCTTTCATTCTTTTTCATGTGACTCCAGTTTTTCCAACATCATTTGTTGAAAAGACTTTCTTTGATCTATATATGCCTTAGCTCCTTTGGCATAAAATTAACTGACTATATATGTATGAGTTTATTTCTGGTGATTCATTTCTATTCTGGTGATTTATGTAATTTTTTAAAATTCCAGTTTTGATTACTATTGCTTTATACTTTAAAATCTGGGAGTGTGATACTTCAACTTTGTTCCTGTTTCTCACGATTGTTTTAACTATTGGGATTTTGTTGTTGTTGTTATTGTTTGTAAGATAAATTTTTTAATTCTATTTCCTTGAAAAATGCCAGTGGAATATTTATGGGCATTGCATTAAATCTGTACCTCGCTTTAGGTAAGATGGCCATTTTAATAGTATTCTTTCTTTCCAACCAAATACATTGTATAACATTCTATCACTTTGAATCTTGCTTCCTTTTAATAATGTCTTGTAACTTTCCTTATAGAATTCTTCCACCTTTTTTTACTTCAAGACATTTAATATTTTTGTTTCTGTTGTCAGTGGGATAGTTTTATTAATTTTACTCTTTTCTATACCATTGTTTGCATATAAAAAATGCAACCAATATTTTGTATATTAATTTTGTAGGCTGTCATTTACTTCTAATAGTTTTTTGGTAGAATCTTTAGAATTTTCTACATACCATGTCATCTCAGATAGCGATAGTCTTACTTTTATTACTTCTTTTCCAGTGTGTATCCCTTTTATTTCTTAGTAATTAATCTGGCTAAGACCTCCAATACAAGGTTGCATATTATTATGGTCTTGTCTTTTTTCTGATCTTAGGGAGGAAACACTTTAGTTTTTAAACATTGTGTATGATGTTGGCTATGGGTTTATCATGGCTTTTGTTATGTTGAAGTATGTTTCTTCTATCCCAGTTTTATAGAGTTTTTAATTATAAATGGGTGCTGAATCTTGTCAAATGCTCTCTCTGTATCTGTTGATACTATTACATGATTTTTTTTCCTTTTTGTTGCTGTGATGTAGATTTTCATTAATGAATTTGCAAATGTTGGTTTGCCCTACTGGCTCATACTTTAAATCTGTAACTCCAGTATAATGCATGTAAAACCTAAGGACCCCAGTTTGCAATTCACAGCTAGGAGAAATAACCAGAATGAGTAACTAAATAACTAAACAAACATACTTCCTCCTCTCAGACTTTTTGCATCTGTGTTCATTGGAGATATTGGTCTGTAGTTTTGTTGTATTACTTTATTTTTTTTTGTGATGTCCTTTTCTGCTTTTGGTATCAGCATAATATTGGCCTGACAGAAAGTGTTTGAAAGTGTTTTAGATTAGGTATTAATTCTCTGAAGGTTTGATAAAACTCATTAGTAAAGTCATCTGGTCTTAGAATTTTATTTTAGAGGGACACTTTTGATTACTTCTACAATTTCCTTGCTTGTGATAGATCTTACAGTTTTTTTTTCAGATTGACTATTGGTAGGCTGTATGATTCTAAGAATATGTCCTTGTCCTCTAAGTTGTCCTATTTATTGGCATATAGCTACTCATCATAGTCTCTTATGCTCTATTTCTGAGATCCTGATTTTCCTCGTTTTTTGTGGTACACCTGAATTGCTGTAAATTTTCCAGCTAGTACTGTTTTGTTGCATACTACAAATTCCAAGAGCACCTGTCTTAATTTGCATTTGTCTCCAAGTATTTTATTTCTCCTTTGGTTTTCTTCTTCTACCCAGTAGTCATTCAGAAGCTTGTTAGTTGGCCTCCACATATTTTGGAATTTTCCAGCTTTCTTTTTGTGTTTGATTTCTAGTTTTATGGCACTGTGATTGGAAAAGTTACTTGGTATGATTTCGCTCTTTATAAATTTGTTAACCCTTTTTTGATTTCCCAGAATATGGTTTCTCCTTGAGAATGTTCCATAAGCACTTGAGAAAAGTGAATTCTACAGTTGTTGGGTAGAGTGTTCTGTAAATATCAGTTAAATTTATCCTGTCTGTTATGATTTGTCATTTAAGGTTCTTGTTTCCCTGTTAATTTTCTTCCTGGTTGATCTGATCTATAAGCAGGATGTTGAAGTCTCCTACTATTATTATTGTTAGTGTCTCTCTAGCTCTGTTAATAATTGCTCTATGTATTTTGATGCTTCCTCATTTGGTGTATATATATATTAATAAGTGTAATGTTTGTTTGCTGAACTGACCCCTTAATCATTATATAACATCCTTCTTTGTCTTTTTTTGACTTCTTTAGTTAGAAGTCTATTTAATGTGATATAAATATGGCTATCGCTTCTTTTTTCGGTTAACATTTGATTGTAGGATTGTCTTCCAACTTTTGACTTTGAGCTTATGTTTGTCATTAGAACTCTCTGAGTTTCCTATATGAATTTTGTTTTTCAGTTCATTCAGCCACTCTATGCCTTTGATTGGTGAGTTCAATCCGTTAACATTTAGGATGATTATTGATTGCTAGCTATTTATTGCTATTTAGTTTTCTGGGTGTCGTTGCAGACTTCTGCTGACCTTGTTTCTTATTTTATCTTGTGCTTAAATACTTACATTGTGTTTGGTTTCACTTCTCATTTTCACCTGTGTTTTTTCTATGAATGTATGTTTTAAAGTTACCCTGAATTTATAGGTAAGTTTCTATACTCGTAACATTTTTTAACTTTCTTGAAAGCTAGTCTCAAGCTTGTTCTAATACTTTTTGATTTTACTCTCCTTCCCATGTTGTATGGTTTTGGCATCTTGATGCTTGCTTCTTCTGCATGTTGTTTATTTTCATTTAATAGAAATTCCTTTAGCATTTCTTGTAAGCCTTCTTAGTGGTGATAAATTCCTTTAATTTTACTTTATAAAGCTCTTTATCACTCCTTTAATATCACTCTAAGTAATAACCTAGCAAGGTAGAGTATTTTTTATTTTAATTTATAGGAAATTGGTTCCCCATTTCTTAAATATATTTCAACACACCATGCCCTCCACCAAATGTTCTTCCCCATTGTTTAGTGGGCTCTACCTTCATTTGCCCCCACCCACCCCATTCCCTTTTGGTAACCTCAGTTCTGTTGCAAATATTTCAGGGTTATGTTTCATCTGTTCCTTTGTTTTGTCTATTCACATTCCACCTTTAGTGAGGTCATCTGGTATCTTATCTTTTGTCTTTTGACTTGTTTCACTTAACATAATCCCCTCTAGTTCCATCCATGTTGATTCAAATGACAGGGTTTCATTTCTTCTAATGACTGTAAGGTATTCCATTGTATATATGTACCACATCATCTGTCTTTATCCATTTAGCTAATGTTGGGCACTTAGATAATTTTCAGTTCTTAGCTTATTGTGAATAGGGCTGCAATAAACATGGGGATACATGCATCTTTGCGGGTGGGTGCTTTTGTATCCTTTGGGTAGATGCCCGGAAGTGGATGACAGGATCATATGGGATTTCCAGATTCAGTTTTTTGAGGAATCACCAAACTTTTTTCCATAGGGAGGGTAGAGTATTCGTGGTTGTAAATCTTTTTCTTTCAGTTCTTTGACTTTATCATGCCATTTCCTTTTGTTCTGCTGAGAAATCTGCACATATTCTTATGAGGACTCTGTTGTATCAAACTCTTCTGTTTTTTTTAGCTGCTTTTAAGATTTTTCCCTTTATCTTTGATGTTTGTCATTTTAATTCCAATATGTCTTGGTGTAGTGGGGTTATTTTTGTTGGGGACTCTTCATGTTTGCAGAATCTGGAGATCTGTTTCTTTCCTTAGGTTAGGAAAAATTCTCAACTATTTATTTCTTCAAATAAGTTTTCTGCCTCTTTCTCTTTTCTCTTTTGGGACCCCTGTGATGTAAATATTGTTCCTTTTGATGTTTCCCATAAGTCTCCGATGCTGTCTTTTTTTTTTTTTTTTTCTTCTTCTTCTTTCCCTTTGCCAGTTTGCTGGTTTGCTTGAGTTTATTCCACTGCCCTGTCATCTAGATGACTGACTCTGTTGCAGGTTTCATCCAGTCTACAATTGAGCTCTCTATTGCATTCTTTAGCTGTATGAATTGTTTGGTAGTGCCTCATACTTTTCTCTTGTGTCATAGTCCTTTTTTGTCCCTCCTTGTTCTTCTGATTTCAACAAGGATCATTAAAACTATAGCCTTAAAATCTTCAAGTACTTTGCTTAATTCTGTTGCATTCAAATTTTCCCCTGCACTAGTGACAGAGGTGTTTATTCCTTAGCGCCTTCTTGGAAGTAGGCAGCCTCCAGTGCCTGTGCCATGCAGACTGGGAGTCTTGGGAAAAAATTCCCAGCAGCATCCCATTTCACAGGGAGGCCATCCCTCATTCTTATGATCTATACTGAAGTTTTGGGTTCAACAAATGAAAGTCCTACAGTCGAGTCTGTGCACTTTTTCAGGCCCCATGCTCTAGTCTGTGTTCTTTGCTCCCAGAAACCTATTGTTCTCACAAAAAAAAAAAAAGCCCTTCTGTTTTCCACACTAGGTTGTACATGCCCTCAGATTAGTTCCCAGGTATAAGGAAAAGCTCTTCAACCACTGGAAGAGTGTCCTTATCACTGGTGCCTCCCTACAGTCCCCAGGGTCTCAGTATAGAATGGTGTTCGTGCTGAGGTTGATCAACTTCTCCTATCATTTATGAAGACAGAGGTTTCTTTTTGTGGTGCTGTTGGTCCCCATTTTTTCCCCAAAGTTCTTAGTTGTTAAATGCCTTATTCGTAGTTTGTTATGTCTGTGGTGAGGTGGTGAGCTTGGTATCTTAATAGCCTTCCACCTAGAGTAATCTCCTCTCATTTTAGAAGAGACTGCTGAGGGAGTAAAGGAGAAGGTAAAATTTAAGGCAATGTTTCTCAATCTCGACTGATAGTAAATTCCCCTAGAAACATTGAAAAGTATGAATGCCTAACTGCTTCTACCCTCCTGCTCCCACCTCCCGAAAATTCAGATTAATTGGGATACATTCTGTCATAAAAAAATTATAAACTTCCTATTTGATTCTAATATATAGTCAATATTGAAATCTGCTGCCCCTGGAGATATTTTTACCATAGATTTTTAATGTAGTATCCTGATTAAGAGCCAGAGTCCCCTTGTTCAGACATGCAGATGTACAGATGACTAGGAACTTTCCGTGTTCCAGTGGACTTTTATTAATGCAATCCCAGTTGAGTATAGAACATAATTTATTAATCTAATAGACTAGGTATGATCTAGCCTGGTTTAGAATACATATAAATATAGGGCACACAGAGAGGTAGAAGAGTGCCCGAGCTCTGCTGAGATAATTAAAGTCCAAAAATGCTCACAGACATGGGCACTACCTTTTCCATCCATGGTCAGTTCAAGAAGCATCTGATAACTGTGGTGCCAGTCCAGTGTTATTGTGGATGGAGCTCACAGCTGAAGATGCAAAGCTCCTACTCAGCCTGAACAGTCTAATGGAGTATTTGAGAAGGTTACATCAGAGCTCCATCAAGCTTGATAACAGGATCTCTCTGCTTTCTCTCTCTCTCCTCTATCAATGGAGACCAGGTCCAACAGTCCTTGGGGGAGATGTTCTGAAGTTCTGGGCAAAGCTCCTCATGTCCCAGGAGTGCCTGACCAACACTGGGATTCTATGCAATGTCACTTCTTTGGTGTCCTCAGTGAGGGACCATGACACACGGAGTGGATCTCATGAGATTATATCCTGTGAACTGCACATTGTGCTGGTTTGAGTCCTGCTTTTAGGGCTCTCTTCTTGATTTCACCCTTTAATCAGTCCTTGCAGTGTGCATTGAGCCCCTAACAACTTGTTCTGATGAGACTGTCTTTGGACTTGTCCATGACATGTCTTGTTTGCTCCTTAAACTTTCACCTATGTTCAGAATTTTCTTAGATTCAGATAATAATTTTTTTATTTTATAGCATAATTTTACAAATATAGCTTTACTCTTAAACATACATTCATAACATGTAGTCACAGACTTAAAAAAGAAGATGATTGTGGCCAATACTTGTAGCTGCTTTGCCTCTGTCAAGCAGGAAAATTCTCCAAGTAGTTCATTCCCCCCACATTATATGTTGGTATGCACAAGTTTGAATTGGATTATATGCTGAGTATTTTAAGTTGATTTTTAAACTAAAATGAACTGGTCCTCAAAAAATGTGCATGTTTCTTTATCTAGATATAAAGGCGCGACACATGAAATTGCATGTGGAGTAGGAAAATGTTTATCTTTTATAAGGGTTATTATACAGAATAATCTACAGAGAATTATTAAAGGTCAGTTTTAGTTCACATTTTCTAAGTGCACTGGGAGAGTTTTCTGATGAGGAGAAACTAGTTGCTAGAGTGATTAGAGATATTCACAAGGCAAAGTAAGCAGTCTGTGACCCTTTTAGACTTTCCATTTTTATTTTTGTTACCCAACTTTGTCTTTTGTTTTATGCTTCTGAAATAACCCAGATTTGTCCCAGATCCCTTTCCAGAAAGGTAAATTGGTTAAGACTACAGGGGAAGAGAGAAAGGCCCATGTGAGAAGTATATAGGGTGACTTATTGATGCAGTGCACTTAATACAATAATTCATTCTTTTTTTTCTAGTTAATATTGAGTGTGTGTCTGTAAAATTATTATTGAGTATATGTGCTAAGAATATAGTGGTGAAAAAGTACACAGAAGTCTTTCCTTGTGGAAGTTTATCCTTGTAAAAAGGGAGATTAAAAAAACAGAAGTAATAATATAGTATGTTAGGAACTGTAGTAGATGTCTCTAAGGATAGCTCCCTGGTGTATTCTGTTTCTGCTTCTCAGTAGTCATACCCATCTGTTGTCCCTTCCTTCCCATACTTCATTTGGCTTGTGGAAGTGAAGTTTCCACAGCTTCACAGATTCTGCCTTTGGTCTTTAAGAAAATGAATATATGTAGTGTTCAACTTTATGAGGTCTAACACTCTTTTTTTAAATAATAAATATATTGTATTAATTGATTTTCTCTCCTTAAATGACATATAAATAATACAAACTTTGATATACTCTTAACTTTAAGATTTTAAAAATATAATATTCCCAATTTAATATAAAGAAGGCATAAATGAAAGAAATATAATTATTATTTTATTATATAAATGCTGTGGTATGACAAGGCCTGCAGAATACAACTAATCTTTATTTAGAGTTACTGACCTTGGAGCTATAAGTTAGTACTCAAACAGATGTATTGTATTGTATTGATGAGTCACATACATGGATGGTGTTGCTAATGGTGCTGTGATTTTGTGAAACGGTGGATAGTTCTTGATAGAGTTTTATATCAAACAAAGTATACCCTTCCCTTGATTTACATAGAGGATGCATTCTGGAAAATTCAGAGTATACGTAATAGAATTCACATACTTTACTTATATATCCTGTGAGACATTTGACACTCAGATAGTACCCACTAAACTCCAGGACCTCTCTCTTGACCATTGTTGACAAACAGAAAAATTCCCACTAGGGACCTCAAATACAGGTCTTTGCAGGCCACTGTAAGAACTGTAGCTTCGTGTATGGGAAATAGTTGGAGAGTTCTTTCAAAGGAGTAACGTAAATCCCATGTGTTCTGGATTATTTTGGCTGCTGTGTGGAGAATAAAAGGTGGGTGGGGTGGTACAGAGGAAGGAGAGCCAGTTGAGTCTAATGCCATAATGCAGGTGCACAGATCATGTGCTTTAGACCAGAGTCGAAATCAGAGATCCTATCTGGCTGTACTTAGAAAGTGGTTTATATATGTTAAAGCCAGGGCATTTTTAATTGTTTTGTTTCATTTTTAGTATCTCTACTCCTGGCCTGCATTTTCCCAGAAGTAATTATGTTGTCTAGTTTACCTCTGCTATAGAGGTATGAACTTTTTAATATATAAAGGATTTTATTTTTCCTACAAATGGTTGTTCTCATTGGTAATAGAAAATACTGTCTTTTTTGTTTGTTTGTTTAAAACCAGGAACTTTCATGTTGCTAATTCGGACTTTGGACTTCAGTTAGGTCGTCATAAATAAAAAGAAAATTTCAGTTTCATAAATACTGGAAGGCCTTTTGTACCTGTGCTCTTTGGAATGGTGTCATTTAATTGTTTGGGGAATGGGTTTTATTAAAAATTAGGCATTTATAGATGCACTTCATAGCATTGATGATTTCAGGAGGCATTTTGATCCCCAAAATGATATGAATTTTTTTTTAATAATAGCATGATGACATTTATATCAATATGTCTTATCATTAAGCATCAGAACCTGAGGTGGACAACCAAGCCCTTTGTTCTGAGAGTGAGATTGGTGTCCCCAAAATAAAATATTCAGGAGACATTTTTTAAGATTTCTAGAGTCAACTCTGTCCAGTATGTGTCACTTTGGTATGTGGAACTCAAGGTTAATCAGTGTCTTTGGGTCTCAAGAGAAATTGTTACCATGACCTTAAATAATAAATATTACTTTGAGATAAGGTCATCTCCAGAAAATATCTTTTTTTTTTTTTTTCTTTTTTAAATCAGAGAAACCTATCTTAGGGCAGGGTAAACATTTAGAGACAAGATTTTTTTTCATATGAAATCATCCCATCATGTGAAGACCCCTTCCTCTCATAAATGCCCCAGGCTCCTCTCTCATTCCTTAGCACAGAATATAAGTGTTTGGTCTGTCTCATTTACTTTAGCATTTACAGCCATGCAAATTATCCATCATTATGTTATCAACTTTGGTCCTTTCTCCTACAATCTTGTCTGATGATTTGTTCTGCCAGCCTGAGAAGAACTCAGAGTTATGAGAGACTTTTCCACATGCTCCTACATAGTCACTTGCTTTCTTCTACTTAGCAACTGCAAGAAAATGTGTTATCTTGTTAATTGCTGTTTGGGTTAAATTTTTATATTAGGAGCAGGACGTACGGAAGATAAGGGACCAGCGTTCATAGAAGGAAATTTGACAGAAGGACTCCGAATTCTTCGTGTAGTTTTGTTTTATAAGTATTTAGTGAGTACCTGCTGTGTTTAGTGGTGACCAGGTCTGTTGCGGGTAGGGGGCGTAAAAGAAATATAAAATAATCCTTGCCAAGAAGGAACTTTTATCCCAGTTGAAGAAATGGGTACATGCAATGTTGAGTAACATTACAAAGCTGTACATGATTAAGTGATAAATGGTTGCTTAAGCATTATTTCCAAGGCAAAGAGGGGAGGAAAATAAAGCATAAGCAGTCAGGGTAAGATTTACTAAAGCAGTGCTGGAGAAACTAGAACAATTGGATCTGATGAGTATTGTTGATAAATTTTTCTGATTTTGAGTGTCTTTAGTGGAAAATAATGGGGAAGAAGTCTCGAAAGGTTAAGCAGGTTAGAACAGAGTAGAGGCCACACTGAAGGACCGATAAGAATATGTAAGCAGGGACAAGACTGAGTGGGAGAGCAAGAAAGGCTGGAAGAGGAGAGAGAGGACTGAAGGAGATAGGCCATTGGCATAAAATCTAAATATGAAGTGAAATGGACCAGGTTTGCGCAGCAGTGGTAGAAATAGAAAGGAGGGAGCAAAAGAAAAGGTTTTAGGTGTTAAAGATGAAGAAAAGATTTGAAAGCAGTATTTCTTGATCAGAAAGGACTGAAAGTAGAAATATTTTTCATAAGCAGTTTTCCAAATTAGCCTTTACTTCTTGAATATTTCCCTTTTATGTCATCTTCCCAAGAGTCTCATCTTTTCCTTTATCTCAGTAAGTGGGAGAAAATGTTCATTTAGTTGAGATATGCAAGTGATTTGGGGAATTTTCTCTGGACAGTAGATTTCCCTTCTCCAGGAAGGCATTATTAGAAAATGGGAATGAAAGAATATTTAATGGTCTGGGTTCACATCATATTCCCAGTCTGACAACTAATAAGCCAAAATTAGTATGTTTTGAGTGATAGCGAAGAAAATGTTTGATGTATCTTTCCTGACCCCCTTCACATATGGGAGCAAATTTGACTTTCAGTAATTTTGCATTTTGCCGGGTATGGGATGTGGGGAGAGGTAGCATTGTATAGTCTACCTTTTCTTTTGACCCAGCCTCACCCCACTGGTCTTACGACTTTCTGAGACTTTCTTGAGGCTTTGTTGGTTCTCAGACTGCTCAGAGCTTGATGCAGACTGTTTACAAACAGTCTGAACTAACAACTTTTCCTGCTGATCAAATAGTTGCCAAAATGAAACCTTTCTCAGGACTGAGAGTGGGTGTTCTAGTTAGTGGGTGTTCTGGAATGTAAATGGATCCCTATTTTAAGAAAGATTATTTTTGTACTAGAAGTTCCATGTACAACAACACACACGTTCTCATAGCAGTTGGAAAGTATGGAACATCAACTGAACTTACTGGAATTATGACTTGTTAAGAATAGGAGAATCTTGAAACTAACAATTATAATTAGCAAAGTATAATTCATTCAGTTGAGACTATTTCCCATGACTTTGACTTTTATATATGAGCATGAAGTCTGATGTCATGTATTTCCTATAGCAATGGTAGCAGCTCTGCATAAAATAAAGTGTGATGGGGCGCATAAGACTACCAAACTGCAGATCTTTGGAGGTTGTTTAACAGATTTTGTTCCTATGTTTTGTTTTATCTGATCATTATTCCATACTTTGGAGAGACTTACATACTTTTTTAAAAAAGTATTTTGAATCTACTTGAAATTTCTACTATGCAGCAAAAAAATGAGAAGCAACTTGATATATTAGAAAGATGATTGTACTAGAAGTGGAGAAGTCTAGATTCTATTATTGATCTTACCCAAACCTGGTTTGTGTAACTTTTGGCTTAACATTTAAGAAAGCATTTTTAAGCTTTAGGGGGTCTTCTTTCATAAAAGAGAAATTGTATTAAGGTCTCATCTACTCAAAGGTTTTTTGATTGTTATCTGTGTTATCAAAGGCCAGTAGACTCACTATAAGCCCTTAATTGAGGCAAAGAACGGAAATAGGATACTTACTGGCGATTCATGTGGCATTTACAGAGTGAATACTCTCCCTTTCCTTCACACTCTCTAAAGGAAACTGCAGATTAGAATAAATAAGGCAGTAGTGTGCCATTCTGATTTTAGACAAAAAAGTTATAGGTTTTTGTGCTATGCTTCATCTTTGTGCATTCTGTTCTCAACTTTTCTTCTCTGGGATTCTGAGTAAATAGAAGGCTAAAAGTGTGGGAGTTGAGAGACAAAGTAGAAGATGGAAAAAGACCAAAAAGATATAAAAAATAGACTGGTGGCTTCCGTAACTATGGAGGTCAAACACATTTTCCGTTGCTGTTCTGTATTCCTTTTCTCTATTCAGTTAACTGCTGCTTACCCTCCCCTTACATATTTTACATGGAGGCCAAGTCGTATTTATGTGGATTTTTCTCTTTCATTCCCTTGAGATTTTAAAGTACTCAGCTATATTTGTTCTGCTATGAGAATAGCTAACTAGAGGCAATTTCAAATTATTTATTTAATATTTTCTTAGAAATACTCAAAAACATGGGGGAGGATTTTAGATCCATTATGAAATAAAACTAACTGGGATACACACATTTAAAAAATTCTAATTGTTATTTCAGGCTCTGCATTTTCTGTCTTCCAATGGCAAAATAATCTACCAAAATTTTCTGTTATACTGTGTAAAGAAAGGCATGATTAAATTGTATTACACCCATAAACTTTATATACCAGGGAAAAAAGTTAGTTGAATTATAGAATATAAGAGTAGAAGTAGCTTTAAAATCATCTGTTGTGATATTCAGGTTGTTTTACTCAAAAGTGTTTACCAAATAAAATCTTATACCTGCATGCAACACATAAACTAAATAAGAATAATGATTGTTTATCAGGCTGATCACATCTGTATTGTTTGGTTAATGTTTTATGCTAATCACCTAACTGAGTGTCTAGCAAAGCATTAGAAAACTGGGAAATTTTAGTTATCTAGGACTTTGTGCATATTGCAGGACAGGACACCTTTGACTTCTGCCCACTAAATGCCCCTACAGATTTTCTGAATACTTACCAGGCTGTCCAGGGACCATGCTCATTACCATTTCAAGGCACTAATCTATCAGCTCTCCTCAGATGATCTTATCCAGTTTGAAGGCATGTATTCCAATTATATACTGATGACTACAACTTCTGTCTCCAACCCCAGCCTCTCTCTCAGCTCCAGACCTGTGGAAGCAACTGCCTCCTTGACATGTTTCCTATGATGTCTCATGTAATTCAAACATGATATGCCTTGTATATAACTCTTGATTTCTTCCCTTCAAAGTCTCTTCTTACAGTCTTACCCATCTCAGTCAAAGTTACCGCTTTCCAGTCAGTTTATTAAGTATCTGAAGTAAAACTTAACTCATGCTTTCTCTGCCTATCTCTCCCAGCCCCGCATCTGTTTTTTCTGTAGATTCTGCTGACTTATCTCAGTTGCTCCAATTCTTTTTCCAGTGTTACCTCTCTAATTCTTTTCTTGTCTTGTCTTCCTGTTTATACTCTTGTCCTCTCACACACACACACACTCAGACACATTATATTCTTCTTTTTAAATTAGCTTTATTGAAGGAACATTGCATCACGGGTTTAATGTGTCAAAGTACATCCACATCTGTGCATTTTAAGTTCACTGCTATTTCAGTTCTTCCTTCACTCTACAATTGATCCCCTATACACAATTTGCTCACCCCTCCTTCTCTTCCTGTAACCAATGATTTGCTTTCATTGACTAAAAGTATATTTTTGTTTAACTTAGTTTGTTTGCTTATTTTCCCCATGTATCACATATGAGTGATATCATGCATTGTCTGTCTCCACAGTGCGTGGATAAATGAATAAGGGGTGTGTATATATAAATATATATATATATATAGTTTATTGTGGAAATACATAGCAAAGTCTTCTTTCCTAGCCTAGGCAGGAGTAAACATCAGGGGTAACTGTTAGAAGGCTTTGTGATAAATGATTTATGACCTGAGTCTTGAAGACTCAGTTAAGTTAAGGCTTAGTTGTATTAATAGAATAGAGAACTTCTGGTTAGAGGAGGCAATATATTGTGTGCAAAGACGCTAAGATTAGCAAGAGCATTTTGTGGTTAAACATAACTATAGCGTACAGCATGAGTAAGAATTAGAGAAAAAAAAACTTTAAAAAGATAAATGCCAAAAAATGAAAGTTCTTTTATGCTATTTCAAGGGGGAAACTTGAAGAATTTTTGGACTTTTTTCAGAATAATCAAAATTTCAGATATAAAAGTTATCTTCGCAGAAGGCTTACAGTCTGATTGGAGGCTTTTTCAGCGTTGGAGACGTCTACCTATAATCTCTTCTATTTGGATGCCTTCTATTTACGAAGGCTTTGTTGTCGGTCGGCCTTGACTTTGTTAAGAAACTGACTTTGCTTCCTGTTATGGGATACAGATTGTTTTGATGGACAGTTAACCTAAACCCTAAAACGTGACGGAGGGTGCTAAAGAGCTTCTGAGTTATATTCTGTCAATATTCACTATATTAGAAATGAAAGCTGAGAAAAATGAGATATTTATTACTTTGTTTAAACTTAACTATAATAAACTCATTATATTTTATATACTCTGGTGGAGAGGAAGACAGTGACCACTTGTATGGTTTGATGCCCCTGTCATGATTTGAACCGAGATGACAGCAGTGTGACCCACTTTTGTTGCACCATCAGTGTAAGCATCAGCATCATAGCAATTACACACAATTTATTACTATTGTTATGACAATCCTTTTGACCTCATGGAACCTTCTGAAAGGATTTGGGAAACCCGAGGGAACCACAAATTGAGGGAATCACTATTTTGATGTAATGCAGCATGGAATCTTAACACTGCATGTAGCAAAGGATATAGATGCAACCACTTTGGAAAAGTTTGATATACTCTGCTGTCAAAAATAGGCACACCCAGCAACTCCACAGTTCTACTCCATACAAATGCCTGCCACCGGAATTTACATGATTGTGTGCACCTATGTGCATTCTTCATGCTGACTTCAAGCTGGAAACAATTCAGGAGTCTACCTGCAGAATAGATAAATTGTCATGAAATCATACCTATTGAATACCCTACCACACAAAAATAAATGGCCATGGCAATACACAACAAAATGGATAAATCACACAACTGTAATTTTGAGTAAATGAAGTCAAACATACTATGTGATTGCCTTTATATTAAATCAGTAACAGAAAAGTAGCATAAAATCCCCCCCAGCTTTATTGAGTTATTATTAACAACAAAATTGTAAGGTATTTAAAGAATATAATGCGATACATTGACATACTTAAAATTGTGAAAGGATTGTCCCTATTGGTGATTAATATATTCACTTCACACGTTTGTTCTTTCTTTTGGTGAGAACATTTAAGTTCTACTCTTAGCAAATTTCAATTATATAATGCAATGTTATCAGCTAGAGTTCTCGTGTTATACATTAGGTTCTCAGACCTTATTCATGGTGGTATAACTGAAAGATTGTACACTTTTACTAGATTTCTCTTCTACTCGTTAGCCTCTGGCTACCACTTATAATTTTCTGCTTTTTTTCTATGATTTGAATTGTTTTTACTTTTTTTCAATTCTGTTAGTGATACCATGAGGTATTTGTTTTTCTCTGTCTAGCTTATTTCACTTAACTTGATGCCCTTCAGATTTATCCATGTTGTTGCAAATGAAAGGGTTTCCCTCTGTTTTAAGACTGACTAATATTCTCCTGTGTGTGTGTGTGTGTGTGTGTGTGTGTGTGTGTGTGTGTGATATTCTTTACCTATTCACCTGTCAAGGGAGGTTTAGGTTTTCATATCTTGACTATTGTAATGCTATTATAAACAGGAATACAGATCTCTCTTTAAGATAATGATTCTGTTTCCTTAGGAGATAGTGGAGTTGTTTTATCATGTAGTAGTTACACTTTTAATTTCCCGAGAAACCTCCATAGTGTTTTTCATCCAGGTTATACATCCCCAGCAAGATTAACAAGGATTCCCTTTTCTCCACATCCTTGCCAACATTTGTCTCTTAACTTTTTGATAATAACTACCCTAATAGATGTGAAGTGGTATCTCATTGTGATTTTTATCTGCAGTTCCCTGATGATTGCTGACGTCGAGTGCTTTTTCAAGTACCTGTTGGCAATTTGTATTTTGCCTTTGGAAAAATGTCTGTTTAGGTGTCCATTGCCCATTTTTTAAAATGAGTTTTTTTTGTTTTCCTCTTGAGTCATATGGGTTCTTTGTATATTTTGGATGTTCGTCTCTAATCGGATATGTGATTCGTATCCTTCATTTTGTGAAAGTGGGGTACCACAGTGATTTGCAGATTTTGAACCATCTTTGCTTTTCTGAAACAAATTCCACTTCATGCTGTGTGATCCTTTTAATGTACTTTCAAGTTTAGTCTGCTAATATTTTATTAAGAATTTTTACATCTCTGATCATCAGGGATATTAGCCTAAAATTTTCTTTTCTTGTAAAATCCTTATCTGACGTTGATATCAAGGTAATGCTGGCCTCATAAAATGTGTTTGGAAGTTTGCCTGCTTCCATTTTATGGAAAAGTTTTTGGAGGATTAATATTAGTTCTTAAAATGTTTAGTGTGCTTGACCAGCAGTGAATCCATCTAGGCCTGGACTTTTCTTTAAGAGGTTTTTTTTAATTACTGTTTCAGTATCTACCAGTCATGATTTGTTTACCCTTTCTGTGATTCAATCATGGTGGTTTTTGTGTTTCTAGGAATTTATCCATTTTTTTCTAGATTGCCTGATATTTTGGTGTATACTTGTTCATTGCACTTTTTATGATATTTTATATTTCTGTGATAGCAGCTGTAATTTCTCCTCTTCCATTTATAATTTTATTTATTAAGCCCACTCTTTTTTGCTTATTAAGTCTAACTAACAATTTACCTAGTTTATATTAAAAAAAAAACACAGCTCTTAGTTTTAGTGATCTTTCTATTGTCTTTTTAGTCTTGATTATTATTATTCGCATTCTGGTCTTTATTTCTTCCATGACTACTTTGGTCTTAGCATTTTCTTCTTAGAAAAGTAATATAACATATTGATGGTTAGGTTAACAGTTAGCTTTGGAGTGGAAAAAGAAATTATTGGTGGGGGAATGGGCGTTAGAGTGTTACCAGATATTGTTACTATTCAGTATTTCGAGCTGGATGGTAGTCATATAGGTATTTATTTCGCAATAAACCATTGAGAGGTACATTTTTTGTACTTTTTCTGCATGTCTGCTGTATGTTACAGTAGAGAAGTTAAGAGGAGAAAAAACAACATAAATGGGTTTTAAGTGGTTTATCAACAATTACCTATAATGGAAACACACTGTGTTTCGTAAGTAAGTTATTACCAAGGCTCAGGCAGGACTGAAGACAGGGAGGCAGGCAGACAGGAAGAGAGGGAAGGAAGAAGCGTTTTCTTTATTTTATTCAGTGTTGCTCTTGGTTGGTCCCCCTGGCCCCTGGATGCAAATCCAGGTCCTTGGGATGTATGTGGACTGTGCTGACCAGAGGCAGCTGACCCAGCCATTAATCCACCAGGGTGTACCCTATTATCAGTTTTTAGATGCTTTATACCTTGCTGCTTCTGCATCAAAATCTGCCTTTTCTAGAGCTTTAATTGTTTAGCAATTAAATTTTTGTTTATATGAAGTACAGTTATTTTCCTTATTGTTAGTATGATATTATTCAAAGTTCTTAATGAAGGTTGTTTAAATAATGTGGTAATAATTAAGTCAGCCCTGTTTCTCAGTATTTTTTGAGGTATTTGTTTTTTTCTGAAACCTCTGATCACATTTACAAAATGTAAAGGAGCCAAACCAAAACCAAACCCCACCTTCCAGTCTGTCTCATCTCTGCAGTAAAGCCTGAGTAAGGGTCAAGTCGTACCGTATGTGAATACAAACAACCTCCTCAGCTTCCAGGTGTTGTGTGTAGTCTGTCTTTTGTTTACATTTGGTTAGACTGATAAAACTGAGACTGTTTCTCTTGACAAATAAAAAATGTGGCATATTAATCACAGAGATTTATATATTGACTGGCTTTTAGAAAGCACTTTTTTTTTAGAGATGTTCTAAGTTTACATCAAATTGAGCAAACATACACCTATTTCCTACATACCTGTTGTCCCCACACATACATTGCCTCCCCGTTATGGTTATCCCTCACCATACGTTTGTTATAGTTGGTTAGCCCACACTGATAACATCATTATCACCCAAAGTCCACAGTTTACATTAGGATTCACTCTTGATGTTGTACATTCTATAGATTTTGACAGATATGTAATGATATATATCTACCATTATCAGGTTATATATAATAAACTTCTCCAGAAAAATTCCCTTTGTTCTACCTGTTCATCCTGTTCTCTTCCACTATTCCCTGACAACACTGATCTTTTTACTCACTGCATAGCTTTATCATTTCCAAATGTCATCTGTTTATAAACATATAATGTATAAACTTCCCAAATTAAAAGATACTAAAGTTCCTCAGGGGTCTGTTTCTTATTTATTAATGAATCCCTGCATTTTGCCTAGTACCTGGTATGTAGTAGTCAGCCTGGAAATATCAGGTATCTATAATTTGAGAAACAAATTTCCTTTCACTTAGTAATATGCACTTAATAGTCCTCCATGTCTTTTCATGGTTTGATAGAGCATTTCTTTGTAGTATTGAATAATCCTCCATTATTTGGATCTAGCACAGTTTATTTATCCATTCACCTACTGAAGGCCATCCTGGTTGCTTCCAGGTTTTGACAGTTATAAATAAAGCTGGTATAAACATCTATGTGTAGGTTTTTGTGTGGATATAAATTTTGAACTAGTTTGGGTAAATATCAAAGATTATAATTGCTGGATGGCACTTAAGTATATGTTTTGTTTTGTAAGAAACCACAAAATTTTGTATTTCCACCAGCAGTGAATTAGAGTTTCCATCGCTCAGTATACTCCACAGCAATTAGTTTTGTTAATATCCTGGATTTTTCCATTCAAATAGATTTTTAATGTTGTTGACTGACTTTTCAAAATAGTTGGCCAGAATATTATTTATGATATTTTTCTGTGGATCACATGGTTCATATACCCTACTCTCAGCCATTAAAATGAGCCAGTTATTTTTTTTCAGGAATCTGTGAACCAGTTTTCCTTGAAATGTTGGTATACTTAAAGGAATAGGAAATTAGTGTAAGTTCCTTTGACCTAGTAACAGACCAGATGATCATTGAGTGAATAAATTATTACTTTGTCAGTATAATTTCCTCCAGATCTACTCACAAGTTCCCGAGTCTCTTAAGATCAAGGCTTTATAATGATTAATTTTCTTTTACTTTGTTAACCCTTGAAATTAAAAGATACTAAAGTTCCTCAGGGGTCTGTTTCTTATTTATTAATGAATCCCTGCATTTTGCCTAGTACCTGGCATGTAGTAGTCAGCCTGGAAATATCAGGTATCTATAATTTGAGAAACAAATTTATTTATCAATGGAGAGATCATGGAAAAGTATACATTCATGTCCATGCTAGGGAGTATACACAAATCAAAATGCTTGAATAAACAGACATTAAAGTATACTCAGAGCTTCTGAATTAAAAATGTGTTATTGCTATACAAATCAACCAATGGGATAGAACTGAAAGCTCAGCGATAGACCCAAGTCCATGTAGATATGTACAAAGATGGTACCAGTCACTGAAGTAAGTGGTTCTAGTTCAGCCTGGTGCTCATATAATTATATGAATCAGAAATAAGTTGCTGAATTTTTATTAACATTGTGGCAGATAGTGTGATGGGAATATATGCCCCGCCCCCAAGGGATTTCAAGATAATAATGTAATGGTCATTCCCAGCATTCCCAGCACTTCAGTAGTAATTATTAAAATTTTAAATTGTGATACATAATTCTGCTGTTATCCCACCTTGAACCCCGCCCCCCCCCGCCCATATCCTTTACTTATTTGGAAGAAATAGTAGAATATAAAAGAATGTGAAGATATTTTTGAAGTACTGTACATGGAAATACATTTTTTGAATCAGATCTTTCATTTATCATGAAAAAACTAACAGGAATGCTTGATGTCTCCTTGTTTACCTCATACTCATTGCTTTTTGTCATTATGGTGTTTTGATAATGCATAAAATAATTTTTACTTTATGGCTTTAATTATATGTCATTTAATTATCATGATTTTTTAAAGATATGGCAGAAATATAATAGAGATTTGGCATGTTTATTTTTAAATTGGTTGATTATTTTGGATCTTAGAACTCATTTTCCCTTATAGAAATAAATAATAATTATGTTCACAGAGCAGCCTGTTTAATACAATTATTAATGAAAACTTACAGAACACAATTAAATAAAATAAAGACAATGAAACTGACTAAGAAGCCGTTTATTTTATGCTAAACATAAAGAAAAGTATAGAGAATAATAAACAACCAATTGCCATTGCCCAGCTCAATATTTTGCTTCTAAAATATGTTAACACGTGACATTTTTAGTATTACATTTAATTTTTACATTACAGCTATGACTCTCATAATGCTTGGCGTAGGTTTGGGTCACTTAGCGATTTGGCAGCACAAAGAATGTAGGAAATAAAGACGCTGTCCCAGGAGTAACAGAGAATGATTTGTTAGTGAGCAGAAGATCAGTTGAGAGTATTTGGTGGATGTCTCCTTTGGAGTTGAGTGAGCCACTTCCTTGAGAAAGCAGAAAAAGATGAAATTGAAAGACTTTTTCCCACTGATCAGATTATACTGATGATGCTATCTTAGCATCTTTTCTAAATCTTCCTGTTTGATATTAGAACTAAAGATATATTGTTGAAAGATGGGCATAGAGAAAATGTCTTTTCTATTTAGCCAAAAAAGGTTTTTAATTATATAGGCTTTCTATAAAATTATGTTTGTGACTGAGAGTGGAGAGGAGGAAGATGGAATCATACTAGTTACACAATTTACTTATCTTAAGAAAATGGAAATTTTCCTCTAAGATAGCTTAAGGTTAGAACCATATATTCAAAATACATTCTCTGTCTTTTCTATTTTTAAATTTCTTTTAGGTGTTAAGACAATGTAATATTAAAGAAAAACCACAGTAAACCTCTATTGCAGCTCTGTTAAGAAAGTAATAGAGAATTAATTATAAACAATATGATAAAAATTTATATAAGAAATAATTTCTTTCCATAATAATACTCACTTATCAATCTCTATGTTTGAAAAGCACTAACAGTGCACTAAAGGTATCTCTTAGAACAGAAAAGTGATGATGCTTTGCTGGAGAATTTTATAGCCAAATGTGCTTATATATATATGTCTTATATATACTGCTTTCCTTGCATCTCAGACTTTGTCTTTTCCAATATGATTGCTAACTCTTAGCTCTAGTCACACTTGACATGACTCTTTCTGGTCAACAATCATTTATAGAACAGTCAGTTGTCTCTGGCACTGTGCTGAGTGCTAAGCATCCCAAATGTATATAAAACTCAATCCCAATTCAAAGAAATCAATATTCTTTGACTTTCTTAGCTCTTGACCTGCCCCAAATCAGTTTTCTTTATAGGTAGTGCAGTGTTAAGACTTTCCTAATCACTCCTTAACCTTTGGGGTATTTGACTTTGTCCCATAATTTCTTCTTGGCTTTTTAATTTTCATGTTGGTAATGATAGAGCAAAGGAATTCATGTCACTGTAGGACAAAAGATAAAATTGTTAGTGCTTTTGTGATAAAGAATACACAAGGAGTAAAACCAATATATATATTTGTGTGTGTGTGTGTGTGTGTGTGTGTATATATATATATATATATATATATATATAAAGCATTTGACAAGATTCAGCAGTCAAATTCCTGATAAAAAGCCTTGCCAAAGTGGGATTAGAAAGCACATACCTCAGCACAACAAAAAGCTTTATATGGCAAACCTACAGCTAACATCATACTTAATGGTGAAAAACTGAAAGATTTTCCCCAAGATCTGGAATAACACAAAACTGCCCACTCTCACCACTACTATTCAGCATAGTTCTAGAAGTCCTGGTCAGATCAATAAGACAAGAAAAGGACATGAAAGGAATCCCATTCAGAAAAGAAAAAATATAAGTATTCTTATTTGGAGATGACATGTTATTCCTAGAAAATCTTGAAGACTACAGAAAAACTACTAGAAAAACATAAATGAATATAGCAAAATGACAAGATATGAAATCAATACACAAAACTCAGTAGCATTCTAATATGCAAACAGTGAGCTAGAGGAAAAAGAAATTAAGAAATCCCATTCACAATAGTATGAAGAAAAGATAAAATAACCTAGTAATAAACTTAACAGAGGGGGAATAGCTCTGTATTGAAAACTGTAAGACATAAACAAAAGAAATAGAAGATACAAAGCTATGGAAGTATATTCCATGCTCATGAATTGAAAGAATTAATCGACAGTCCTATGCAAAGCTATTTATAAAGTTAATGCAATTCCCATAAAAATTTCAAGGACATTTTTCAAAGAAATGGAGCAAACAGTATAAAGTTTGCATGGAACTATGAAAGACCTCGAACAGACAAAGCTGTCCTTGGGGGCCGGGGTTGGGGGAACAGTAGAAGAACCTAACTTCAAATTATACTATAGAGCAATTGTCAACAAAACATTATGATATTGGAACACAATAGACACTCATACCAGTGAAATAAAATTAAGAGCCCAGAAATAAAACCAGACCTATATGGACAATTAATCTATGACAAAAGGACTAAGCACAGTAGAGAAAGGAAGTCTATGTATAATGAATGGTGCTGGGAAAATTGGACAGACATGCAGAGAATGAAACTAGATTACTTGGTGATACCATATAAAAACATGAATACAAAATGGATAAAAAAAACCCTGTACCTAAGTCCTGAAACTATAAAATACAGATGATAAAGGGAAAAACACACCATGACATCAAAGGTGTCTTTTGGGAAGAGATATCTATGGCAAAAGAAACTAAAGTAAAATTAAACACTTGGGACTACATCAGACTAAAAAGCTTCTGTACTGTCAAAGAAACCACCATAAAACAAAAAGGCAACCCACTGAATGGTAAATATTCACACAACATACATCAGACAAGGCTTTAATCTCCAAAATATATAATGAGTTTTTATATTTCAACAAAAGAAAAACAATTGCCCACTCAAGAAATGGGCAGAAAAGCTGAACAGACACATTCCTTGAGAAGATACATAGATGAACTACAGACACATGAAAAAGTATTCTACATCACTAATCATCAGAGAAATGAAAATAAAAACCACAGTGGGTAACACCTCTCACCAGTAAGTATCTCTTATATGAAAAAATAGAAACAATTTATGTTGGAGAGGATGTGGAGAAAAAGGAACCGTTGGTGAGAATGTGAATTAGTGCATCCTCTTTGCAAAAGAGTATGGCGGTTCCTCAAAAAAGTAAAGATGGATCTATTCAATCTAGTAATCCCACTTCAAGGTATTTACCCAGAGAATATAAAAATACTAATAAAAAAAATCTACTCCCCTTTGTTCATTCATAGCAGCACAATTCACAATAGTCAAGATATGGAAACAATCTAAATGTTTGTCAACAGATGACTAGATAAGGAAGCCGAGGTATATACACTCAGTGGAATTCTACGCAACTGTTGATAAAGATGAAATTGTGTTCTTTGCAACAACTTAGATGGAAATGGAGGCAGTCAGGCTAAGCGAAACAATCCAGGAAGAAAAGGAGAAGTATAGATGGTTTTGCTCATATAGGGAAGATAAACAAACCTAACAGATCTCGTCAAATCACGGGGTGCAAGACTGTAGCTACCAGTAAGGAGGAAGGTGGGGAGGAAAGGGATCAAGGTGGAAGGAGATGAAGGACACTGGTTCTGGTTGTGGGTGTGGCATGAAATGCACTGACTGAATTGTGGTTTAAATATTCTAGAATGCATGTAGCATGGTGAACAAAAGAAATAATAAAACTTATTAAAAATGAGTGATCTTTTTTTGTGTATATTTTAAATTTACAGTATGATTATTATGTATCATGTTGTTTTCTCTCTTTTTTCGTTTAACTCTTTGTTTTGGAATTCTTTCCATGTCGTGGTAGATATATCTATTTGTTGCTTTTCATTTCTGTAAAATATTCAACAGGTGGAGTGCCATGGCGGAGAAGCAGTTAGATCAGTTGCCTCCAGAGGAGCACAGGCCACTTACCCTTGGGTTCAAGTCCCAGGCCTGGCAGGAACAACCAGTACAAACAACTAAATAAAGATGAATAAAGTACTTCTTCCTCTTTTCCCCGCCTACCTGCCTAATAGATTTCATTCCCGCCTGTGCCTTTCCGTAAAAAAAAACAAAACCCCATATCAGATTCGACTTTGTACAGATGTTAGTAAGACTAAAATTGAGTCGTAAAGACTAGACATTTTTATATGTAGAAGGAATGAGAAATCACTTGAAGAAAAGTTGGGATAAAGCTCCAGTGCAAACTATATACTAAAAAGTGAAAAACTGAAGAAAAAATTATCCTTATTAATTTATTGGGTCTTATTTGAAGATTAGTAAATAAAGTCAAGAAATACTAAAGAACATATCTTAATTTTTTTAACCCTGACACATGTCAAGGCAAATATTTTAGCCTCACATACTTAAATCCTTGAAAGCAGTATCTTTTCATTGATAACGGGATTCTAAGATGAGATTTTTTTTTTTTAAGTAGTGATAGAACATTTAGTGCCAACATCAAAGTAGGTTTGAAAAAGAATAGGCAGTTACAAAATGAGTGAATGACTTTGTTAGTTGGTAATATTCACACTAGATTCCTCATTCGTGTACACACATGCCTTCTACGTACTATGCAATATTTTTAGAACAACCAAGGGAATGAAATAAGGTACCTTCATTTCATGTGTTTCTAAATTTATTTTTGGAACAAAATCTGGTAAAAAGTCATGTATCACATTCTTTATTGCATATTTAAAATTGACTTTGTTACTATTTTTATAGTACTGCACTATTACACCAAAACATTTTCAAATAAATGAACAATTTGAAACACAATAATAGGTAAATGACCTTCCTTCCAAAAAAAGCAGGTATGCTAATTATAACTTGATTGAGAAGCTTTCGTAATTATACTGTTTAAATTGTTTGACCACCAAATAATCTTTTAGCTTAACTCTTATAAATGGTGATTGGCTTGTTTTATCCTCATTTCAAAGGGATTAATCACCATATATCCATTTTTATCTATCTATATTAGATTCATAAAGATCTTTACTAATTGTGTAGCTTATCTTTCAAAGATAGTCCTACTTTTCTTATCTCTGAGTCCTGAAAATTAAATGAAATAATGTGTTAAACGTTTATAATGTATTTATAAAAATCTGTATTAAATGTAGTTTTACTATTAATATGACAATACGTGGTCTAGAGACTATTCCTTTGAGAAAATTAAACTTGGTTCAAAAGTTAAGAGATATTGTCATTCCTGATATTAAAAAAATTTTAATTCATAATCTCTTACCTTGTCTTGCCCCATAATCAAAATCACCTTTCAGGGAGAATCATATTTGGTGATAAAAGTTTTTGTCTTTTGGTTGTTATATGTTTTGGAAATAAAAATCAAGCTTCCTTAACCATAGCACTTAGTTAGGCAGCCATTTTCTCCTCTAGGTGTCAACTGAGAACTGCCTTTATTTAATGAGAATTGACCTGTCCTTAGAGGTTTAATTGTATTATGTATTATGTATTATTGTATTGTATTATTGTATTATGATTTTTAGTTGTGGCACATATGTGAATACAAAAAGCAGAGCAAAACATAATAGCTTTTTGTGGCTTTTGTTTTTCATTTACAGCCTTCAAGCAAAATAAAGTTACCTGAGGAGAATTTCTTCAATGTTCCTGCTTTCTTAACTGTCTCTGGACAACTTCACCTGGAAGTAATATCAGGGTATAGTATTTTCTCTTTCATTATGATAGACTGCTCATTATAATTTGGGTGAGAATGAAGTAATACTTCCTTTCCCAGTACTCTACCTAAAAATTGAAATTTGTGTTTATGGTTAGTTCACTTGATTCACCAAAAGTACATTTAGACTAACAAGTTGAAAACAGCCAGTCTCTACCTAAAAATTGATTGCGTTAGTCTAGACTTATGCTTTTAGTGAAAATATAACACTGGAAATGTGGAGTTGTAGTTTTTTTTTTAACTTTAGATTTTTTTTTTTTTTTTTTTTTGCTTAAAACTCAAAATATATAATCAAACTTTAATTCCTCATGTTTATGAAAGTAAGGTAGTTATAGTTTATACCTGAACCATATATTAGACTATTTCATTTTTAAAAGAAAGGTACCTGTAACACATGGAAGGAAAAATTTTTAATAATTGGTTTAAATGAAGAAAATTAAACCACGAAGTCATCATGAGCGAAATGTGACAAATGAGAAAGTATTATACGTCAGAGCGCATTCAATTTAGCCACTCTCAGACCTGTGGGGAGTCATTATGCTCCATTAGGCCCAGTTTCTCTTTAAAATAAAGGTTTAGACAGGAAGATCTTTAAAGTCGTCTATAAATCTTATATTGATTGTTTTTTTTAAAATTGAGGTAATTGATTATGTTATACACAACAGGTTTTAGATGTCCAGGCTAACTCTTCATTAAATGTATAGCACACCATGTCTGCCACCAGATTTCTAATAGTCTTCTGCCACTGTCCATTGGTCACTCATTACCCTTTGTTCTCATCCATCAGCCCCCTTTCTCCTCTCGTAACCTCATTTCTAGTGTCAGTGTCCAAAGGGTTAGTTTTTGTACTGTTTTGTCTGTTCATTTGGTTTGTTTCTTTATATGTGGAATGCATGAGTGAGCTCATTTAGTATTTAACTTTTTCTGACTTATTTCACTTGGCGTGATCCTCTTTAGTTTATCCAAGTTGTCACAAATGGCAATATTTCATCTTTTTTATAGCCAAGTAATATTATATTATGCATATAGACGACATTTTTATTTACCTGTTGTTAGGCATCTAGGTTGGTTCCATTTCTTGGCTATTATACGTAGTGCTGCAGTGAACATAGGAGTGCCTATATCTTTTAAATTAGTAGAAGTGACATTACTGGATCATATATTGATTTTTATTTTAACTTTTTTTAAAGGAAAGGTGTAAGCAGGAATGAAGGCAAGTAGGTAGGCAGGCAAGAAAAGAGAAGAGGAAGAAGCATTTATTTTTACATAGTTGTTCATCTTAGTAGTTCCACCTGGGTCTGGGACACAAACCTAGGTTCTGGGCATGTATATAGAACTGCACTTAGCCAGAGGTGGTGGACCTAATCTCTGTCCCATCAGTTTGTGCCTATTTGTAACTTTTTTAAGAAGCTTCCATATGTTTTTTCCAAAGTTGCTGCACCAGTTCATATTCCCATCAAGACTGTACAAGAGATTTCTTCTTCACACCCTTGCTAACACTTGCTACTGGTCTTTTGGATAAAGACCATTCTTACAAGTGTGAGGTACTATCTCTCTGTAGTTTTGATTTGCGTTTCTTTAATAATAAGTGATGATGAGCTTTTTTCCATGTGCCTATTGACCATCTGTGTGTCTTCTTCGGAGAAGTGTCTATTCAGATCTTCTGCCCATTTTTTTATTAGGTGGCTTGGTTATTTTAATTGAGTTATATGAGATTTTTACGTATCTTGGATATTGATACTTCTTTTCAGACATTTACTACACAAGTGTCTTCTCCCATTTAGCTGACTGTCATTTTGTTCTGATGATAGTTTCTTTTGCTGTGCAGAAGCTTTTCAATTTGATGTAGTCCCATTTGTTTGTTTTTGTTTTTCTTCTGGAGTCGAGTCCCCAAAGATCGCTGAAGGCTGACATCATGGAACATATTGCCAATATTTTTTCTTTCATGTATTTTACAGTTTTTGATCTTACATCCACATCTCTAAACCATTTTGAATTAATTTTTGTGTATGATATTTGAGAGTGATCTAGTTACATTCTTTTGCATGTGACTGTCCGATTTTCTTTACATCATTTATTGAAAAGACATTCTTTTCTCTGTGGGTAATTTCTTAATGCTGATTATGAATCCTGGGTCTTCTTTGTATATCTTTGTTTTCTCATATAGGGATTGAGATTTTAAAAAATCTTGGCATACCCTGATGGTTTATCAGTTAGGTCCACTGCCTCCAACTGGCACAAGCCACATGCATCCAAGGACCCGGGTTTGCATCTGGGGATCAGGGGGAACAACCAAGAAAAGCAACTAAATAAAATAAATAAAATGCTTTCTCTCTCTTCCTGCCTGCCTGCCTGCCTACCCGCCTACTTCGCGTCATTCCTACTTGCGCCTTTCAGTTAAAAAAAAAAAATCTCTGCAGAAAATGGTTTCTGTGAAAATGAAGGAATTTTCTTTATGTGTTTCTTATTGTTTTTAAAAAACACACTTGGGAAAACTCAAGGGAAATAGAATAGTGCTTATGGTTATACATACCTACATACATACATACATACATACTTTTTACTGGCAGGATGGAGATGGAATAAAAATGAACTTGAAAATAGCATATGCGTTATGAAATTCTTTCCTGATTTATCTTTGAGACAGAAAGATGTTATTTGATAATTCCATTTGACAGTATTATCAGAAGACAGTACAGAAAGCTACCATCATTATTGCCCTCTGAAGTTCTATGATTTTCAGAGCTGTATGTGGAAAAGACCATGTCAGACATGTCATGAAAGTTCTATATGCCTGTTAAAATATAATTTTAAAAAATTTAAAATTTGACTCATACAAATATAAAGTAAATATTGTCACATATTTTATTGACCAATTACAAAGACATGAGTAAAATATTAAGACTGGTTTAAAGTATACTTAAGGAGCTGTATATTCATAGGCAGTTAATAAATAGGGGAATTTTAGCATAAGTTGCTTGGTCAGTTGCAAACTGGTAAAATCTAAACTCTAGAATTTTTTTTCTACCTGACAAAAATGATTGTAACTCTTTTGGACAAATCTCTGACTGTGTAGACTGTGCACATGTGATGTTACTTAATGTAGGCTATTTCATTAGATAGTAAATAGAATAATTGAGCAAAGTACATTCCGCTAAGTCATTAAATAACCTTTGAATGAGTCTGTGCCTCCACAGGACATTGAAAGGACATGCCATTTACCTTATATCCAAGTTTTAGATACCTTTCTTAACAACCTTTCAGTATTCAGTATTTTTTTTTTTAATCTATAGAGTTAGAGGTGAGGTATCTTCCTGATAATGTCATAAAAAGTGAAAGTTAAAAATTTATCAAACACTTGTTTTTCTACTACCACTAGTGAATTAAATATGTTCCATCTTGCAGTAAAACCCAGAACACAGTGTATAATGAAACATGACAAGATTAAATTGGCAGAATATGAGGTTTTGTATTTGTAATCTGTTATGAAGTATTTCTAATAATATCAGTCAAATGTTCGTAGTTTAATATGCAGAGTACTAGAACTATTAATACACAGCACATCGTGTTTCAGATTAATGCGTAACTTAATCTTCAATAAGAAATTGCTAAGTCTTCTTTCCCTCAGCTTTGTTTTTCTTTCATTTTATTTAACATCCATTTAAAATGGAGCAAATGGTAGTTAAATTTAGAAGGTTAACATTTTCCTAAAGGAATTCTATGTGAGTTTAGAGAGTTTTTGACTCTATTTTTAAGTTAAATGTTGTTGCTATTGTTTTTAAATAAGCTTCCTATTCTTGCATAGTATTTAAATGTGGAAAAGTTGCATATAGTGCAGACTTTACTATCCTCTCACCCCATTTTCCCCTTTTTAACATCTTACATGATCACATAAAAACCAAGAACCCAATGTCAGTACATTACTCTTACCTAAATTCCAGGGTTTTTTTTAGATTTCATCAGTTTTTTCATCAATACCGTCTTTCTTTTTCCAGGTCTGATTTAGGGTACTGCATTGGATTTGGTGGTTTTGTTTCCCCAGATTCTCTTACTCTATAACAGATTCTGTCTTTCCTTGTTTGTTCTGACTTGTAGAATATACCCCAATCTGGATTTTTCTCCTGTTTCTCTAATGATTAGACTTGGAGTTATTTGGGATTTGGGAAAGAATACAAAAAAAAAAAAAATCATAGGGGCCCTGCACTTCTCATTGTGTTAGGGGGGTATGACATTCATATAGATATAGTAAGTTTCAGTATTTGAATAAGATGTGTTAATGTCCAGTTTCTCTACTCAAAATGTACACTTTTTTCCCTTTCTCTCTCTACTCTCTTCTTTGGGAGTGAATCATTAAGTCTAGCCTACCTTCTTGGGTGTGCGAGTGACGGGCTGGGAAGTAGAAGATTAAGTGGAGGGAGTATTCTGTATGGAAGATTTTTTTCCTTTTACCCTTTCATGTACATTTATTTTATAATTTGGGTTATACTTTAGTTCTTTTTATTTATTTTGTTACTCAAACTATTTTAGTTTTAGCTGTTGGAAACTCAGATTGTTTCTTGCATGCTTTTGACGTTTCCCCTGTCTTTTTATTTGTTGAACATTTTCTTATTCTTTGGTGCTGTAAGATACTGCTGTTTGGTTTTTTTAATTTGTTTTTTACAGTCAGTGAACCTGTGCTCACACATTATTACTCAGAGGCCATAGTTTACATTAGAGTTCATTCTTGGTGTTGTACATTCTAGAGATTGGACATTTATAAAAACATATATTCACCATTACAGTACCATACAGAACAGTTTCATTGCTCTAGAAATGCTGTTTTTCTCCTGTCTATGCCTCTCTCCTGGCTCCTGAAACTGGCAACTACTAGTCTTTTCCAGAATATCATGCTGTTGGAATCATACATTATATGACCTTTTTAGGTTGACTTCTTTAACTTAGTAAATGCATTTAGACTTCTCCACACCTTTTCATGGCTTGATAATTCATTTCTTTTTAGTACTAACTAATATTACATTATCTGGATGTACCACAGTTTATTTATCCATTCAGTCTATGAAAGATATCTTGATTACTTCCAAGTTTCAGCAGTTACCCCAGGCTTTTATTCACTCCCAACTTAGTCACAGAATTAGCTGTTTTTCCAAGGAGTCCTAGTTTTTTTATTGGAAAATGGAAAATGGTATTTAAAAGCCAAGATTTAGTCACTGGGTAGCTTGCTGCTATTGGGACATTATTACTTCTAAGCTCTTTCAGTGGCAGAGCCTTAAATATGTGTTTTAAATAAGATAAATCTATGTTTTTTATTACATTATGCCTATAACATAATTAATATGTGGGATTTCTTTTTCTGAGAGAATTAGAAATGTTCTAAATTGTAAAACATGCAATTAAGGCCATGAAATATCACCTCATATCTGTGAGAAAGGCCTATATCCAAGAGACTAGAAACAATAAGTATTGTGAGGGAGTAGCGAAAAAAGAACCTTTGTACACTGTTGGTGGTCACGTAAATTGGTGAGCAACTTTGGAAAACATTTGGAAATTTCTCAAAAAGTTAAAGATCAAGCTACCATATGATCCAGCGTTTCTACTTTTAGGATCTATCCAAAGAGTATGAAAACATTAAATTGAATAGATGCACTCCATGTTTATTGTAGCACTACTTAGAGTAGACAAGTTAGGGAAACAACTGAAGTACTCATAGACAGATGAATGGGTAAAGACGATGTGATATATACACAGTGGAATACTACTAAGGTATGAAAAAGATGAACTCTTTTGTGCAAACCTACATGAACTAGAGGGGATCGTGCTAAGTGAAATAAGTCAGAAAAAGAAAGACAGATACCAGATGATCTCACTTTCAACAAACAGACAAAACAAAACAAAAACTAAATACTTTAACTTTGACACCAGACGTAAGGTTACCAAAGGGGAAGGGATGGAGAGTAGGAGCAAAGCATAGGGGAGTCCAATAGACAGTGGCAGAAGATTATTAGAACTTCAGTGATACGTGTGGTATAATATCTTGTATTTGAGGAAGAGTGAACCTATACTCCTAAAACTTGTACAGTGTTGTAAACTGTTACCTCAGTTAAAACAAAAGAGAAGTGTAATGTAATAAAATACTCCATTTCTTGTCAGTTAAAGCTAGAATTAGAGGAATATTTTTGAAAGAGTTAATGTATTTGAAAGAGTTTTATTCTTTTTCTTTTGTTTTTATAGGTATATTGTTTTATTTTTCTTTTGATGTTTTTATTTTTTTCTTATGCTTTTTTCTAACTAAGCTATAAAATCAAGCATATTCCAGGATAAAATTGATGCTTTCCTCTTGAACATTGCTGTTGAAAGTAAAAATTGGCACAATTCTCTAGAAGATTACCTTTTCACTAGAAATTCCCTTATTTTGTAAAGAAAGGAAGGAAGGGAGAGGAGGTTCAAAAAAAAAAGCACTTTTATTTATTTTCATTGTTCATTCCCATCTTGGGTCTCGAACCCAGATCCTGGGACTTTACATGGTCCATGCCCCCACACCTGACCCAGCAGCGGGTGGCTCAGAATTTCTTTTCTATGACTTTTTATAAGGAAGTGACCTCATGACCCTGTAAAGGTGTATAAACAAAATGACTGGAAGCAGCTCTGTACTAGTGAAAAATAACTAACCTGAATGTCCCGTTAAGGTATTGATTAAACCTTAATATGCCAAGAAAATAGTCATCACTATTTACCATCTTGGAATAACTGATAATTATTTTAATAAATATTTTAAGCTATCTTTTGCATAATTTACAGAACTAAAAATAAAGGTACACAAGTTTGCCCCACTATCTGAAAGTAGAATATTCTTATTTGGTATTAACCTGGTAATGGGGGGAAAAATTTGAGCATTCCCAGAATCATAAAATAACCTATCAAATCAAACCAAATAGAAACATTCTGTTGTCTGATAGCAACAGATACCTGAAGGGGAAATTAACTATGTTTTAATTTTGGTAAGAATTTGACCATAGCAAAAGCTTTTTTTTTTAAACTGCTTTATTGATAATTTATTAACCTTAAATTCACCAGTTCAAAAGTGTACAATTCGGTGAGTTTTAGGAGTATTTACCCAGTTGTTCAAACATCCTGATCTAATTTAAGAATATTTTTATCACTGCAAAGAAAACATTTTTCCCACTGGCAGTCACTGTCATACTACCTCCCATGCTTGGCAACCACCTCAATCTACTTAACGTTTCTATGGCTTTGCCTATTTTGAATATTTCATATAAGTGGAATCACATAAAATACTGTATTTTGTGACTGATACAGTTTACTTTCATAACGTTTTCAGTATTCATCTATGTTGTAGCATGTATCGATACTTCATTACTTTTTATTGCCAAATAGCATGTCTTTATGAGTATACTACGTTTACCCACTCAGCAGATAACAGACATGAGTTGCTTCTGCTTCTTGACTATTTTAAGTAATGTTGCTGTAAACATTTGAGTACAAATGTTTAAATATTTAATGAAAATGTTTTTATTTCTCTTGGATAGATAGTTACTTAGAATTGATGGGTCACGTGGTAAGTTTAACTGTGAGGAACTGCTAGGCTATTTTCCACAGTGACTGCACCTTTACAGTCCATCCAGCTATGTGTAAAGCTTCCAACTTCATCCTCACCAACATTTATTTTTATCTCTTTTTATTACACCATTTTAGTGAGTAGAAAGTGGCGGTATGATTTTGATTTGCCTTTCCCTAATGACTAATGCTACTGAACATCTTTTCACATGTCTGTTGGCCATTTGTAATCTTCTTTGGGGAAGTCTCTTTAAATTCTTGATTCACTTTTCTTTTAGTTAAGTTTTCTTTTTATTATTTAGTTGTAAGAGTTCCTGATGTATTTTGGTTGTAAGTCTCTTATCATCAGATACCTGTTTTGCAAGTATTTTATTCCATTATTGATTCTTCATTTTCTTGATGATGTAGCAAACCTAGATTTTCATTATTTTCTGGTTTCAAAAATACCCCAAATGCACATGCCCTGGTGGCTCAGGTGTTATGCCTGCATCTGCGGCACAGTCTATATACACCCCAAGGTCCCAGGTTTGCAGCCTGGGGTAGAGAGGGGGTGTGCAACTTAAATTAACAACTAAATAAAATACTTCCTCCTCCTCTCTTTCCCTGCCTGCCTGCTGCCTGCCTATCATCATTCCTGCCAGCTTTTTTTTCCTTTTGCGGGGAAAAAGTACCCCAAATGGATGCAACTCTTTGAATATAGCTAACTGTTCCTCAGTTAGTATCCACAAACCTGCAATAGATCTAGATTTCAGATACAGATTTCAGATTTCGAATACATCTTTAGTAGGTTCTAAGGTATTATCACTGTGGTTCTTGCATGTACATTTTCAAATGCAATACTTTTGAAAATTTTGATGGTTCATAATTTTGTTTAAGAAGAGTAGCTTATCTTTTTGTTCCATAAGTACAGACACTTTTAATTTTAGATTTATAAATACCAATTTGAATGATCAATTAATTTTTTATCTCTGTATGATCATTTTCAAACACCTTTGTATATACACCTTTTTCCACTTAGTAACCATATGAGGGTACTTTTTGTGTATAAATAATCATAAGCAATGAAAGTGCAGACCATGTAAAACCCAAGGACCTAGGTTCAAGAAGCTAGAAGGGAAAAAAAAATAGTAACAGAATACTATCACATATCCTTTTAGCAGAATAAATTTCTACTGCAAATTACTGCTTGATGGAATTCCTTATGGTAGAATGACTAATTAGATGAAAATCCTTATTTCCTTTTTGCCTTTAGAAATATATCATTTATTTATCAGTTCTTAAGTTTGAAGTTTAAATTCATTTAGGGTACTGTTATTTAAAATCCCACAGTCTGAGATTTCACTAATACAACCAGTTCTACCATTTTCATTACAGATTAGATCTGTCTCTGAATTTTTCTAGCTTGCCTAATGTTTATGAAGCATGTTACCATTTTTGTCGTCTTTGTCATTATGAATTAAAAATAAAAGATCTTAATTTTTTAACTGTGTTCTGTCAAAACTACTAAAAGACTTTAATATTGTTTCTAGGCATTTCTTCTTGAAAGACGACATAATACCTTGTATTACAATAGGAAAACTGAAGATAATATGTGGGTAATGATTTATCCCACTATACATCTTTCTTATCTACTATGTGTCTTAGACACCTATCTCTTTTATAATATTTTACTCTTAATGTTATGAGGCATAGTTGATGAGTAGTGAAATAGCAAAGTATTTCAAGATATAGGAAAAATAAGATCACTCAAACCTATCATGTATCATAGATTCATGAAAGAATTCAGTGAGTTTTATTCTGTTACAAAAAAGAAGTATATATTTCTGGTTTTTTTTGGACAACCTCTGTAGTGACTTGAATTGCACCCCCACCGCCGCTCCCCGCCAAAAGATAGATTCTTTGAATACAACCTTATTTGGAAATAAGGTCTTTGCAGATGTAATCAAGATAAAATACTAGAGGAGGGTGGGCCCTAAATCCAATGACTAGTTTCTTTATAAAAGAAAGGAGAGGGATAATTGAATGCAAAGACACAGAGGAGATACCCATGGAGGGAAGAAGGCTCTGTGAAGAACAAGGCAGATTGGAGTCATGCTGAGGAATGTAAGACTTGCTGGGAGCCACCAGAAACTAGGAAAAGGCAAGGAAGGATCTTCCACCAAAACCTTCAGAAGGAACCTACCTATACTCACATCTCTATTTCAGACTTCTAACCTGTGAGAGAATAAACTCTGCTCTTTTAAGCCACCAGTTTATAGTGATTTGTTACAGCGCTTTAGGAAACTAATAAAAACTCTAAGAAAGTATGTAAGTCATGAAATAATTAATTTTCAGAAGTAGTTAAAACTACTCAACAAAGAAATTCAAAACTCATTTTAATAGATGCTGACATTAAACTGAGAATTAAATTAATTGTAATTCATCCAAATGGTGGATTACTATACAGTCATTAAAATGGATGCTAAAGTTTTACAGTGTGTTACAAGGGGTAGAGGGAGTAACTGTGAAACAGACAATAGAATCTGGTTCCAATTTTTTACTATGTGTGTGTGTGTTCACATGCACGTGGGTACACATAGGAAAAAAATCTGGAAAATTGTACACTAAATTCAACTTGTAAGCACTAGCAATCTGTACTTTTATTTTCTCCCTTAAACTTGTCTTTTTTCAGATTTGAAAACTCATGTTTATTACTTCTGTAATGAAGAAACTTAGCTATTTCCATTTTAGGAGGAAAAGCATGTGAACTTTTGAGCTGATTTCATTCCAGTTTGATTAATTGGTTCCTTTGTGATTGGTATGAGCAATCCTAAACTCATTCCTGTGGATTATCTCATCGGTTCAGATGTTGAGCTCAGAAGCCATGAAACATTCATACTCAGGATGAGCTCATCCTGTTAAGTGGCTGTGGGAAGAATGTCAACGTGTAGATCTGAGGTATACCAAGGTGCCCTTTATAACTGGTGTGAAACTTCCCATCCCTTGTGACTTTCTCATTCGTCATTTACTCGAAGCTTAAGTTCTTATTTGAACTTTGTTCATTTATATTCATTTGATTTTTTACACCTTTTTGATTATAATTATTCATGCCATGTACTTTAATACACCTGTTTCCAAGAGCTTTTTTCCCTATAGCATTAGACTGCTTTTTCCAAACCTGCTCATTCCTCAAGGCTCAAATGAAATATGATTTCCTTGTTTTCTTCGTAGAAATTTATTTTATTTTATTTTCTCTTATAGTATTCAGCTATTTCACATCTAAAAACAAAAAGTAAAGAATGAAATTCCTTTTGTTGTTAACATTTAGCTATCTCATAGATTATAGGTTCCTTGAGGACAAAAACCCTGTATCTCCATATCTTTATCATTTCTAGCATGTAGTATTCAGTACGTTTGTTGAGTTCATAAAGCATAAATTCTTATACTTCTAAAATTTTTCCTCTACGTTTGTATTATAAAGTTGAGCCCACAACAGGAGTTAAGTATATTTTAATCATTCCTTTTGACTTATTTCATGCAAATTTTATCACCATGAAAGATCATACTTGGAGATTTTACTGCCTTATTGTTTCCTAGCTATGTGTGAATGATGATGGGACTTTGAGCTGTTCTCTTGATGGTAAAACACAGATTTGTTCTTTTAGTGTATTATGTTATAAGTTAACCCTAAATATTTTGACACTGCCGGTGGCAGTCAAAGTCCTGTAACCATTATGGAAAGCATTATGGTGATTCCTCAGAAAAATGAGAATGGAAATCCCATATGATCCCATCATCCCGCTTCTGGATATTTACCCCCCAAAACACAAAAACACTAATTTGTAGAGATGTGTGCACTCCCATGTTTATTGCAGCATTACTTACAATAGCCAAGAATTGGAAACTACCTACATGCTCATTGTCTGATGAATGGGTAAAGATGATGTGACATATATACACAACGGAATACTACACCGTCCTTAGAAGAGATGAAATCCTGTCATTTGAATCAACATGGATAGATCTAGAAGGGATTATGCTAACTGAAATAAATCCAGAGAAAAGGACAAATGATTTCACTCATATATGGAATATAAAGAAATAAAGCAAGCAGACAAAATAAAAACCAACCCCTGGACATTGACAATAGAATTGAGGTATCAGAGGTGAAGGGAGTGGGGTGGTGGGAGCAAAGGGTAGTAAGGTTCATTGAACAGTGGTGAAGGACTTTTGGTAATTCGGTGGTAGGCAGAATATATTGTCATATATTTGAAAAATGATGAACCTTCATATGGGCTTAATATTATTTCATAAATCAAAGTTACCTCAATAAATGTTAATTTAAAAAATTAACCCTACTTAAACTCTATTAAAATAAACCCAAATCAGAATATGAGTTAACAGGATATTGGTACAAGTGACTTGGGAACTATGTTAGCAATTTCATTAGTTGTATAGCCAGAGGATGAGTATTTCAGGCAAATTGAACAACAACTGCGGAGGCCTTTTAGTGGGAATATGTAGCTTTATCCTCTGAGTGTAATACAGAGAATGTAAGTATTTGACTTAATCAGAGATTGGATATCTCCAACTGAGCTTAATTAAAGTAATTGGGTATAGAAGATTATTAATGATAGTTCAAGGAATCCATGCTCCAGTAAAGAGAGAAGTAAGGAAATATGGGTAAGAAGATGATGACGGGTAAAGTAGTAGACTTAAAGAATTAAAGATCTTGATGAAGAATTATGACTTTTTACTAGAGTAAAAATGGAGACTACAAAGACTGATGTTGTACAATTCACATCTCTATCATACATCTCTTCAGCTTTCTTCTTATAAAATGCCATTGTCTTTTTCATCTAAATGTTACCCAACCATCTTAACATGTTCAAAACTAAATTCATCATCCTATTCCCTTAATCTGCTTTTTTCCTTTTGAATCCCCTGTCTCAGGAAATGTCACAACCATCCTTCCAGTTCGTCATAGCACACAGATGTGAATCATTCCAAATTCTTTTTCTTCACCCTTTGTATGCTTTCCGTCATTTGCTTCCATTTCCCTTTCATTCAGCTATCCTAAACTGCTCTGGTATTCTAACCACATCATCCTGTTTCACATATTTGCATTTTTTGTGTGTGTTATTTTTCTTAGAATGTCCTTTCCCCTATGACTTTGTCTAGCTAACTCCTGTCCATCAGTCTAAAGTCATCTTAAAACTGATCTCAGAGAGCCCCACTATCACCACTACCTTTTTCTTGTTTAAATGCCCTTCATGAATATGTCCATCTTGCATTATTCTTACCTGTTTTGGAACAGTGGAATCATTTACTTGTTTCTCTGTAACTTAGACTAAGTTTTTGAATGTAGGGGCTATTATTCATTTAATTTTATAACTGTTAATGTGGAATAAAGACAACTATCTATTGGAAAGGGTTGCTGTCAACTCTGTTTATTAAAAATTGAAATTACATGTTTTTATATTTATCTTCCCATTAGCCAATAAATTCCTCAAACTATATGTTGTTCCTCTTTGTCTTCTTAGATTCTGTTACTAACCACTTGCCTAATCCAGGACTCAAAAATCAGTCTCAGTTCAGCTGAACAGTTGTTGAGAGATAACACTAGGTTAGGTATTGAAACACAAAAATGAGCAAGACAGATGTGATCCCCACCTTCATGACCCCATGCAGTCTAATGAGCAAGATGGGCATTAAATAAAAAATTAGAAATGTGGAAGATGTGATAAAAAAAAAACAAGTGTAGTAAGCGCATGAAGAACATATGGCCAGGGAATTTCACCTTTTCTAGGTTGAATTGAATTTAGAGGTAACCTTATCAGAATGATTACATGAGAGTGTATTTTAAAATGTCATTTATATTTAATGATCTCTGTTATATTTGGTTTGGATTGTATTGCTTTTCTATTCTTAGAACAACAGAAACCCAGTTAATACAACTTTTCCTCTCCATTATTATAAAATATCTTATGCTGTATGATCTTTTGTTTACTTTAAGGCATGTTGTCTGTATTTGGCCATGGAATATCTTTTGGTACTTTTATGTCATATTTGAGATGTTGTCCGTAAGTGAATTCTCTTTAGATAAATCATCATAGGCTAGAAAACTATCTCGTTTCTCTGTGCTATTCCATTATTAACTTCCAAACATTTAGAATCTTTTATTAAGTTTTATGTGAAAAGACTGTGAGTTTGTATCCTGTCTGACTTTAAGATAACAGTCAGGAAAAGAGAGACATCATGACCTAAAGAAATGGTTGAAGGAAATGAATTTGTTTAGCATGGGGAAGACAGAGAAGAATCTGTCTGGCAGACTTGTGTAAGAGCCCTGTGTTGCGATGAGTAGATTTTTTTTGCAAGAACTTTATAGAAATATAGCTGGCATACCATAAAATTCACCTTTTAAAAAAGTGTAGTTTAGTTGTTTTACTGTATTCACACATTTGTGCAACCATCACAACCATCTATTTTTTCATATCTTTAAAAAGAAATTACACACCCACTAGCAGCCACTTCCCATTGGCCTCTCCCCCAGCCCCTGAAAAACACTACTGAATCCGAAGTTCTGGTATTGGGACACTGCAGCCTGTGTCACAACAAATCTACCAGGTTATGCTGCTGCTGAGGACCACTGCTTTAGAGAAGGACTCTCTGACTTCTGACCGGTGGGGATATCTGATGCCAACCATTCTGGGGGAGGGCTGACAGTTCCATATGCAAATCTCAGCCTCCATTTTCCCTTCTCCCACCTCACGAAGGCTCTTCATGCAGGTGACCTTTCTGCTGCAGCGTTCTCCCTGTGTTCCAGGTATGGCTTCCATGCACATTGGTCACCACTCAACCATCTGTTCCCCGTTCTCCAAAAATGTGTTGCCATCTCATGTTTCTGAAGGCTCCCTTCTTGCTTCTTCCTTTTAATTTTTTAATTATCCTAAGATTGTCCCAGGAAAGAATGAATATAAGTATCTGTGCTTCACTGTTTGAACTTTGTTTTTACTAGCTTGAGCGATATTGCTTTGCTTTTCTTTAATGCTAGTTGGATTACACATTATTTACATGATGAATTAGTGTGTCTGTTTAATGTATTAAGGGCAGTGTCTGCATACCACCTTGGAAGTCTAAACATAGGGTTCTGTACCCATTTCTTGTATTAGATTTCTTTGTAAGGGAGATAACTGCCTTTTCTCCACTTCAAGTGTATGAGAGAATAGCTGACTAAGATCTGACTAAGCAGACAAAATATCTGAAGAATTGAATATCTTTGAAAGAAGAAAATTTGGTGTGTTTTTTTAATTTCCAGTCAACCATATTAATAATGATACAAATAGAATGTGTTTTTCATGAAATGCAATGCCTATTGGCACTCTAAAAGCGAATGCAGGTTACTATAGTGAGACATCAAATTAATTCTTAGTAATTAAACCAATAAGGACTCTAATTGGAGCTATAAAAAGCAAAACTAATGTTGTTACTTCTTTCAGTTACCATATAATCTTGTCCAAATTGTTTTGCTCTGGTGGCTTTAACTATTTTTTTAGGAGAAGGGAAAAAATATCTATGTTGCATGTTTGCAGAATTTAGGTTGGACTGGGAACAGAGAATATATGTCATTTTGACTTTGTTTTCCTAGTTTGTTTTCTTCTACCTAAAAATAACTGTGGCTACTCATTCAACAATAATTTTAGTGTTCATCGAGTGATACACACAGCCTCACTGGGACAGTCCTATTGACTAATATATAGAGGGTTACCGCTGCTGTTGTAGAATTAAGTTCCTTCTGTGGTAGTTAGCCCTGCCAAGAAGCACCGAAATTGTCCAAGTGAATGGTTCTGTTAATTGAAGGAAATACAGTCAGAGAGACTTAAATTGGAATTGTATGTCTGTACATACCAGTTATATAAACTTAGTGTCCGAGCCTCTACTTCCCAACTCTGAAGATAAATTAAAATGACTACCTTGCAGAGCTGCCGGGAGAGTTAAGATACTATCTAAAGCCCAGTGTTTATCACAGTTTGACACTGAAATGGTAGGTGCTCTGTTGATGGTAGTGATGACACCTGGGACCTGGCAAACCCAGGGTAATTTTAAAGGACTAGCTAAAGAAAGAAGCCACAGTAGTGTAACCAGGCCAAATAGCTACCGCTTAGTAATCAAGTTGCTCTACAAACAGCGGCAGATCCTGAATTTACACAAAGCTGACATCAGGACAAATACTAAGTCTGCCAGGATTCAGTATTCACAAGACAGGTTAGAAGGTTAAATGAAGCTAGCACCTGAGACAAAGGAAATAAAAATTAAGACACAGAAATCAGACTTTGAAGACCAAGTCAGAAATCAACTATGAGAACTGGACTCAGTTCTGTTGAGTGTTGCATCAGTGTATTCTGGGTTCTTTTGCTCTTTGAAATAGATCATTGCTGCCCTGCTTCGTTCCAGGAACCTAACTCTTCACCTCTGCTGTAGTTGGAGTAAGGTTATAATTTAAGTAATTAAGTAACACGATAAGCCAATGTGTGAATAAGTTCTTTTTGTTATCATTGCTTCTCAATCGGTATTATTGTGTATACTTTACATACAGTAAAAATGCACCTATTTTAAGTGTACAGTTTAATAATTTTGACAAGGTTAAAAACCTTTGGACCCTCTCCTGTTACAAATACGTGACATATTTCTGTCTTCTAGAAAAAAGAAAATCCCTCTTTTCTCTTTGCAGTCAGTCTGCCCCCCAGCTCTAGACCCTAAGCAACCATTGATCTGTTTTCTGTCCTCATAGATTAGATTTTCCATTTCTAGAATTTCATCACAGTGGTATTTACATGTATATAATTAACTTATATATTTATATAAATGATGTCATACGGTATTTTCTCATTTGTTTCTAACTTCTTTCACTCAACATAATGCTTTTGAAATTCACCTAGTCTTCACTTCTTTTTATTGTTGAATATTATTCCATTGCACATATAGGTAATTTGTCTGTGTATTCATTTTTTTATAGAGACTAAGTTGTTTTCAGTTTGGGGCTATCACGAGTGAAGCTCTATGAAAATTCATGCACAAGTCTTTATGTGCACCTATATTTTCATTTCTCTTGGGTAAATACCTAGGATTTACTGGGTTGTATGGTAAATGCTTGATTATCTTTATAAGAAGCTGCCTAACTGTTTTATGAAGTACTGTACTATTTTATATGCCCATCAGCAATGGATGAGAGCTCTTTTATTTTATTCAACTCGATTTGTTTCCTTTTCTACAAAATAAAAGGAAACTCTTATCTTTGTTCCTTAGAAGAAATTGCTATTAAAAAAATTTGGTCATGGTTTTTGCTTCTCTGTCACTAGTAGATTGGTTAGAAGCTTAGTCACATGTATTAGTTCATAGTCATATTATTTTTATTTCTCTTCATGTCAGCTACCATTTTATCTCCCGTGATGTGCCCCTACTCTGAAAAAATAAGACCCGTGTTTTGCCACAGCACAGATAGAGGCATGTGCCCCATAAACCTCTACAATTTGGAGATTATGCAAAACCTGAGCCAGCCTTATTTCACATTTAAGAGGCAATTTTAGTGTGCAAAATATGGTAGAGATTGGAGAAAAGATAAAAAAACAAAGGTTTTTGTTTCTGGAACATGATTTAGTGACTTATTTTTTTCTTAAGCTGGTAATTATTCTTTGCTTTCCTTCTGATTCTGCTGTATAAAGACTTATCTCAAAAATGTTCATGCATGCCTGTTGTAGCCAAAATATGAGTTCGATTTAATAATGCTGATATTTCATATGTAGCTGTTGGAGACTGGATGTTACTTGGGAATTCGAAGCTAACTGCTCAAATAGTTCAACCCAAAGTGTCTCTATTTTTTGAGTAGATATTGCCATGATCCATTTCATTGAGAGTGTTTGTCTTTAGTATCTATATAGCACTCACTGTTTCTTTGTGGCATTTGGAGACATATTTATAAGTGAAACCAACCAAAAGATAGAGGAACTAGCCAGTCCATCATGTATCTGCTTTGTGTATTCCTTCTCAGGGAGCAAGTGTCTGAGAATAATCAGTTCATCCTCATCTTTAGAAGATGATGACTAAGATGGTTTACAGTTTGCTCAGAGACGAGTTAAGGTTCTAGAAAAGCCTCATTCTGAGAGTTAAGCATGCATATAGATGGAAAGTTAACAAAAGCTGGAACCATGGCTAACTGAATAATTTTTAGGTGGTACATCAATGCTTTTCAGAAGGAGGGGATGCTTCACTCTTAAACATGAAATAGGGTGTTCATTTTATAAAACAATAAATATGAGAGGAGGAAGGAGAGCCACAGAGGCCTAACTCGGCAGAGTAAACTGTGGGAGGAACAGAATGTGCACGATTAGTCTCTGGAACCAGCTCAGAAGTTTCGTCCAACAGCTGTCCTTCCTTGATCTCTTTGCTTCCCATTGTCTATATGCATGATTTCCTGGTTTATTCTCTAGTACATTTATTGAGATTTCAACTATCTGCTTTGGTGCTGGACAGTAGAATTTGCTGCGTTGATGGAAAGATTCTGTATTTGCACAGTCCAGTATGGTAGCTACTAGCTGCATGTGGCTATTGAAATGTGGCTAGTGTGACTGAGGCCCTGAATTTTTATTCATTTTAATTAATGTAAGTTTAAATAGCAACATGTGACTCGTATGGATCTAGATTACGTCTGCCAGGTTGTTAAGCATTGAAGTCCCCGTGTCACCTGTTTGGAGGTTTCTGTTGCTCTTTGCATAGTAATAATGCTAGGTAAGCGTATGTGTTCAGTATGCATTAATAATTTGTTGTATTAAATTGAACAGCCTGTCAGAGAAGAATGTTAAGAAGTGTAAAGAACTGAGTGCTGTCCCGGCAGGTGTTTGGGCACCGATGCCACCAGCTGCCCTTTAGTGTAATATACTTTCGTCATGTTACTTTTTTATTGTGATCCATTAGCTTGTTCATCCTTTCTTTGGGTGCTAAACATTTCATAGACACAAAATTAAACTTATAAAACAGAGGTATAGGGAAAGTATAAATAATAATGATTATACAATCAGCATGGTTGCCCCAAAATATTTCTTCAGTCTTCCTGTATGTACTTTTCTAATCACATCCCTTCTCTCTGCATGAGAACTAGCCACTAGTTCCACTTTGTGTTTATCATTCCTTTTCTTTATAGTTTCACCACATTTGTATTTATAACAATAGTGTTTAACTTTATGTTTTCATATAAATCAAATCATCTCTGTATTCAGGTATGATTTATTTTATTTACTTAGCATTATTCCTAACAACATCCATCCATTGCAGTAGATTCCTAATTATGTCCATCTTGTATAATCCATTCTTGTTCACTGCAGTAGAGTATTCCTTTGTATGAACAAGCCACAGCTTATTTTATTACTGATGGATACTTTTTTCCCATCCAGTGCATATCGTGTAGCTGCGAAATGTGAAATATGTCAGTTGGTACACACACACGCACGCGCGCACACACACACACACATACGACACTGCAGAGTCCAAGCTGACGTTTCTCTATTCTATGTGTGTCTTCATCCTCTTCTACTCCTTCCTCCCCTTTTCCCTCTTATCCTAGAATGCAGGGAAAATGAATGCAAAGAAACAGGTTTTTTCTGTGGGTTAAGCCCTTTAAAAGCCTCTTCCCTCTATTTCTAGACTTCTGTGATCCCTTTCTGCTTTTATATTCATAGACTAAACACTGATTTGGAATATGTAAGAGAATACTAGAAATGTTTATTTCATAGTCTGTAACTTTTATGCAAGTGGTATCCATTTTGCAAAAATAAAAAAACTTTTGTATCAATTGTGCTTTTCTTTTCAATTCCATCTATACATTAGAATGTCTGGAGAGCCATTAAAATATATAGATCACCATATTTCAGCTCAACCCTACAGTAAAACAGATTTAATAGGTTTGGGGCTAGCCCTGGGAATCAATCAGTATTTTTAATTGGACTGTAAGCGACAGAAAACGTTGTATTAGCTTCAGGTGTGCAATATGACAACTCAGTATTTGTATTTATTGTGAAATGACCATCACAATAAATCTAGTTAACATCCAATGCCACACAGTTACAACTTTTTGTTCCTTGTGATGAGAATTTTGAGGTCTACTCTTAGCAAATCTCAAATACGCAGTAGTGTTGTTAACTAAAGTCACCATACTGACATAACAGCCCCATGACTTAAACATAAATTTTTTAAACTAGAAATTTGTGCCTTTTGACTCCTTCATCCGTTCTGCCAGCCCCTACCCGTTGCCTGACACCCTTCCAACCGTTCTGTGTCTCTGTAAGCTTGTTTTTGTGGTGCTGGCGGTAGTGGTTTTTATGTTTTGGTTTAACTTTGAGATTCCATATATAAGCGAGATCATACAGTACAAGATTGTTTTTTAAACATCATGGGTTATTCTGCCATGTAGACAAGATTAAGAACCACTCTAGAACACAGGTTTTCGAAGTGTTTTTCTTGACCCAGCAGCATCGTTATTCCTGAGAACTTGTAGAGACGGACACTCTCAGGCCTGCTCTAAGACTTAGCTAAGCAGCAACTCCGAGGGGGTTTTAACGCGCCCCGGGTGGTTCTAACGCATGCTGCTCTGTAGAACCACATTCTAGATCATCTAAGCATTTACTAAAAAGCCTCTTTTTACTGGAGTCCAATCTCTTAGGATCCACAATATTCCACAGTGACTCTGGACCTGACAGTAGCTAAAGGAGGGCTGGAAAAGAAACCTGCCACAAAACCGCCGAGCCGAGCCCAAGTGGCAGACAAAGCTAAAATATACTGCATGCGTTATCATTCTTGTAGCCTAAAATGGAATGAAAATGCAACCTGATTAACATTAGTGCTTGTAAATGTCTGTCCACTTTCCACTAGGAAGGACTAGGGCTACAGAGCGAGGAGAGCACAAGACAGGAAAGCTGCACATGGTAAGAAAAGGCAGTCGCAGAGACAGCAAGTGGAGGGAAGGTGAGTCAGGAAGAGCCACCAAGAATGGAGTAACTATGTCATTTCCTGTAGAGGGGCCAAACCAAGTAGACAGCAGTGACATTAAAGTACAAAACCTCTCTTTAAGGGTCTGGTGGAGTTGTGGGGGTATGTAGCCCCTGATCATCTGTGCTGTGCTGTCTTCATTTTGAGGAGGGTACAGAAGCAGCACAGCAGAAAGCGGGCGGCGAGTCACGCTGCCACTGGTGCTCTGGACTCATCCTCAGTTTCCTCACTTGTAAAATGAACTGAAATCACCTGCCTCACGGGAAGCAAGGATGCAGTAAAGCTCGTGTAAAGTGCCTGATATGGGCAATTAGTTTCCATAAGCTTTTAAAACATTTTATTTTGATAAAATCATATAACGTGAAATTTACCATTAGAGACACTGAGCAACCACTACCACCATCTAGTTCCAGAACACTGTGATCACCTCATACCCCTGAGCAGTCACTCCCCATCCCCTTGTCTCCCGATCTCCTGGGAGTCGACCTTCTGTGGATACACCTATTCTGAATATTCTTAGAAGTGAAATGCAATATGTGGCCTTTGTATCTGGCTTCTTTCACTTAGCATAATGTTTCCAAGGTTATCCATATTCTAAGATTTAATAGTGCGTCATTCCTTTTTGTGGCTGAATAATATTCCGTTGTATGGATAAATAGACCATATTTTGTTTATCCATTAATCCATTGATGAACACTTGGAAATTTTCTACTTTTTGCCTGTTGTGAATAATTGTGCTATGAATGTTCCTGTACATGGTTTTGTTTGAATACCTGTTTTTATTTCTTTGGGGTGTATACTCAGGAGTGGAATTGCTGAGTCGTATGCTAATTCATTACTGAACTTTTTGAGGGATCACCAGGCTTTTCACAGCAGCTTCCCGATTTTGTGTTGCCACCAGCATTGTATAAGGAGTTTATCCACATCCTCACCAACATGTTATTCTCTGCTTTTTAAATTATAACCATCAAAAACCTTTTTTTAAAGGAAAGGTGCAGGCAGGAATAAAGGCAAATACGCAGGCAAGCAGAAAGAGAGAGAAGGAAGGAGCACTTTATTTTATTTTAATATTGTTTGTTGACACTGGTTGTTTTCTCCTGGACCTGGGACTTGAACCCAGGGGTCTGTGGCCTGCATTTCTTTAGAGTCAATTATCCTAACCACTCCTCCACAAGAGCACGCTAAGAAACTTTTTTGAAAGTACTGATTAGAGATCTTTTTTTTTTTTTTAGGGTTAAATGGGGGGTTCATATAATAATTGTGAAATTTTTTTAAGATACTCATAGGCAAGACCCTAGATTTTTCTGAATGAGCCTGAGGTAATTTAAATGCTCAAATATTGGTCTGGGGATCTCTGAGGGCCCATGAGATCCTTTGAGATTAAAACTATCTCCATAATAATACTAAGACAGTATATGTCTCTTTCATATTCATTCATGAGTATACAGCAAAATTTTCCAAAGTCTTCATGACGTGTGATAGCAGGACAGATTGAAAAATAAGTATATGAGAATCCAGCTGTCTTCTGTTAATCCAGTTAGTAGAGAGTCACAGAACTCTAAAACAGTGCCGCTGTTAAATTTTTTATTTTAAAATGTTCTTTATCACGTATGATGCTTTTATCATTGTTTCTGAAGGAAATGATCAATATATTTTAAATCTCTTCTCTTTTATGTTAAATATTGGTAGCCATAACCTAATTAAACATATGAGCGCTGTTGAGACCAACCGAGATTGTAGGAAAGGAAGGAGACAAAAAATAACCTTCATCCATTTGTTGAACATTTACCATACAGTTAATATTAGATTAAGATCTGTGTACATTTTGTTTCATTTTATCTTTATAATCACCCCATGATATGCACACTTAACCCCGTTTCACGTGGGGAAATTTATTTCCAATGAAATCAACTTTGCTTAGCTATTAAGAGGAGTGAGTATTTCAATTTCAGTCTGAGCGTACATGCTCTTAATCACTACCACATCCTTTAAAAAGTAAGAGTCATATGTGCAGGACCCCAACCCAGGAAACTGCTGATATTTCAATGCCATAACAACTCATCTTCCTCGATAGTATCAGGATTCAGACAAGGTAACCTGTGAAATATTTGTAGACTTGGCGTGTCCTGGTGAAGCAGCAGTTAGATCTTTCACCTTCCAGGGAGCAAGCTGTATACCCCTGGGTATATAGCTATGTACCCCAGTCCTCAGGGAAGCAACCAGTGTGAGAAACTAAATAAACATAAAATAAAGAGGCTTCCTCTTCTCTCTTCCTAACTACTTGCCCTCATTCCTACCTGTGCCTTTCCTTTAAAAAAAATTGAAGACTTAAATACCATGCAATACCATGTAATGCAGGTACATGAAGAACTCACATGTTATCCTTTTCAATGGTGCTCAACATGCAAACTGCTGAATGTGAGAAATAGAGAACCTAGACATGAATTGATGTAGCTGACAAAATGTATACCATCTTTTTTTTGGAAAGGTGATTTCAGTGTCTCATTGAGGATAAATCCTCTCAAGAGGATAAATACTGAGTTAGAAAGAACAATCAGCAACTTGTGACCCTTTAGAAAAATGTTGTTTTCTAATCCAGTTATTTCTAGACATTCAGTCCTTTACAGAGTCTGCCTATGCAACAATGCTGACGTGGTAATAATTGTTTTGTCTTGCTGGTATTCACTCTGGCAGAAACCACAGAATCAGCTGTGGCTCTGCTCACATCAGACGATTTAGGGTAATTTTTTTCACATGGTAATATTTTAGTTTCTCAAAAATAAATCTTTGCTAATTAAAGAAGTCCGCTTGATCTAATCCTCTTTAATGATTTACTTTTGCTTTATTTGGTTTTGTTGTCTACAGTGAAAAAAAAAAAAGCTAATATGTGGATAGTTACTTTTCAAAAAAGCTGATGGTTTATCTTCTATTGTCTCTGAAAAATTATGTCAGAGTGTAGCAGAACGTTTTGCTTAGTAGTATATAGTTCACAACAGCCAACACATGGAAACAACCTAAATGCCCAACAACAGGTAACTGGATAAAAAGAAGCTGTGGTCTAGATATTCAATGAAATTCTATGCAACTACTTAAAAAAAATGAAATTGTGCCCTTTTTAATAATCTGGATGGAATTGGAAGAGATCATATTAAGTGAAATAAATCAGAAATAAAAAGATAAATATAAGAGGGTTTCACTCATATGTGGAATATAATGAAATGAAACAAACAGATAACCCCCAGCAAAAACTCTCTGGACACAAGATGGTGGCTACCAGGGGGTGGGAGTGGGAAGAGATGGAAAGCGGGGAAACGTGGTGGTAAAGGTCACTCCTGGTGGAGGTGTGAAATATAGGTTGAGATAACATGTTGGTATCCAAAAATGAACATAGCATTGTGTGCAAAAGATTTAATAAATATCAATAATTTTTAAAAGGTTGTAAAAAAATAAATCATGATATTGAACCCCCCTCCCAAAAAAGAGTGTTTTGTTTGGTAATGGTATTCTGTTTGTCAGCGTCCTCTTCTTACTCCTCTAGCCTCACCCCAATTCCAGTACTATTTCAAAGATTCTGTTTAGGGATCAGAATATTTTATAGAAAATGAGTTATCTGCTTATTTGACAAATATTGTCTAGTGTGTTTCAGGCACTGGGTTAATACTGAAGATAATATAATGACCAAGAAATAGATAAGGTAGCTTGTGAAATTTACAGTCAAATGAACGAGATTGACATTAAACACATATGTCAACTTTTTTATTTTGAAATGGTGAACTAGTACATCGTGTTATTAAAGGTCCTAATGGAAGGATTGACCGAGAAAGATTAGAAGACTGAAGCTAAAATGGGTAGAAGAGGCATGACTTCTGTTTGTGACAAGTGAAAGGGTCATCTAATTAGCTGGATCTGTTTGTTCTTTTGGAGCTTAGAGAAGAAATATAGGTGAGAATATATTTTTGTGAACTGTGTACCATTAGGTAGTTAATTGAATTCTTTGATGGAGTTAAGATCATTTAGGAAGAGTGTATACAGTGAGAAGAGAAGGGAAACTAGACTGAGTTTGAGGAATTGCTGATGTTTAATGAATAGGTAGAGCAGAACATAGAAGGAAGCAGAGATGGAGGTCAAGAAATAGGAGGAAAGCTAGGAGAACGCAATGGTAAATGTTTCAGGAGAAGCGATTACTGCGCGGCATGTAAGATAAAATGCAGACTTGCCATAGCATGGCTTACAAGAAAGGCCCCACATTTCTTAACCCTGCCACCTCTGCATTCAGTGCTTACCATGCATCTTGTTGCAGCCTGCACTTGTTCTTCAGCCATGTCTGGCTCTTTCCTACATCAGAGCCCACGTAGCTGGTGTTCGCTTTGTTGGAATGTCCTCCCAATTCAGATGTCATCTCCTCAGAGAGGAGTAACCAGCTTTCTGCTCCCTTTAGCAGGATTGTTGTCAGACTCTATCCAATTTCATACAATTAAGAATACATTTTTTTGGACCTCAGATTCAGTTCCAAATCAAATATCAGGGATGTAGAAAAGAAAATTAACTTTGCAGAAATGTTTAGCATTAAAAATAAAGAAGAATTTTTAGATTGTAGAGCGCACTCCCCCAAGGGGTGTTGATGAAATGTTGAGAGCCACTTCTTTCTTAAAGCTGAAGAGGGGGTGCATAGAGGTCACTCCGTTAGGCATGTAGAAAAGAATGACAGGTCACAGTACTGATAGTCCAATGGATTCGAAGCACAAATCACATAAACAGTCATTTTCTAAATGATGGAGAAGCTATTTGACAAAGACTTTTAAAACCCAGCTTAAAGCTGTCTTTGAATTCACTTCAGTTTTGTGAATGTTTACTGAACTGACAGGAGAGTGATAGAGGCTGGGACTGGGGGCCTTTAAGGGACATGCTGATCCACTTGGTGCTGAGTGAAAGTTCTTCCCCAGCTAAAGAATAGTAACAATATAAAAATGGACTCTTCAGGAACTGAAAGAGTATGTGGCTAGGGAATTGGTGAACATTCTATAGAAATCCATTTGGCAACTTAGGTCTTCATAAAACCTCACATGAGGAAGAAAATGACCTTTGTAGAATTTATTTTTGGTAACTTTTCTTCTTGTTTTTAAAAAGCCGTTTCTGTAGTTCTTTTCGTTGATGTGTATTGAATGTACTTTTGTTATCTTAAACATCAGCTCCAAGCTCGTGAACTTTCCTTATATAGCTTTCCTCTCCATAATTTGGCACAAGAATGCTTTCTAATGCTGAGTGTTTTCTTTTTCTGCCCTCTCTTCTCACAGCAATACTGGCCTTTCACCTGGTTTTGTATCTTATTTTAGAAATGGCCTTGTTCTCAGATCTTATTGTAATGTTGGTTGGTTCAAGCCTGGCTGAAAATGGCTTTCATGTCTGTGGGAGACAGAGGAAAAGAAGAAATCAGCATATTTAAAATAAGTGTTGATTTCACATGAACCTAAAAACAAAATCATTGCAAAAGATCCAAGAATTTGTGCCAAGCTACCCTGTCTCCCATTCAGGTAAGAACTTGAAGACTAGAAAAGCTAAGCAATGGCTAAAAGTTAAAAAATATGAAAATGTATCATTCTCATTATTTTATGATGGCAGCATGTCCTAGAAAACTATGGTTTGTTTGGGTGATGGTTGTTTTTTTTTTTAAAGAAGAGTAGCATGCCCTGGTGGAGTGGTGATTTGATCACCTGCCTCCGGTTGAAGCTCAGTCCACATACATCCCAAGGATCTGGGTTTGTCTCAGACTGGGGAGAACAACCAAGATGTACAGCTAAAAGTAAAGTTCTTACCTTCTGTTTTTTAAAAGGAAAGGTGCAGTTAGGAATGAAGACAAACACACAGGCAGTAAGAGGGAAAAGGATGAAGCACTTTATTTTACTTAGTTGTTCATCTTGGTTGTTCCCATCTTGCCCCCAACCCCTTTTGAATTAGTCCTGGGTCTTGAACTGGAGGCCTTGGGGTTTATTTGGACTAGCCTAGTGTATTAAACCAGTGGGCCACCAGACTGCACCCCAAAACTGATTTTAACCCGTTAAAAAAGCGAATCATCAGGAAGGAAGCAATACCAAATTACTTAACCTAGTTATCTTTGAGATCGTGAAGGGGGGTAATGTGATAACTTTTTCTTTTACTTTTGTGAATGTCTTGTTATGAGCATCATTATTTTAATATTATGAGTAAGGCTGTAACTATTAGAGTCGGTTTTGAATTTGGCTTCTGCCACTTAGACCGTGACTCTGACTTTGGAGAGAATTGCTTGACCTGTCTGAACTTCAGTTTCTTAGCCTAAAAAATAAATGTAATAAATCATACTTTATTAACTATAACAGTTAACTGTAAGTTCTTATATCCACTTCCTGCCCCAGACAAGCACTTGTTAATTGTAACCATTATCACTACTACTGCTATCACTACTTTCATAATAGCACACTGGACATTGACGCCGGGTGATCATTATTGAGTGATTTAAACATTCAACTGCTTAAATTGACCATATGCTAAATTAGGCAATTTTTCAGTTCACCTTCCAGCCTCTTTTATCTTCGTTAATTCAGAGGAAGTGCTATGGCCATCAGTTTTGGCTTTCCTTGTTAACATGGTGTTTAACTCATGTCTCTCAGAGCCTGAACGTTACTATAATTAAAATAAAAACCCCTGATCCTTTTCTGTGTTTTCTATTAGACTATATACCCTGCATGCTAGGGAAAATCATGAACCATTATTAAATAAAAAGTTCCTGTTGCTACTCATCCTCAAATACCCTACATAAAATTGCCATGTGAGAAGCACATGCTTTTGTAACCAGAATTTGTAGTTCTTTTTAGAAGCTGCTGTTGTCTCTGCACTTAGTACCTTAATACAAATAACATGTCTCATGAACAACAATCCAATTGGCCTTCCTTGTTTTCTAGGAAGATAACTGCCTATTTCTTGTAAGTCTCCCTCAGAACCCCCAAAGTAAATTTCACTTATGTCACATAGTTTCTGTTTATGCCCTGGAAAACCTCAGTAAAATGTCCCTTATTGTTAGTGAGCATCTGTATGTATTTTTTCTTTTGATGAAGTACCAGAAAGAAATGTCAGTTTATTTATTTAGATCTTCTGCCTAAAGAGATTGCATAGTCACCGATTAAAAACTCCAGTCTTTGTCATTTTTCAACTTATTGTCTGGGACGGGCCTAAAATGTTTGACCCGTTTTAGCTGTGTAGGGGCCGCAGTAAAATACATCTGAGCGTTTTCCTGGACTGTATTTGTAATGTGGCCGTCATGAGGATGTTGTGTTTTTCCAGTTTACAACTGAGGAAGCTTGTCACCATCATTAGTGCTCATTCATCAACATGAGCACCTGTTTTATCTTTAGCACTGAAGATGCAAGTTTGAATAAAACATGATTCCTGCTCTGTAAAATCTCCTGGGGAAGAATGACTGAAATACATAATTCTATCTCAAAGCCATGTAGTCCATATAATAAATGCATGACAAAGTGTTACAGCCGTATACAAGAGGAAACAGTAAATTTGGGGGTGTTGGGTAAGGTTGCAGGCAAAGTAATATTTGAGTCACTTCTTGAAGGGTGGATGAGAATTTGCTACTTGGAGAGAAAGGGACAGAGGATTAGCATTATAGGAAGGGGACAGTCTATGCACAGGCCTAAAGGCTTACAGGGCCTTTCAGCATATGGAGAATGCCATCCCTGTCATTGTACAAAAGGCTGTGTGAGGACATTTGTCAAAATTAGAAGTTAGAATTTTATCCTTTGAGCAGTAGGGAATCATTGAAGATTTTAAACTTAAAAACTCTTTTAATAGTTTGGAGTGAGAGTTAAAAAGACAGGTGGCAGACACCAGTTAAAAAACTGTTGAACAAAACGGGTGGTTACCAGAGAGGAAGGGAGGGGTCAGTTGTATGATGGTGAATGCAAACTAGATTCTGATGGAGATCATAATATAGCACATATAGATGCTGAATTATAATGCTGTACATCTGAACTTACATAATATTATAAGCTGATGTTCCTTCAATAAAACCTTTTAAAAAGCTGTTGGTTTATTAGCAAGACACAGAGTTTACACTAAAACAGTGGCTGTGGAGATAAAGGAGAAGCTCTAGATTGGAGAGTTTTCCTAGGTGTAAACAATATAATTTTTTGATTAATTGATATAGGAAATGTAGGCATTGGAAGTGAGGGAGAATTGGGGGATCTGGCTTGGGTAACTAGAGAGATTTGAATAACAGAGCTAAGAGAAATGTAAAAAGAAAAGCAGAATTACTCATTATTTTGACTTTTGTTTTGGTAGTGGGACAGGAGTAGTTTTCATTTTGCTCAAGGTAGGTTCTGTCTTTTCAGGAACATTTTAGTTGACAATTCTGGATCTGACTCTTAGGAGAAAGGTTACCATAGTAATGTTTTTAAGTTCTTACTATTTCTTTTTCCATTAAAAACTAGGGCTCTCAGAGGTTCTGACTGTGGGCTCAGGAAAATGACTATAAAACAAAAACATAAATTCCTAAGCTTCTTACCAACTTAAGACCTTATTCGAAATGTCCTTTTTGAAAGTAAAAAAATAAATCTCTTGATATTTACTGTAATTGTTCTGTTTTATTTTCCTGAGTAACTTTGCTTGAAAACAAATGAACAAATAAGGCATGCCCTGGTGGAGTGGAGGTTCTAGTCCCAGGCCTTGGGGGAGGTGGGGGTGCGGGGGGCGCTATCAGTGTGAATACAAATAAAATAAAATAAATATACCACTTGCTCCTCTCTCTCCTGCCTACCTGCCTCCTCATCTTCAATCCTGCCTGAGTCATCCCTTTAAAAAACTAACAACACAACTGCTGCATAGCTCCATAATTCATCTTGTTTTCTGCACTGATTTTTTATTTGAATGTTACTATTTAACCGATGACGGACCAATGAAGAGTGCTCGGGATGATGATACTCAAACCTCTTGTTTCGTTGGAGCAAAAACTTGAAAATTAAAAGATTAGATGGTACTCTGGAAATAGTCATGTATGTGTGGTCTAATTTCAGATTGTTTCCATATGAGGGAGACTTTTAAGTGTTAATGAAGGTGTATGCCCATTTCTCTGCAGGAATTTAAAAGGTAATGTCCCCCTCTCCCGTTTGTATGGTTGAGCTGTAGGCCCTTTTAAAAACCAGAGAATAAAGACCATTTTTCCAAATCTGCTCTCTCCTCCAAATTTCAGGGTCATTCAGCATTGAACCACTTGGTGGTTGTGGAGAACCTAAGCAGGCTTTGAACAGGGCAAATCACCATACATATAAGATAGTCTTTTTTTTTTTAAAGAAAAATACTGTATTCAGTTGTTTTGTTTTTTTATTTTGTCTTTTTCATCCAAGCCCTGGGTCTTGAACCTGGGTCTTTGGGCCGTACATAGTGCACACACCAGTGTCTCAGCCCCCTGAGCCGCAAGTATATACCCCATTTTTTAATTAAAAATTTTTTGTAAAGGAAAGGTATGGGAATAAAGATGGGCAGTCAGGCAGGCAGGAAGAGAGGAAGATGCATTTCATTTATTTTATTTTTTAAATGTTTCTGTTGGCCATTGTCCCTGGCCCCAGGTCATGAACCAGGGTCCTTGGGATATAAGTGAACTATATGCAGCCAGAGGCGAACCCACTAGGCTATCAGCGTGCACCAAGGTATTCCTTTTTCACATATTTAAAAAATATTTTAGAAGCACTCTGGTGGTTTATCAGATAAGGCCTCCAGATGTGGTCCACATGCATTCCAAAGACCGGGGTTTGAGACCTAGGTGGGTGCAGAAGGTTGGGGATCGGAAACAACCAACATGAACAAATAAATTAAAATAAAGCTTCTTCATCCTCTCCTTTCCCTTCCTGATTGCCTGCTCGCTTTATTCCTGCCTGGTCCTTTCCTTAAACACACACACAAAACACACACACACGTAACAGCACACCTTATCCACATGAAATTCTCGCTTTAACTGTTACTGTGTGGATTCTGTGCGGCGTCCTGGGCTGCGGTATTCTCCCTCCACTTTGTTCTTGATTGCCATGCAGTGTGGTTGCCTGCTGTTTAAGGCAGCTGCAGTAGAGTGCACCCAAAAGTGGTTACAAATCTATATTTAGTAAGCCAGAGATAGGGTTTGTAAAGCATTTTCAAATTCCTTTGGGATAAAATGGTTTCTATTAATGTAACATTTTTAATGAAACTATTATTATCACCCATTAAAGAGATAGCAGTTAATATGTGTGGATTTGTGCACAAGACAGAGACACACAACTTTTTTTTTTTCCTTAAGAGCTCACTGAGTATTTTAAATACTTACAATTAGTCATGTGAATCCTATTTTTATACTCTTAATCTTGAATTGCAGAGCTTTTACTCAAGTGTTTACCTTTGGTCCAACATTCCGAGCAGAGAATTCTCAGAGCCGAAGACACCTGGCAGAGTTTTATATGGTAGAAGCAGAGATTTCTTTTGTTGAGAACCTTCAAGATCTCATGCAGGTAGGTACACAAGTCTAAAAGTGGTTTCTAAATGTCAGGCATCTGTGACATTAAAATACTTCTGTAAACACTTTTACTTGGGACATCTGTGCATTACACGTGTGCATAGAATGAAGAAGATGAAGAACTACTTAATTTAATAAATATTTACTGACTGCCTTTAGTGTAATAATTTAAAGTATAAGAATCAGACAGATTTAAGTACATACCCCATCTCTGCCCTCAACTTTGTTATGCCGTTACCTAACCTTGGTGATTTTTAGCTTCCTTGCCATAAAATGAGAATAATAGTATGCCTATTTCATAAAATTACTGTGAGGAGTAAATGAATTTAGGTATATAGGGTAAAGCACTTAGTATGAGGTCTGGCACATAGCAGGCTCAGTAAATTTTAGTTATTCTTGTTATTTGCTAGTCAAATAAATAATGCATCTTAATAGTTAGAGCAACACATATATCGCTGTGTGAGAAAGCACCCACTGGAACTTGGGGGGAAGCTGTTTGGGGGCTGTTTTTAGGCTATTTTATTACACATTAGTAATTAATATTTAGGAATAATATGAACCAGAACACAGTCATATTTTTTCAGAGTATTACCCTACACTGCCTCTGCTGGTGTTGCTTCAGCTATAGTACACAGTTTGGGGCCAATTGAAAGGATTAGCCTGCTCTAGAGAAATGAATAGGTATTTGTACGGCGGCTTTAAGTGGAGTGGTCTTGGGGCAAGGGAGGTAGCTTCAGTGACATTACTCTCAGAGTTACATAATAGCTGTCTTGAATAATTATAACTTATACCTGTTGTCTTAAGACTCTTGAATTTATTTTTAAATTTACATACAGAAATATTCTAAGTTTTGCCAAATGTGTAGGCCTCTGTAATCATAACCAATCAAGATACAGTACAGTTTGATCATCACAAAACAACCCCCTCTTGCTGCTACTTTATATTCTAACTTTCCTTCAACTGACAAACACTGATGAACTCGCAGTTTCTACAGCTAATTCTGCCCTTTATGGAATGTCATGTAGATGAAATCATGGAGTGTGTTGATTTTTGTCTTGGCTCCTGTCGTTTTGCATAGTATCTTGATTCATCCGTGTTATGTGTGTCAGTTTTTTGTGTCATTTTGTCCTCCAGGAATGTCTTTTGCCACATAAGACAGCACATTCACAGGTTTGAGGACATAGACCTCTTTGGAAGACAGGGCATTGTTCTACCTACCACAATCCATAGAACATTGAAAATATCTTTGATGATGTTTTCATTTTGGATGTCAATCACCACATACATTTAAAGTGAAATACCAGGAAAAAAAAAGAGTGAGAAGTACAGAATGGTTTCATTTATATATGGAATGTAATGAAACAAAACAAATGTAAACCCCCCCCAAAAAAAGCAGAACATAGGACTGGCTACTGGGGACATCGGTGGAGGGAGGGCATGGGGAACAAAGTGGAGGTAAAGGGCACTGAAACTCTAGTGGTGGGTGTGCTGTGAAATAGATACAGACTGAGGAGCAGTTTTAATACCCTAAAATGCATGCAACAATGTAAGCCTGAAGTAATAAAATTATAAAAAATAAAAATAAATTGTGATAAAAACTATCCTATTTACCTTCATGTTTGCTCTTTCAGTTTCTCTTCCTTCATTGCTCCCATGTTTCCTCCTGGTGTCATTTTCTTTCAACCCAAAGAATTTTCTTTAGCATTTAAGAGCACTGATGTTACTAATGTTAATTTTCATTTTCTTCTATGTGAGGTTTTTTTAAATTTTCATTCCTAAAAGATGTTTCCATGGACTACAGAATTGGGAGAATTAGGGTCTACTCTTCTTTTCTTTCTATACTTTAAAGATACTCGCCATCTTTTGACCTTCATAGTTTTGGTACTCTAAGAAGACAAATGTTAGCTGCTGGTTTGATATTGTACCATGCTTTTCTGATGCTCAGTTTATTGCTTTTTTATATTTTTTTCTCTGTGTAATTAAAACTGGATTATTTCAGCTGGACGCTCTTTAAATTCACTAGATCAGTGGAAGAGCTGTTAGGTCAAACACCTGCAAAGGAGTGCAGTCCACCCACATCTCAAGGACCCTGGTATTTGTCCCAGGTTTGGAGGCAACAACCAATGTGAACAACCAAATAAAAATAAAACAAAATGTTGCTTCTTCAGGTTCCTGCCTGGCCTTCGTGCCTGGCTGAGCGCGCACACGCATGCATGCACGCACGCACACACACACACACACACACACACACACACACAGGAAGGTAGGAATGAAGGCAAATAGGCAGGCAGACAGGAAGAGAGAAGAAGAAGAAGTGTTTTGTTTTTTAGTTCCGTCTTAGCTGTTCATACTGGTTGTTTTCTCTCCTGGACCTAGGACTCGAACCCAGGGGTATGGGGCCTGTGTCCTTTAGAAGTGATTGACTTAACCACTACTCCATCAGGGTACTACATCACCTTTCCTTTTAAAAAGAAAAAATTCACTAGATCTCTTCTCCATTATGCTAATGAGCCTATCCTGTGAAATTTTTACTTAAGATATTATATCTCCAATTCTAAAATTTTAGAATTTTTTTTATATTCTGTCTTTTGAGAAGTTCTAATTTCCTGTTCATTTTAAGAATGTTTACCTTTACCTTGTTAAGGGTGGTTGTAATACCTGCATTTTATTCCTCTTCATATAATTCCAGCATCTGGATCACCTGGGCATTTGCGTCTTTTGATTGGCTTTTCTCTTGAGAATCATCAGATTTTCCTGGTTCTTTCTATGTGCAGTAATTTTGGATTATATTCTGGATAAGACTTTAGGTCATGTTAAAATGGTGTTATATTGTTGCTATATCAGTCATTTAACCTCTTTAGATACCGAGCATTTTTCTTACTTTCTCGTTGTGTTGGTTTCTATGACTGTTTTGAAAGCCTCTGCTCTCCTGTTTGCATCTGTATGATGCATGTGCGACTCAGCAGTTAGTCTGGAAGTTGTGCATTGGTTTGTATCCTAGCTCGTTGCTGGAAGCTGGCGTGCCTTTTCAGGTCTGTTCCGCACATGACTGCTTAAGGGTAAGCCCCAGCCTTGTGTCTTTGATACAGAGAAATATGGAGTAACCTTTTCCTGCTCATTGGAATGTCCTTCACACTTTCTGGTCCTCTGAAACACTTTATCATTATTCTGCTAGCCAGGGAAACAGGTTTCTCTCAGGTTTTTAGTCCTTATCATGTAGTCATTCATTTCCAGGGGTAAGCTAGAAGAAAAGATACAAAAATATAATAATTATTATGGGGATTCCTCACATATACACTCTTCAGACAGCAGAGGCCCTTTTCACAGTTCCTCTGGTCAGAGAAACAGATTTTCTCTTGGAATTGTAGGTACGTGGCCTGCTGTCACCCTGACCGTGCAGCTCTGCAAGTAGGCCTGTCTTTGGGCAGGACCAGCAGAGAAAAGAGACAGGACTAAAACGTAACCAGAGATTTCCCTACAGGCACTATTCAGGCCACAGGGACTTTTTGCCCGTTCTGTGGCTAGAAATAAATTTCTCCCAGAAGTTTTTCTTCCTGTGCCTGCTGCACAGCCTGACAGCACAACCCTAAATTAAAGCCAGGTGACAAAGCAAGGGGAAATGGAACTGTGAAATTCATCCTCATCAGAGGTTAGAGTTCAAGTTGACCAGTCCCCAATCTACCTGTCACTGTTTACCTTCTGAAGTCCTTAAGTAGTTACGCGTTGTATTCTGTCCAGGTATTATAGTTGTGGTTGCTTAGAGACATGTAGTAATTGACTTATTCCATCTTTGCCCGCTAGAGAAACAAAATGGCTTAATTGTTATTATTTGCTTTTAGCTCAGAAGTGCCCCAGCTTGGACAATCCGTTATATAGTAGCACAGGAAGATTCTAATTTTTGACTCTTAATGTTGACCTCATGAAAATAATAAGTAGGCACTTAAATATAAGAATATTCAAGTGTGTGATGTCAGGAAATGACTGTTTGAATGTTTATTTGGTTCTCCACTGAGTAATACTCAGGGCATGCACTGTCGAAGGATCTAATTAATTGCAATATAAACATTTTTCTAAAAACAGAAATAAATACTATACTCCCCCCAAAAGTAATCTCCTTCTTCTCTTAATTGTCTCCCTTTTATATGTTGCAACCTGGAAATGATTATCTTGACAAAGAGCAGTCTCTTGAATATTAAATCAGGATATTGTAACAAAGAAGCCCCCGCACCCACCGTGGATTATAAGCAATTGAATATTACTGTTTGAGTATCATTAGTAATATATTTTTAAGACATGTAAGAGTGATACTAACCCCTCAGTTAAGTTTCTGTTTTCAAATGTATTTATAGAGCATAGTCTGAAGTCAGGGTTAGAGAAGTCAGTGATTTTCTTCTTCCTATGAAAATTTACTGCTCATAAAAGATACCGATTTAATAACCTTAGTGGTCAAAGTCTTCATCTTACAGATCGGTTTATTGTGTCCCTCAACAGTGCAGTCACAGGATCTAATCTACCTGTTTTTTTGGTCTCCCAATATGCATTGGCTTTTTTTTTTTTTTTTTTTTTTTTTTTTTTTTTTTTTTTTTTTTTTTTTTTTTTTTTTTTTTTTTTTTTTAGTAATTAAAGGATATGACCCTTCATAAATTATTCAGTTTCTTTTGTCTCACGCTAGATTGAAGACGATAGAACCTCATCATAAAAGATCTCTAGCCTCCTTTTGCCCCTTTTAATCATTATCCTTAATCTTATACAAAATACATGTATAAACATAAAAATGTGAAACATACATAAATATTATATATAAAAAATAAATCTAGTTGTTACTTAATAATTAAGGTCTTCATCTGGTCATGTTCAGTTATTTCAGCAGACACTCATAGCTCCACCGTGTTTCCAGCCATGATCAGGTACATCAGTGAGGAGAGAGGAAAGGATGCCAGCCTCTGAAGCATTCTGTACTAATATGTGTGTCTCTGACAGTCTGTGCCAGTGTATGTGTCTCCATGAGTGCAGCATTTGGAGGGCCTCAGATGACCTCACTGTCTACAAACCAAAAATTCAGTTGTGATTAAAAATATTTTAGAAATATTTTTTATTCCGATATCACTTTTTCTAAGAACATGTTTTTCCTATGAGACATCTATGAACACCCCTGGTAGAAGAAATTCTTATATTCTGATTTGTGTTATTTATACTTTGTTCTTTAGCAAAACAAAAAATGTGTATATTTAGATATAGATATGTCTCAGTGCTTCTTTAATTTTAAAGTTTACTTTTATTTACCAGTAACTGGCTAAAGCACTTTTCAAAGTGTCTTAACACACACAAAAGCTAGTTTATTGTGTCCTTCTCTGAGCCAAGTACTAAGCTGTCTTAAAAACATGGATAATTTTATTTAATTCTCACACAATCCTGTAAGCTAGGTGCTGTTATTCTATCCTGATTCTACAAGTGAGTATATTGACATTTAGAGAGGCATCAATCAGTTTTAGTTGTTCTTTTGATAGCTCCCTTCAGTATCAGTATTAAAACTGATTCAAACTTGTTACTTTTTTTTTAACCCTCTCTGAGAAGTTGGGATGTTCTAATCATTTGGAAAAATGAACTATCTTGCCATAGTACTTCAGGGATTAAGAGGCCTAATCGATTTACAGTGTGTAAAACCTGGAGATCAGTCTTTACTGGGTCTTGAACCGGTTTTCCATATGAAGTAGCTTACTTGATCAGCAATTGTGTGTCATTTCTCTTAGGTTATGGAGGGACTCTTCAAGACAGCCACAACAACGGTTCTGTCAAACTGTCCCGAAGATGTTGAACTCTGTAACAAATTCATAGCTCCTGGCCAGAAGGTAACTTGTTTCGTGTTAAGTCCAATACACCTACTCTTTCAATATGTTAATTACATGTAATGAATATAATTACACTTAGTAAATTTTCTTTTTTCTTTTTTCCAACCAAGGACAGATTAGAACATATGCTTAAAAACAACTTCTTAATGTAAGTATATATTGTACTTTCTGTGAACTTTATTCATAATTTATCATATTTATCATACTGTGTTATGCACTTTTTGTTTATGTATCCACTTCTCACACTCCTCAGACTTAAAGAAAAACAGTGTTTTAATTACTTTCATAGCACTTGTGTCTGAATCCATAGTTGATAATGTTTCATGAACAAATAAATGAATAAATCGTAACAAGAGAAATCAACTTAGTAATAATTTTAACTGTCAGTATAATTCAAACTAATACTAACTTTAGTAATCAAAATTTGGCTTGATTGAAAAACAAACTTAAATATATATATTTGTATAACATCTACACCTCAGTTTTCTGTTTGTCTTTTTTTGCTTTACCTTCAATTGCTAAAATCTAATCACATATTCTAAACAATTTTTAGGCACTCTTTTAAAACCTAAATGAAGATCTGTGTTTTAAAACATACATTATTGCCTTATTTCCACTCTAATCCTATTTAAGTAGTACCTGAAGTCGAATTGGTTGTTTATTCCACCAACCATATTAATAAAATAGGTTGTCCTTTTCAGTTTATTATAACACTAACATACTTGATTTGAAAAAAGTACAGTAGGCAACCTCTTCATATATAGTTCATATATCGTGTGTATAGGAAGTAAGTTTGATATTCAAAAGGATTAAAAATTGTTTTTCAACATAAATTGGTATTGTTTTTCATTTCCCATCTTTAGGTTTAGGAAGTTTTTGTTCTAACATAAACATAATAAAGAATTCAACCTGTCCGTGAGGAGAGAAATAAGAAAAACTTGGCATACTTGTCTGTGCTGAGAATTTCAGGTATCAACCTAGAACTTCAGATAGCGAGTTAGAAGTGATAGGTTATTAAGCCTGAATAAATAACACAGATTTGAGATCAGAAAAGGAGGAGAGATTATCAGGAACCCTGTGATAGGGGATACAGAACACCATAAAGTAATCATGAAAGATTCTAAAGGTTGGTTTTTGGGGGTTGTTTTTTTTTTTTTTTTCATTTTTTTGAGTACATATTGAATATTTACTATGTGCCAGGCATTGTTCTAGAACTTAAAAACTGTCTGTGAGAGTGAGCAAAGCATATGCCTCCACTGAACTTGCATTTCTGGAAGAAGTAATAGTAGCCAAGAAACAAGATAACTAAGTTAAAACATATAGCCTGTGGGAATGGCTAGTATTAAGGGATGAAAACCCAGATAAGAGAAACAAAACCAAGAGTGAGGAAGTAGAAATTTTAGACAGTGTGGAGGGAAGATCTCACTGAGGTGATTTTTGAGTAAAGATCTAAAGAAAGTGAGAATGCTATAGGTATGGAGGAAAAGAATAATCCAGACAAGTGCAAAGGCCCTGAGGTTAGAGCCTGCATGGTGTTTGTGTCTAATTATGAAGAGTCAGTAAGGGAAAGTGATAGAAGATAAAGAAAGAAAGGAGGAGGGACTTGTAAAATTATGGGTGGTCTTGTAGATCACTATGCAGATTTGGGGTTTGGACTTGGATGAGATAGGGTAGCCATTAAAGGGATCTGTGCAGAGGACTGACTAGATCTGAACAGGATCACTCAGGTTGTAGTAAGATGAGTGAGAGCAGAAAACCAAGTAGATTATTACAGTCATCTGGGTGAGAGTAGATAGTGATGTGAACTGTGCATTGTCTTGAGTTCTCCACACAAACGCAACCAGCATGATGAGGACATATAAAGACTGAAGAATTAGCTCACCAGTTGTGGAATTTGGCACATTCAACATCTGATAAGAGTTCTTTAGTAGGCTAGAGGCTCAGGGAAGAGTTGCAGCTTGAATCCAAAGGCATTCAGCTGACAGAATTCCTTCTTTCTTAGGGAATATCAGTGTTTGTTCTCTTAAGGCCTCCAACTGATTGAAGAGACTCACCCACATTATGGAGAGGAAGATGCTCTAATCAGAGCTCACTCATTTATGTTAATATCATCCAAAAAAACATTTTCACAGTAGCATCCTGAATGTTTGACCAAATATCTAAGTATCCAGAGCCTATCCAAGTTGACACATAAAAGTAAGCATTAACAGGCCAGAAAGATGGCAATTTTTGGTAGAGAAGTTGTTCTATTCTGGATATATTTTAAAGATAGTGCATATAGGATTTGTTAAGAATGTGAAAGAGGAACAAGGGTAAAGAGAAACTTGAAGGTTTTGCCTTATACAGCTGTAAGAATAGAGTTGCAGTCACTGAAATTGGGAAAACCATAAGAGAAATGAGTTTTAGGAGGCAGGGGGAGTTGTAATAGGATTATTGCCATCAGGTATTATGTTAAGATTGATGCTTGGGTGCCCTGATTGTTCGGGCATTAAGTCAGCAGCTGGGGCGTGGACCATATTATAAAGCCCAAAGGCCTAGGTTTGAAACAATCAACGTAAATAGACAACTAAGAGAGCTTCCTCTTCCTTCTCTTCTGTCTTTCCTTTAAAAGGCTTCTTTCTGGAGCACCCTGGTGTAGCAGTGGTTGGGCATAGTCCACATACATGCCACCATCCCAGGTCAAGCCCCGGGGCTAGAAGGCACTACCAAAATGAACAACTAAATAACATAAAAAATGCTTCTTAAAAAAAATACACCCTAGGCCACATCTTTGTAGATCAGACAACTGAGACACTGGCATGTGGACCAAGTAAAGGCTAAGGACCTGGTTCAAGATTCAGGGCTGGGGTGAAAAGCCAAAATAAGTAAATAAAGATGCTTCATAAAAAAATAATTTTTCCTCCTTTCCCTTCTTCTCTTTAAAAAAGAAAAAGATTGAGTTGCTTTTCAGACATCCAATTATAGATGTTGGGTAGTAGTTTGAGTGTACCTATCTAGAATTTACAGGAGAGTTCTGGACATAAACATATTAATAAAAGTACTAATTAGGTAGATAAAGAATTAATTTGGGCACCCCACCTCAGGGAACCTGTGCTGGTGACTGAAAACCAGGGAGAAGATCTCAAAAGAGGTTATCCAACTCTTATCTAATAAGTAAGATCTAAGATGGAAAGAATATCTCATTTCTTGAATGTATACTATGTGCCAGATAGTAATAAACTTTTACCTTTATTAGTAATTATTTTATTTTCACAACGTTGTAAGTAGTTATTCTTCCCATTCTATAGATGAAGAATCAACTCAAGGATTAGACAAAAGTTCCAATTCATATTCATCTAATATCAAAGGTTATGCTTTGTAATCACAATATTTCATATATTTACAAGGGCAAGGAATTCATGCTACAATAGTTGTAGTTCCCCTATTATCCTTATGACCCTGACATACCACTTAATCTTGTGCTTTGGAATCCCTGTCTATAAAGTACTGAGGTTGGGAGATGACCTCATGGGCTATGCCCTTCACTCATTGCCATCATCCATTCCACACAGCACAAATCACAGTTGTGATTTATATGTGTGATTATTTTTTTACTGCCTATCAGCTCCATGAGGTCAGAGGCTGTGTTTATTTTGCTTGCTATTATACCTTTGCTTAGCACTTTGCCTCTAATAGGAACTCAGCAAATATTTATTGAATAATCAAGTGAATGAATAAATGGCATTGGAGTACCCGTGGGAGTGAAGGTATTCTCCTTTAGGCTAGGTCCTCTTCCTGAAATTTCCTGTTAAGTCAGATCACTATTTACTTTAGGCACTGAATGTATGATTCAGAAGACCTGGATTCTAATTCTAATTAATGAATTAATTTTTTCAACAAATATTTACAGACTATTAAGAGACATTGTGCTGATCATTAAGAATTCAGTAACGGAAAGTCACATTTGGTCCTTTATAGAATTTAAAATTTTAAAAAATGAATAGTTAAAATATTTGCATGAATAATTATTTAATTGCAATTATGAACTTGATTAATGGTAAACCTTTAGCCTCTCTGAAGCTCAGTTTCCTCATCTATAAGTTATGATACTTGTCTTACAATGGTGAAAAGAGCAAATTGACCATATTGCATTCAGCAATACATAAGACTAGGTAACTTGAAAACATTCCTGCTATAAAGCATCTAATAGTGCTAGTTAAAATATTATACAAAACCCTTATAAATGCATTGTTGAGTTTACTAGAATAGTAAAAGAAACTCAGGAACCAGACATGATGATTGAGCAGAACACCGCACAGGTATACATCAATACATGATGCTGATAATTCTCAAAGTGGAAGGGTTTTGCCAGTCTTTACTCCAGAGGTTTTTAACAGCCATGAGAGGACACGAGAGTAGAACTAAGCACATGAACATACGTGCTGGGACAAAAGGTAACATACAACTTGTATTCTTTTGAATAGATCACAGTGTACTCTTGAATACTTGTTGTGATTGTCCTCTGTGAAAGCAGACTATTAAAGGACTTGTGTTGTAATTGAATGTAGGTTTATCAAGCTAAAATAGAATCCAGTTATTTTACATTTCCTTTATCATACTAATTTTTAAAATATAGAAAACTTACCTTTTTGTTTTCTCATTTATCTGTCTGTGTGACTTTGAGGCAAAAATGCTCATAATGTTCTCTTTTAGCTTATTAGTTTTACTCGAACATTTTCAGAATCATTTTCTTCACTTTCAAAAATAAGAAAAATGAAATACGAAGGTAGCATGGTACTGTAGCATGCAGTAGTACAATGTCCTCTCCTTTCTTTAAAGCACTTTATAAATCGTTTCTAGAAAGGAGAAGAAACACTACTCTCTCTACATATCAAGGAAAATTAGTAGAGTACCTGGAGGGCATTAACGATGTCCAGTGTCAGAACTGGAACTGGAACTTGAAAGCTCTGTCTCAGATTAAGCATTGGGGGGTAGGGCAGAAGGTCCAGACTAATGAGGTATTTAGACACAAGATTCATTCTTAACAGTCACATATCAGTGGCACAAAATCCTAGTGCTTTCCACTTCAATAGCTCTTGCATTTTTAGTATGATGAATAGATTATATAAAGTAATTGATAGACTAGAACAACAGAATGTATAAGCAAAAAACAACTTTAGGTGATATAGTCCAGTCTCCTTACTTTACAAATGTACTTTATTTTTTAATGCTTGTACAGTAAATATATTATAAAAATTTATGTAATACTTTTCTCAAGGTGAAGTGATTTACATAGCTAGAAAGTGATAGAGTCAGAGAGAGAACCTGAGTCCATTATCTTTTGTTTTGATTGAACATAAGAAACTCCAAATGGTTTGGGCATTAACTTAGTTAAAAGCTTAGACTCTGGAGTCAGCATATCAGTTCATTCCTTACTTGAGTGAGTAATTTCTGGCAAGCTGCTCATCCCCTCTAAGCTTCAGTTTTCCTTCTATAACATGCCCATTTTAAAATTATTGCTGCCTCCGACAATACCACCACTTTAGCTTAGAAATTACCTTTTATTTAATGTTATATTTTTATATGAATACTTTTTTTTATTTAGGAAAAACCTATCATTCAACACATAACTTTGGGAGCTTTATTTGTTCTCTAAGATACAGTTGTCTCCAGTTAATGATAATAGGTATAAACTTCATTTTTGCTTCAGAGATTGTTTGTGTTGGATTTTTTTTTAAGAATACAACATTGGTTTACAGTACTATATGCTTTTCAAAGAATAGATTTACACCTCAGTTCACACCAGAGTTCTAGGGTCATTCACCACTATCATTTTAACCCCCTTCTTCCCCTTCCTAACCTTTCCTCCCCTGCCTCCTGGTAGCCACAGTTTTCAGAGTAAAGGAATTCTTGTATTTTGTTTGTTCATTTTCTTTTCTTATATTCCATATGCAGTTATTAAAACCACCGGCATTATTCTTTTTCTTTTTGACTAATTTCACTTAACATAATCACTTCAAGTTCCATCCAAGTTGCACAAAAGACAAGATTTCATCCTTTTTTTTTTACAGCTGAGTCTGGGTAGTATTCCGTTGAGTATCTGTCTACACCGCATCTTCTTTATCCAGTCGTCTGCTGATGAGCATTTTGGTTGGTTCCGTGTCACATTCTACTGTGATTTGTGCTGCTGTGAAAATAGGGGTGCATGGATCTTTTCAGATTACATTTTTATATTCTTTGGATTGATACCTAGAAGTGGAATTACTGGATCAAATGGTAGTTCCATTCTCAATTTCTTAAGGACTCTCCATACTATTTTCCATAAAGGTTGAACTAATTTACATTTCCACCAACCAGTGTACAAGAGTTTCTTTTTCTCAACACTTTTACCAGCACTTGTTATTTCCAGTCTTTGGGATGTAGACCATTCTCATAGGTGTGAACTGATAGCCTCATTGTAGTTTTCATTTTTGTTTCCCTAATAAGAAGTGATGATGAGCATATTTTCATGTGTGCCTGTTGGCTATATGTATATATTCTTTAAAGAAGAGTCTATTCTGGTCTTCTGCCCATTTTTTTATTGGGTTGTTTGATTTTTTTGTTGTTGTTGAGTTATATGAGTTCTTCATATGGAAATTAACTCCCTATCAAATGTTTGTTATTCAGATATCTTCTAATCATTGGGTGGCCATTTTGTTTTCTGGTAGTTTCTTTCACCATGCGAGCTGTTTAGTTAGATGTAGTTTGATTTGTTTATTTTTGCTTCCATTAATTTATGGCAAAGGAGCCAAGAGTATGCAATGGAGAAATGAAAGTCTCTTCAGCAAATGGCGCTGGGAAAACTAGAGAGATATATGCAAAAAAAAAAAAAATCAAACTAGATCAGTATGCAACATCATAACAAAACCTAATTCAAACTGGATTAAAGACATAGCTCTAAGACCTGACACCATAAAATAGAAAAAAGAAAGTAAAGACAATAGGCTCCATGACATCAACCTCAGGAAGGTCTTTGGGTACTTGACTTCAATGGGTGAATTATTTTTTGAGCTCAAAATTCTTGAGAAAGTTCATTGATTTTTTTTAATTATCCAAAATGCTGTTGTAACTAACATTGTCATATACTGCTGATGGGAATAAATTTGGTATAACCCTATAAAAGAAGTGCTGTATCTTCTCAGGGGCTTTCCAAATACATAAAAACTACAAGTATAAATATCTTTTGATCTAACAATTCCATTTTTCCATGTGCAAAATTAGTATATAAAATATGTTTATAATAGTCTGAAACAGTTACATGTGGTCATGATTTATAATAGCAAAAGATTTGAAACAACTGAAATAAATGACTGGTGAAAATAACTAGGGTATATCAACAAAGTTAAATATTATGTAATAATTCTAGAAATGAAGAAGTTCTTCATGTATGAATATAAAAGTATCTATAATGTTTATGATTCAGTTAAAAAGAATTTAACTGGCATGCCCTGGTGGAGTAGCTGTTGGATCAGTTATCTCTGAAGGAGCACAGGCCACATACCTGTGGGTGCAATTCCCAGGTCCTGGGAGAATATCACCATTGTGAACAACTAAATAAAAAAATAAAATGCTTCTTCCTTCTCTGTCTTCCTTCCTGCCTGCCTACACCTTTAAAAAATTATTTTTAAATGTGATTACACTATGTACATGATGACTATATTCTATTTAAAAAAATGAAGTGAAGCCTATGTTAATATCTGCTTATACCTGTATAAAACCCTCTGAAAGATACACAAGAAGCATCAGCAGTGACTGTCTGTGAGAAAAAGAACCAAGTAACTATGGTATAGGGATGGAAGGGGTATGTATTCTCTTTTTAGACGTCTCAATTTTTTTTTACACTATATGGATATATTACCTATTCAAATAGTTAAATTATAACAAGCATTTGCTTTGCTTTGCTTTGCTTTCTGCATGAAGATTTCTTACCCACATAATGTGATTTTTTTCCCTAGGCAGTCTTACATTGCCTGACTATGCTACAAAGCCTTACCAAGGCCTGAAACAGTCCAGGAGATCTGACCTCTGACTGCCTCTCCTATCTGATTTCTTGGTATTCTATCCTTTGTCGATATACTACAGTCACACTGACCTTTTTTTTTTTTTTTCTTCATTAATGACCGCAACTGTTCCTCACTTCAGGCCTTTGTGCTCAATGCCTGGACTGCCACCACCACCAACCCCTCCACACACACACACACGTTTGTCTATCATTTCACACTTCGTGCAGGTTTCTATTCACATGTCACCAGCTCAGGAAGGCCTTTCTAACCATCTTGGCTAATAGCATTCCCAAACACCCTCTAACTTCCTCTCTCACTTTATTTTTCTTTAGAGTGCTGGTAAATCCGTGGTATTATATTATTCTGTATATTTTCTGTACCTTCAGTGTCTAGAATAATACCTTGCATATAGTCATTTCTCAGTATATCTTTGCTGAATGAATGAATGATTACTTTGAGAAAAGACTCTCATCTTTTGGCCTCAGTATTCCACACATTTTATTAGGGTATTGGCATAGCATGAATTCAGAGATCTCTGTTTCTTAGGTGACAACTCCTCCCTCCATGTACATTGCAAATAGATCAAAACTGAAATTATTGAATGGCAGTTCTCTTCGTGCTGATTAGACTCCCATAGGATCAGATCAACTTGAATTCCTAACTGCAACTGTAATTCCTAACTATTTAATAATCATTTACTCATAATCATTCCTGATAACTCAGTTATCACTTAATACTCATTTATGACCTTGAAAACTGTATGGGAATGAGCCTTTTGTAGTTTTCAGACATACTAGTTAACAATGTCTCATTGTATTGACCTTTCTGTGCTTTTTTCCCTCCAGCATGACTTATACTGAAGCAATAGAGATCTTAAAGCGGGCATCCCAGAACTTCACTTTCCCTGCAGAGGTAGTATTTATTTATATATATGAGAAAATGTTTCCCTCTTGTCCTTACTTTATTTCATTAATAATCCATTAAAATAATCTTATTTCTCTTATTAGCAGTAGATAGTATTTGCTCATCTGTACATTGGCTTTTTTTTATGTTTGTTCAACCTTGTTGAAATATTTAGAATGAACAATAATTTTAAAAGTATAATTCTATCATTTGGAATAGCAGTGACTAAAGTATTATAAGAAAAAAGTTTCCCAACTAAAAGTATTATAAGAAAAAAGTTTCCCAAGTTTAGAAAGATGAAAAAAATTTTAAATGGTAATCATAGAATATGAGTGTAGAAATTAACTAGTTCCATGTTTCCCATAGTGTATTCCGAATGATGTCAAAAGAGGTGACAGACAAAAGAGGTTATGTGGTCAAATAAATGTCGACAACATATTAAACAGTTTTCTTTTTCCATTGAACTTTACAGAGCCTTCTAATTTGTGATCCACTTTGGAAAACACTGATATATATAGATATATATACGTATATATATAGATAGATATGTATATATATACACACACACAATATATGCATACATACATCTATACATATGTGTGTGTGTGTGTGTGTGTATATATATATATATATTTTTTTTTTTTTAAGTACTCCTTAATTTTATTGGCAAGAATATAGGTCCGGAGAAGTCACAAGTCTCATTTCATTCCTATACCAGTACTACTTTCCCATAAGGATATACCAGACAAGTGGGAATGTTTAAACAATGGTTAGAATGTAATATTTGTGTCTTCATACTATTCTTTGTATTAGTTCCCTCCAGGGTTTAGTTAGATCATCTTGTAAGCCTTACTTATATTTATAATCAATCAATTTCTTTATATAAATTTTTTACTTTATTATTTATCTACTACTCTGAAGCTTCATGAAGTCAAGGATTCTATTTTTTTTTAGCATTATATCCAGTACTTAGCATGGTACCTGAAATTTAATAGGCACATTAGTATTTGCTATATAAATAGATGAACAGTGTTATTAAATATTCATAAGAGAGCATCTGATATATGAGTTGACTCTCATATTTTAGCGAAAATCCACTGAGAGAAGCCATCCAGCCAAAGATCTATTGTTAGGATATTATCTTTCATCATTTAATTTCCTGAGTCTTAGGAACAGTAACTGGAAGAAGCTCTAGGCCATAGTAATGATAACTGTCACTCTAAAGTCAGTTTTTATATACTGGAAAGTGTACTTCGTTTTCCTCTAGTTGCTGTTCATCTTCTAAGTGCTGCTCCTTGAGATGGGGACAGAAAGCATAATGTTTATCTGCTAGTTTCAGTTTTCATCTTTCGAGGCCTTGGGCCATTCTTGTTAACATAACTCTCTAGTCATCTGTGTAACCTCAGCAGACAGCTCACACACCACTGACCTCATGAAGACAAAGCCCTCAGAATGATACAGGTTATTTTTGCATTGTGTGTCATATATTTCAACTCTGTCTTCTCCTCTGTTAATTTCCTTTTCTCATTACTACAGTGGGGTGTTGATCTGCACACTGAACATGAAAAGTACTTGTTGAAGCACTGCAGCGACATACCAGTCTTTGTCATTAATTATCCATTAGCACTCAAGCCTTTCTACATGAGAGATAATGAAGATGACCCTCCACACACGGTAAGAAAAGACATTAAATCGGGGTTAAGCATCTCAAAGTCGGAAGTTTTCCCTTGATTTAACTTAATTTATCCTTTGGCATATTCTCTTAAATGATAGCATTTCTCAAAGGTACCTCTTAAGCATTTCTAAAGAAGACCCCAGTGTTCCGTAAACATATTTCCTCTTTTCTATCGCAAGGTGTCCTTCTTAGTTTAGCAAATATGAACGTAGGTGGTTTTGTTTGGTCTACTTTTTTTCTGAACAACTGAAAGTGGCTTGGAGCGCTCTGTAGCCGGTCTACTGTCAGGTGCTGGTTAGGGGACGCAGAGTTGGGGATCGAGGTTGCTGGGCAAGAGATGGTAGTGGAGCCATCAGACGGAGGAGCTAGCTTGACAGGCAGGCAGGCAGCTTTGAGTGCCTGAATCTTACAGTTACACAGAAAAGTGAGGGGAGGGCTACAGGGGCGTGGAGACTTTGTAGGCGGACTCTTCTGTCACAGCTTTCTGTGTCCTGTCTGCCTGTCTTGTTTCTCTTTTTAGCTTTTCTTCTTTGCTCCTTTTTTCACCTCTAACTTTAGTTGCTTTATTGACTAGTCATATACTTAATATCATTAACTATAAAAGTCTATGAGACAGGTGTACCCTGATGGTCTAGTGGATAAGTCTGTCCCTTTTGACTGGCATAGCCCACATACATCCTAAGGACCCAGGTTCATGGTTGGATGGGGGAGACAACCAAGATGAACAACTAAATAAAAATACTGCTTCCTAAGACCTGGAAACTACCTAAGTACATAATATCAGATGACTAGATAAAGATGATGTGGTACATATATATACAGTGGAATACTACACAGCCTTTAGAAGAGATGAAACCCTGTCATTTCAATCAACATGGATGGAACTAGAGGGGATGATGCTAACTGAAACAAGTCAAAAGAAGAAAGATACCACTCATAGGTGGAATGTAAATGGACAAAACAAAGGAACAGACAAAACATAACCAACCCTGAAACATTTGCAACAGAACTGAGGTTACCAAAAGGGAATGGGGTGGGTGGGAGCAGATGATGGTGGACCCCACTGGACAGTGGGGAAGAACACTTGGTGATTTGGTGGAGAGCATGATGTGCTGAAATATGTCTAAGAAATGGAAAACCTGTTAAGAAAAACTCTGCTTCTTCCTCTGTCTGCCTGCCAACTCACCTTCATTCCTGTTGCATCTTTCCTTTAAAAAAAAAATAGTCTGTGAGATAAATATGCTGTGCTTATCTCAAAAAGTTCACAAATTAAAACTTGCTGTCTGAATTTTTACTTGTTACTAGATATTTACCAATAGAAAAATATTGATTAGGGCCTTCCAATAAATAAAATGTTCCCATTTAGGTAGATAAGATTGTCTCTGAATGTCTCTTTGAATATATTTTGTTTTCTTTTGCATTATAGTATTGCTAAAACTATTCTTAGCCACCATCTAGTAGATTCCTATGAGTCAATACTACCATCTCATCTCTAAATCCTAAAACAATCTTGCCAAGAAACTTAGTTTCTCCCATTTTACAATAAAAAAAAATCCAGATTGCAATATTGATTGCATTTCCCAAGACTAGATAAATAGTGACAGTTATTGTTCAAACCTGATTTCCTCTGACTCTGAAGACTATTCTTTGTCACTGTCACACTGTCTCAAACTCACAAAAAATATAAAATTGCATTTGATTTTACTTATCCCCACCTTTCACTCAGCGTTTTCCCAAACTAGCAACGGTTGACTTATCATTTTGTTTTCTTTTCCCTACAGCCTTCTGATATAATTGATTATGAAATTAACGGGCCCACAAATTGGCAGCAAAAAAGAGATACTAAGGCATAGATTATCAAATCCTATATAATTCAGTATTGAACCTACATCATGAAAGAGTGAACTATGTATTTCTTGACATTTTTTTAATCACTCTGCCTCATACCCTCTGTACCTCCCCCCCGCCCCATACACGCACACTATGTATTCTTCTCATGTAGTATCTTTAGACTGAGCACTCTTCAGTCAGTGGTTCGTTCTTAAATACTCTCTTGAGGTTTGTTCTCTGTGAAGACCTGCCTGAGTTACCCAGACACCTTGAGCCTTCCTTTTCTGGAATTCTAATAGCATTTAAAGAATTATAAAACTTACAATTTGTATATGAGTTTTGCTTTTTCAAATTAAACTCTTAACCTTTTTCAGAGTGGCACATGAATTTTCGTATCACCACCGTGACATGTGCAACTCATTCCTCATTCTTGATAATAGGATTTTCACTCCTACCATACCATGAAGCAGCTCTTTCTAGGACCAGTCATAACTCCCTATGTTTTTAAAGTCTTTATTTTGCTTGACCTCTCAGCACTTTTGAGCGTTGCTAATGGCTTTCTTATTCTTGTAACTCTTTCTTTGGCTCCTAGGACGTTGCATTCTCCCAACTTTCCTCTTTTCTCAGTTGGGATTCTTTCTCAGTCTCCTATACTAGTTCATCCTCTTCTGCTAGTCTCTGGGTGTTGGAATTTCTCAAGTGTCAGTCCAAGATCTTCTTTTCTCTTCCCAAGTGATTTAAGCTATAATCACAGCTTACTATTTATTTTCAGGCAACTCAGGAATTTATAACTCTAGTCCAGACTTCTCTGTACTCTGAACTCATGTGTCTTACTGCCGTTTACAAATCTCAAAGACATCTTGAACTTAATATACCCAAAAGTGAACCCATGATTTCACCTCTTTTCCCTTCTCCCACCAAATTTTTTCAATTGTTTTTAATGAAGGAATAATGTATTATAACATTAAAAAGTTTAAGATATACCCTAATCATAGTAAATCAACATCTGTATATAATACAGTAAGTTCACCGCTGTTTCATTTTTTTCTTTACAAATAATCCCCTTTACCCTGTTACTACATTTGCCTGCCCCACTCCCCCAATCTTCCGCCCAACCACTGATTTGCTTTTTTGGTTAAAAGTTTGTTAGTGGATTTAGTTCCTTTTTTTAAAATCTATTTTTGTTCAGTTCATTTGTTTGCTTGGTTTCTCTATACACCACCTATGAGCGATATCATACAATTTCTCTCTCCTCTGACTCATCGTGCTAAGCATAATTCCTTCCAGGTCCATCCATGTTGCTGCAAATGGCAGGATTTCACCTTTTTGATGGCTGAGTAACATTGTCTGTGTATATGTACCATATCTTCTTTATCTACTCATCTGTCTCCTCCCACCAAATCTTTCGGTGTTCTCTGTTCGTTTAATTGTGATAGCCAGATACCTGAGTCATCTTTGAAATCTCCCACTTTCTCACTTCCTATATTCAAATTATTTCTGAGTTCTATCATTTTTATACTCCTAAATATATCTCAAGTATACGTCTCGTCATTTCTACTTTTACCTTTCCTGAACTGTTTCAGTAGTCTTCTACCTGTTCTCCCTATATCTGCCTTTTCCTCCTCTGAATCAGTTCTTGCATTTCATCATGAACTTTTAGAAAATGTAAATCTAATCATATCTCTGAAAATCATCATTTTATTTTTAGTATAAAAGTCAAAATATTTTATATGGATTGTGATCTGACTGCTCCTGTCCCTCTTGACCAATGTTCTCCACTGTTCCCTTTTGCTCTGTCTGCTACCTTCACATCACCCTTTGTCCACATCTGCCAACATGCAGTGCCCTCTTACCACAGAATCTTTGCACATAGTGTTTCCTCATTCTAGAGCAATCTTCTTCACCCTGTTTACTTATTCTCTGGATCATTACTCAATTATAATTTCATCAGAGAAACCTTTCTTGACCCTCCAGATTGAATCAGAGACCCCTGTTAGGCACTACAGTGGTACAGAATTTCAGACACAAAACTACTATTCTTGATCCATCATAACCCTTACTACAATTGTAATTTTACATGGATTTGTGGACTAATTAATTACTCTATCCTCTGTATCTAAGGACTTGAGGACCTCTTTTTCACTCACCACTGTATCCCTAGTGCCCATCATCATGCCTAGGACATAGCAGACACTGGCTACGGGCTTACCTGATAGATAAATAAGTGATCAGACAGATAGGTAACTTGAACTCAACATAATTTTAGGCACAGAGTGGACAAGTTGTGAGTAGGTGACTTTATTTGCTAAGGAAATTTCTGGAAGCTAAAGAGCAACTTTTACACTAAATTTTTTGAGTTATGTCAGCATGACATAAAGTCAAGTCCACTGACTTTAGACTCGGATATACTTGGGTTCAAGTCCTAGGTCTTTGTATTATAAACTATGATCTTAGATAAACCACTTATTTTCTTTGAATCTTCTTTTGAGTTTTCTATTCTGTAAAAATGAGATAATAGTAATATTTTCCAGAGTTTGAAGATTAAATCAGGTAAAAAATAGAAGAAACACAGCATAGTGTTTAAGGTAGAAGGTAGTTAATGAATGTGAAGTTCTGCTAAATTGTGTTAGTCTTCACTGTGATAAAGCACAGCACTGTCACTGTCTGTGTGGGTATGTGCTGCCACATCACAACATGCTGTTGCTTAAGATTCCTTAAAAAGCAGTTCTCTCCCAGACTGTACTCAAAAAGATTTCTTACCTTTAGAAGTACCAGGAGGCCTTCATTACAAGCCCCTCTACTATTGTGGTCCCACAGCTTTATTCCTGAAGGCATTATAATGAGCCTTCAGTGGTCATCTGTAGTTTTTGCAGCACTAAAGCATATAACTTCTCAGAGCTAAATTATTAAAATATAATTTGTTTAAACCACATACCCTATACATGGGTCATATAACATTGATTTATTAGCAACCTAAATTCATTTTCAACCCACTTGTGTAAAGTGCTTGCTTCTTGCCCTTAATTCTTTTTGTCATTGATGTTGGGCCGGATAACTAAATTCTCTATTTCTTCTAGTAGGACTGTAATAACAGGTTTGGGGTAGGGTTGCAAGAGTTTTTGTGACGGGCACACTGCAATCTAAAATAATTAAAAACACGTGTGTTTTGCAGGTGCTTTCAGTAAGGAATCAAGAAGAGATGGCTAGGGAAATGTTTAACCTACTCTTGAATGTTCGCCAGCAGTAGTAAATAGTAAAATGGTATATTTCTATAGTTTGTTTCTTTTCTTTCTTCCCCTTCTTCTGCCACACCCTGTCTGGGGGCAGGGGACAGCAAGAAGATACTTTATGTATAATGAAAATTACGCTGAATTAGGAAGTAGTGCTAGGTTCAAAATCTCACTCTTATACTAGTTAGCTGCCTGACTTAGGGAAGTCTCTGATCTCTAAGTTTCAATGTCTCCCTCTATAAAAGCATAGAATTGAATTTAATGATCTCTAAGGTTCTAAACAGTTCTAAGATTCTCTGATTTCCTATAGCCTAATGTTTTCCTCATTTGTATATTGTTAGTGACCAAAGCATATAGTATCAATTGAAGAGAACGGATCAGTAAAATGAGCCTAAACAAACATGCAAATGCCCTATGTCCCTGATTCTGGGCCCCTGACTAAGTTCCCCAAAGGCAGGTGGCAAATATTCAGCCAGGAAAATGACTTTACAGAAAATAGCCCTTTTCAGCAATGTGTGATTGGGAATGAATGATTGCCCAGCACATGGCAAAATCACTGGAGGAATGTTCTGACTTTTTTAATTGTATCAGTATTACTTAGCAGATTAGGAAAAAAATTAAGCATTAGTACATTTTCAATAAAATACATACTGTGAAGTCAACTTGGAAGGAAGAATACTCAACCACAGTGTCTACTAAATTTCCCTAGGCTGGAGCAAATAACTAACTGATCTAGACCTCAAACCAAGAGAACTAGTGATAAGGGATAGTTTCAGTTTTTCCCCCATCTAGAACTAATGACTAGCCTGGGAATTTACGTCAGAGTTGAAGGTGTGCATTTCAGTCCATTGAAAATGCTTGCAGGTTAGCCCTTTCGCTAGCAAAAGTTCATTTTCCGTCATTGCTCCCTGTCACCTGTCCGCGTCTTCACAGTGTCCCCTCTGGAAGGCCCCTGTCCCTGGTCGTGCCAAGTTCTCAGCACACACGCTGTGTCCCGTGTCAGCAGTTAGAGGAAAAAATTCAGAAAGGCTGAAACCACAAACATGTTTCCTATGCTTTGTGGAACAGTCATCTTCTTTTGATAGTAATAGGTAATAGGGCTCCACTGTTGGTAACAGCCTGTGTGAAACTGAATAGGGAGGCGTTCAATTTGTGTTTTCCATCAATATTTTAAAATACTGATATAAACAGGAAGAGAGGCAGAGAGGAGAAGACATGAAACTTTTTTGCCCTCTTTTTGAAATTAATATAGAAAAGGTAGTATATTAAAGGCTTCGTTCTTATCTAACCTCTTTGTTTTTTATTTCAAGATCAGTTTCATTTTCGTTACATTGATTAGAATGGAAGTGTAAGCATCAAAAGAGGGAGTATCAAAAATAGACATCAGGGTTTTTCAGCTTGACTACCAACTCAGACTATTTCTAGACAGTGTTCTGCTGCAGCTGTATAACTAAAGCAAAATCATAACTCATCCACAGTGGAGGAAGATGTGCCAACGAGCAGCCTTCTGGCCCAGAAAATGTGCCCAAAGTAAACTATTTTAAGACTAGGAAAGTTATCAAAGAGTGTAGTAAAATCTGTAGCCTTCATTGCTCTCTGTGTGGGAGAGCAGAAAGACGGCAGAGCTAAAGTCCTTCAACTTATTTCCAGTCTCCCAGAGATCGTAGGAACACAACGGAGAATTCAACTACAGATGTGCTCAAATTTGGTCAACTTTTAGTTAAGAGGACATTTTACTATGAGACCAGTAACAGGTATTTTTAATGTCTCTGGGTGGGGGTGGGATAAAATAACCCCTAAGAACCACTGCTCTGTAACAGTGAGTTGGCTTTTTGAACTTGTGCCACATGTCCATTTTGACTTGAATCTGATTTGAAAAATCTTTCTGCTGATCTTTGGCAAATAGAAAAATCTGTTAAATATATCACTATCCCAAATAAGGGGCAGGATTATTTACACTCCATAGACCACAGACCTGCCAACTCATAAAGGCAAATTGTAATCACCAGCTAATGTTCCAGGCAACTTGTTTCCAATCTGCTTGCACACTAACCCCCCCTCACCACCCATCATTTGGCAGATACACAACCAAATTTTTCTCATTACTACTTCTTTTTTTTTTAGCTTTTTTAACGGAAAGGTACAGCAGGAATGAAGGTTAGGTAGGCAAGCATGTAAGCAGGAAAAGAGAGACGGAAAAAGCATTTTCATTTTCGTTTCACCAGGGGAAGATAAAAGAATACTACTCTGCATCTCAACCCAAACAAAAAAGTTCAGAAATAAAAGGAATTGTTATAGCAATCTTTAAGGAGTGCAGTATTTTTATATCATATCAGAAGAACGTGTATGTCTGTCAGTGTTACCAAACATAAATGGCTTTATAGTTGAGCAATACTTTACTAAGGTATAGAAAGTGTGCAGAATATCTAGATCAACTAGAGGAGATGATTATAAAGAAAGCAGGAAGTATAGAATCTGATATGGTTGAAGGGAAACTAAACCTAAAGTAAAAGAGTTTATATGGGAAGAAAACAAGTTCTTTCTGGTTCTTCACAAAGAGTTAAATCTGTCCCTAATTTAAGAAAAATAATAATGCCCTTTAGTCATGAAACATTTATGAGGTATTGTAAAGGAATCTTCTACTTAAAAAATACAGATCTCTTAAGAGAAGCAGCAAATTTGCTCTGTTAAAAAAAACTGTACTCCCCTCAGATTGTGCATTTTCAGACCATCTAGACAAAGAAAAACATAGATGCCTTACGTGTTCCACTCTCTGGCTGTGACAGAATCAATAATAAAATAAGACCTTATGCAAATATCTTCTAAAATTTTTCTTCAATGAGAATGAACTACTTTGATAAGTTCATTCCTACAATAAGTTCCTCATAGTACAGAAGAAGAAAATAGGGAAATAATGTTCTAGCTGTAATTTTAATTAGCACTGAGTAATTGGGAGAATGGAGGTAAGCGTTCCAGAGGTGCGGGGAAAAGCAGCGTGGTGGCCCTTCCTCAGAGGAAGTTATATACTTTCCTGCCCATTGACACGAGCTTTGTCGTATACCTTGTATCGGCCAAAGAAATGTGAGCAGATATGACTTACATGTATTAATTACTTCTGGACAAACATCTTTTAGTACATTGTCATGTATTGCTCACTCTTTTTTTTCTATCTGCCACAAGATCCGAAGTACCTCAGAAAGAGATTTTTTTTTTTATCAGATTCAAGTCAAAATGGACACATAGCTTAAGTTCAAAAAGCCAACTCATTGTTATAGAGCAGTGGTTCTTAGGGGTTATTTTATCCCCCACCCCCACGCAGAGACATTTAAAAATATCTGAAGACATTTTTAGTTGTCGTAACTAGGGGAATACAGCTGGCACCTAGTGGATAGGGGCCAGGTATGCTGCTAAATAAATACCCCATCATACCCAGTGAAAGGCCTTCACAACAAAGAATTATCTGACCAAAAATATCACTAAAACTAAGATTGAGAAGCCCTGTTGTCAACTACTAGAGTTGTTAATGAGGATGGTATAATGTAGACTATTTGACTAATACAGCAACGACCACATTAATTTTATAAGAGCCACTGTGGAAATAGTTGACTTAGCCATGGTTACTAGGAAAACGGATTTGAAAGTAATATAGAAAAGAAATGCAGATATCATTCTATGACATACAAGTTTGAAGGTGATTCAAAAGGTTCAGAAGCTTCCAGTTCCACCACTAATGCAGTCGCATTATTTCTAATGTAGTTGCAAATATTTCAGATAGAAACTTGACAAAAAGATCTAAAACCAGTGTGGTTTTACATTGAATTATCCAGTGAGCTCAAATATTAATCAAAAGATAAATACTCCTCTAAAAATAGCATTAAAAAGACCAAGATCCAAAATTAACATAATTTACACTAGCAGAAAGTGCCAAGATCCTAAAACGGTCTTTTGCTTGTTTAATTGTATTAGCAACAAGACCAGACAAGAAATGGAACTCTTGTTTGATACTTATGAACTAAAAGAGGGCTTCCCTCACCCCCTCATCACTGGCCACTGACCACCAGCCTCAACTGGATTACCTACTTCCTATTCTTCCATGATAGCTGATTCTTTAGCATTTTTTTCTAAGGCAGTGGACCTTTTAAAGTGTTCCATGTACTTGGAGCATCAAAAGAAGTACTGGTCACTTTGTTTGTTGCAGGAAATTATCCTGACTTCAAAACCTTGGCAACGGTTTCAATTGAATATACCTATCGCTGCTTGGTAGAGCTACTCAGGATGGAATGCTCTATTTCAGGGCTATTCCAAGTCTCTAAATATTTTCAAACAAAGGTCAAAATGTCTCTTGATTATCTATTCTCTTCCAACCTTGAGTGCCTATACTTCTAAATTTAAAACTCTAGATTAAAGTTAAGGACAAATTTTTCATCCAGTTTCTCAGTTCCTAGCATATTTTAGAGATGTCTAAGAGCAAAACACTAGAAAATAAAGATAGTAGTCTTTCCATAACCATAGAAACTTCCTTTTGACCAAATCCTTTCTCTGAGAATAGTAGGGGTAACTCCAACTCCTGGTTGGAGTCCAGCTCTATTCATTGTATACCCCATGAGTCTTTCCTCATTGCTTTATTAGGCTCTCTTGTCCTCCCTTCCAAAACTGTTTGTTTTCATTACCTACTATAGTGTCTGAGTCACCAAATCCACATTTTAAAATACCTGCGGGTTCATTACAGGGTCCCAACCCTGAGTTCATAGAAGAATTACTAAGATGTGGCCAAGCAGTAGTAGCCTGACAAAGACTTGTTTGTACATCTACTCCAACAGCTTATTGAAAGGCAGAAGATCTAGTCAAAGTTGAAAACAATAATGAATTTCTGTTGCTCTCTCATTCTAATTCAGCTGAGTGGTAAGAATCATGCTTAACTTTTCTCTTTATTGATAGCTATGAGGAAGATATATAAAGCATTTGGGGGCACATTCTTAAATTATTACATTCTTTATTCATCTTAATTAGAAAGTACATCTCAGTCAAAAGTTCTAAAATCAAAATGGAGGCTTAGTAAAATGAGACAAAGTTTCAGAAAACAATTTATAATACAATGTAACATTTAAAGATTAAAATGTATATTCTAGAGTTCATTTGTTGCATTAAATCTTTCTTAGTTTTGTGCCTTCAAATTCTTGACCTTAAAAATATCTACCTACCTCCGAAAAAGAATTGTCAAGCCGCAGAATAAGAGATGACAGATAAACATTCTCAAAATTAATTATCTCACTTGTAATCGAAGAAATATAAATGAAAATATCAAGCTACTATTCTCCTTGTTAAAGTTTTTGTTGTTGTTTTCTTACTACAAGAAGTACAGTACATTTTTATTGTAGAAATTAATACAAATAAGAAATCACAGTGCCAGCACAGTTAACATCTCACTGCATCGGTATCAGTCTCTTCCCTGCCGAATCTAAAATGTGTCTGACAGTCTTCTGCCATGATGTGCACTTGAATTTTTTTGTTCCTGTAAGTAATACTGAAATAAACATTCTGTAAAAAACATTCTGTTTGTTTTTTTTTTTTTTTTAACATCTGATTATTTTGTTAGGGCTGGTTCCTAGAATACCATTGCTGAGTCAAAGCATGTTGCATTTTAAGGCTTTTGATTATCTTTTGCCAAATTGCTGACCAGAATAGTTACATCAAATATATATAAGTATTAGTTTTTGCATTCTCTAATTCATATTGTTTATTTTCTTATCTTCATTCTTTAGATAACTCCAAAATGATATTCCATTATTTTAATTTGTGCTTCTTTGATTAATAACCAGAGCATACTTTACATGTCCTAAAAAAATGCTACTAATTAGTCTTCATTGCCCGATCATCTATAAGAGTAAAAACAAAAATCATACCTTAATATTGAACAAAAGAAATGCAGTTCAGTAAACTCTGAACAATATGCCATAAAAATAGTCCATGAAATATTTTTACTGACATAGGAAAAGCATTTATTGTACAGTAGTAGCTAAGGTGATTAGAATGGTGCCTTTTAAAAATTTTTTAAAGGGAAGGTGCAGGCGGGAATGAAGGTAAGGCAGGCGGACAGGAATAGAGAAGAGGAGGACGTGTCTTTATTTTCATTGAGTTGTTCACATTGGTTGTTTCCCCCTGGACCCAGGACTCAAACCCAGGGATGTGTGGCCCCCATCCTCAGAGGTGACTTACCACTACTCCACCAGGGCGTACCTAGAATGGTATATTTTTAAATGTAATTTGATTTCTATCATACTCCTTAAATATATTTTTAAAAAGACTGGAAAGAAAATATGACAAAATTGCTTCTGCAGTTATAACTGCCCATCTGTAGTTTGTGTAGTGTGTATTTTAAAGATGTTACATTTGATATTGAAATAGAAATCATGAACAGGTAATGTAAAAAAGACTGGTAAGCAGTTAAGCAAGCCACTTGTCAAAATGTTAAAAGTTCCACTTGCTTAGAAGCAGACAATTGTCAGAATCATTGGAAAATGTATTATTTATGGGTTGTTGTTTTTTTCCCTTCTTAGGTTGCTGCTGTCGACCTTCTAGTTCCTGGAGTTGGAGAGCTCTTTGGAGGGAGCCTCAGAGAAGAGCGATGCCACTTCTTAGAGCAGCGACTAGCCAGGTGTTGGTCAGGCCTGAAAGAAACAGAATTCAGAAATTGAGTTGGGGCAATCAAAGGCAGTCATAGCAAAGTAACAAACAGCAGCATCTGGGCCTCAGCATCTGATAGCCTGGATCTCAGGTTCTATGTGACCTTGATCAAGTTGTTACTTAATCTTGAAAACGTTTTTGTTAAAGACTACAACTTTTTAATGAAACAAGTCCACAGTGGTGTTGACCCATGCATGGCTTCTCTAAATCTCTCCTGATAGCAGTAGCTTTTTTAAAAGTTAGTGGCAGAAACAAGAGGGAGATTTCTCCCTTAAAGCTAATCCTTCGTTATTCTCTGTTTTTTATTTTTATGTACTCCAAATTAGGATTGACAAGCTCCTATAGAGAGAGAAAGACAGACTCTTAACCAGGGAAAGGATAAAAGATAGGGAAAAAAAGATACTAGAAATACCCACTAAGCTAGCATTTAGTATAAGCTTATAATATAATAAATATAAATTCCCTCCTTGAGTTTTTACTATGGAAGGGTTTTGATTTAGCTATTTGAATGACTATTTTTGTTCACTGTTTGAGACCTGGGAAACGAATCCATAAACACACAGAAAATGTTTTAGTGATGAGAAGTAGGGGTTTGTGTTTCTAATTGAACTACCACTCCTGTATATAAATGGTCTGCCAACAAACCACAGTGACTTCCTCAACTAACCAAGGTTATAAACCTCTGTTTTCCATGGTTTACTACTTTTGCTATGCTAGACTTTTCAAAAAAGTCTCTCCCATGTTGAAGGCTTAATCTTTCTTTCCAGATAGCACGAATTTCATAGTAACCTGGAAAAGTCATAACTGTTTGAAATGTCCTGTTAACTTAGCCATTTGTAAGGCCTTCTTTTCCTCATGGAGAAATGCTTTAAAAGTTGGTGCTTTTCCAAGTTCCAATCTATAAATCTGTTGGGTAACTTGGTTTTGTAATCCCAATCACTTAACTAGTATTTGGTTAGGGTCCAGAAGAAAGAGGCCTCTTTCTCTCTCTTTTTTTTTTCAATCAGTTAGACTACTAATTCTTTACTGTTACTATAGTGTTAGAAGGTCCTGGGAAAATTATGGAATTGAAGCGAAGGTCAAATTCCTTAGATGGAAAGAATTTGAAGATTCTTTGGGTCTTTTTAAAACACAATAAAAATCACACATGGCAAGAAGCCTCATCTGTTGAAAGATTAATTGGTCTGTTTTCTTTGCTTACTTCCTTCAGGAAACCTTTTCTCATAACATTAAATGTTTACCTAATATCTGATAATATATTTTGTATATTTGAATTTTTCAGAGTTCTGATCAGATATGTATGGTTCCAGACAGTTTTTTAAAGAGTTGAAATTAATTTAATGCATACAGAGAGTTTAAACTTTCGTCAACCTGTCTCAAATTGGCAAAAAACATTTTATGAAGGCAGCCTTAGAGTCTCTATCATGGTTCTAATGGTACAGAGTGAAAGGTGTCTGCGTGCCTTCTAGCACCCTGAAGCGGTTGTGCTCTTCTTAGATCATGCCACAATGAGCTCATCTCAGGAAAGCTCTGCTTTTGAACACACTATCTTTCTGTAGCATGTATTTTCTATACCACTTACTTGAGAATCCATTGGATGGTTGGTTAACTTGCCTCTTCTACAATGTATTCTGCTCCTCAACTAGATTGCATGTTACTTGAAAGAACAGGTTTGGGTGTGTATGTCTCTCTAAAAAGTGCTTTAGGCAAACCCCCCCAAAAAAAAAAAAAATTAACTATTTGATTGTTAGTATATTTATTTAAATGCCATTCCCTGAAAACTTGTTATTTTCCTTTTACAGATTAGGACTGACAGAATCCTACCAATGGTAAGAATGTGGCTTCTCATGATTCCTATGAGTCCTCTAATGATTCCAGCTGTTGGTCGGTTACCCATATTCCCAAGGCACTCTGGAAATGTTAACAAGAGCAATGGACGGATTCTCAGAAGATGACTTACCCCCTATAAGTCCTTGAAAAATAGTAATTATGATGGCTGCCTTTTATTTATCATGTGCCAGATTACTAAATGTATTCAATTAGTTATGTATATTATCTCAGGTAGTCATCACAGCACCTTATAAAATAGATACTTTTCTTATCCCCTTTTTAAAAATACATCTAGACCTGAGGCCCAGAGATGTTAATTAGCCAGAAGCATACTGTCAGAAACCTAGAGCTGAGACTTTGCTGTGAAATGTCCTGAGCATTGAGATTTGGCATTTCTATGTGTGAACTCAGAGGCTTCAGTGACCCATAAGGTCTATCCACCGTAGCAATCTAAGCTGCTTGGTAAACACCTGCATTTACTTCTCCAAATGTACTCTGACTTTCTTTCCACGGACCCTTTCTTGAAGTAATTTTCAATATATAAAAATTATTTGTATTTCTATAATAGAACTCCTTCAGGATCTTGATATAATAATGCTCAAAATATTAATTCCTTAGCTGTCCTCAGGAGAAGAAAGGGTTCAGTTACACACTTGTCTTTGGGTCATAAAGGAACTAGATTTCAAGGATGCAAAAACCCTAAAATTGGGTTCAGGTAATGGCCCTTGAATGCTTTATTATTTTCTGGTAATGATCGTAGGCATTCTTAATCTGAATCTTTATTTTCTTGGCTAGTAAATGGAATGATATTGTTATTGTGAGGATGAAATGTGACAATATAGTTTATCTATATAGAGGAGAAGCTCAGTAGATACTTATTTCCTGCCCCTTTCATTCCTTTCTTCTAATCTTGATCTTAGGTAGGTGAGTTTGATTGAGTAATTTATGAATATTGCTTCACTTTCTTTCTACAAGATAACATTCACATTGTATAAAAACTAGCTAAATAAAAGTTTTTAATTACTGATAGAGTAAGATTAGACCTTTTCTAGTCTTTATTACTCATTTCAATACTATTCTTTTCCCCAGTAAAGTTGTCAAACTTTTAAGATGTCTAAATATAAAGATTATTTGAATCTGCTTCCTTTTTTATGATAGTCATAGTAGTATTTTTAAAGGTAGAAGGGAACTTAAAAATCTTCATGTCTGATCTGTATTAGTGTCCCACCACACTGAGGAGCCACCCAAGCTGTCTGAGAATTTACTCACTTCTCACTTCTACAAGATACATGCAAGTAAAATCTTTAACTAGTTACACAAATTCTGTGTCATCTCTTCCATAATCTGGCTAGCCTCGAAACAGTTTACCAACAACCAAATATGTATTCATTAGAAAAGCTGTTTCTTAGAAGTGGATTTCAAAGCAAAAGCAAGAAAAATGCTATTGACTGAATCCATCTGCAGAATTCCTTTTTCAGACATTTATCCCAGTGTTTTGACATCAATGTATCGGAATTTAAAGCCATCTACAGCTATTGCTGGACTCACAGCAACCAGTTCAGATCCTGCAGGGATTTGTGGCAGGTGGTTTAATATGCCCTTCATCTCCGTTTTGTTTTGTTTTAACTAAAAGTATACCATGCCTTGTAAACTTTAAGTTAATTCAGCTGGCAAATATTGTAATTACTCAATACTGTGATCCTTCCATTTTTCCCTATAATTCTAGCTAATCTGAGATTTTATGCTAGGTACTCCTGTCATAGTGATCTCCCACTGGGCTGTAACTCACCTTGTTGCAATTTTTATTTTAGAGGAAAAAAGTACTTAGTCTTAACAGCTTAAAATGCCCTATGTGCATAACCATTATTAGTAGTAGTGATAGTCTTTATCCTTGAGATGCCAAATGGCCATCAATTATGGCACCTAAAAGTTTTATCCTGGAACTGGTTTTACAGATCATTCAAGAAACCATAAACTTGTTTGAATCAATATTATCTAGTTAATATTATCAAGTATTCTCCACCAAATGAGATAATTAAAATACATATAGAGTCTTCCTCTTCTACCCTTCCTAAAATAATTTTATCCCAGGCTATCATATTGGAATCTGAGTTGAATCATGACCATATCATTTTCTAGTCGTGTGGTCTTATGTGGAAATAGAACATGCAGGTATGGGCTTCACGGACTTTTTAGCCTTCCAGAAAAATTACCTTGTGCATCTTGCACTAGACATGAAGCCAGAGAATTAGAAGTTTACATCGACACTCAAGAGTATATTTGTGTGCCTTCAAACAATAAATCTTCATATAGTAAGCATCTATTCTAGAACAGGCACTAGAGATAAAAGGCCGAATAAAACAGAGTTCCTTCCCTGGATGTAGTTTACAGTTAGTGTCGTAATGGATATGTAATGGATCAGGCAAAATTCTTCACTCTCTTCTGTGTATTGAACAATACGATTTTGGCAAGAAAAAAGAACAGTAACACTAACATACTAATTATAGAAGAGGATAGTTTTTGGTTTTTTTAGAAGAAAGGTTCAGGCAGGAATAAAGGCAAGTAGGCAGGCAGGTAGGAAGAAAGAGGAGGAAGAAGCACTATTTCATTTCTGTTTAGTTGTTTGCATTGGTTGTTTCCACCCGGACCCAGGACTTGAACCCAGAGGTATGTTACCTGGCACCTTCAGAGGTGATTAACCTAACTGCTGCTCTACTAGGGTGCACCAAGGATTGTATTTTGAAGAAAATCGATAGCTATTAGAAAATTCTTAGAGCCTCACGAGGTAAGTTTTCTATATGTGAACAACCGAGTAACTTAAAACAAAAAAGATCAGGTAACCAAAGTCCATGACTGCATGATAAAATTTACTGCTATTTGTTAGGGTAACCCAACAGATCATTTTAACTTCTGTTTCCTTCATCTGTGTGTGGAAGGGAAACACTGATCTACCACAGTGATGTAGATAGATAGTAGCAAATGATTGCAAAATATATTTGAAATGTAAAACATTCTGTCATAATGTCTGATATCCTACAGCATTTATAGATGATGTTCTCTGTTTTTCAAAATCAGGTATCTGGACCTCCGTCGATTTGGATCTGTGCCACATGGAGGTTTTGGGATGGGATTTGAACGCTATCTGCAGTGTATCTTGGGAGTTGAAAATATCAAAGATGTTATCCCTTTTCCAAGATTTTCTCATTCATGTCTTTTATAGCTGGAACACTTGTTAAGGAAAATCCACCCCCCACCCTTGCCAAAGGTATTATTGCGCTTGAAAATACCTACAGAAGAATACATGTTTGAATTTTACAAATATAGAAATTTTCAATAGGTAACTGTCATGTCATTTATGAAACATTAGAAGTAGAAGTGACCATGTTTTTCATAGAAAGTTGAAGGCATTTCATCAAAAGATGAATTTCCTGAAGAAGTTCTCATAGCAGGTAAATCTAGAATCTTATGTCAACTTAAGAAGAAATGGAGACATTGAACTAGATGGTCTCAAAGGTTCTTTCAAACTTAAAAAAAAAAAGATGAAATACTGTGTTTTATTCTGTCTTTAATCATCAGATCACTGCCCTCTGTGACCTTTAAGAAACAACTGGTAGCTAAGAACAAAATGTTTGATTTTTTTCCTTTGCCATTTCATTGTGATAAATGTCTATCTTATTTGCAATATTTCACTAAAGATTTCAGAAGAAAATATTTATTTTTTCATGTCCTGAATTGAGTTAATAAAGTTTCTCTTCTGAATTGCAATCTCCTTTAGCAAGCTGGGTGAAAAAAAAATTTAATAATTGATCTTTATAAAGTCTGATGAGATATATTATTTAAATTAATCACTGTTATGTTATAACTAGTTTATATTAGATGCTTATAACTTCATTCATAATAAAATATTTTTGATACCTATGAAAGAAAAAAGTTACATTTTAAAAATCTATTTGATCTTTTCCTAATGAAATTTCAAAGAAAATTATTTTCAATTCAAGATGACAGTGGAAATATGACTGAACTTAAAAGATGCATGATTCTAGAATCAAAAAGTAATATGGTCTATTAGAGTGAGAACGTCACTTCTTTGAGAGTTTGAAACCTGACAATTCTAGTACTTAACATGTATGATTTTAGACAAGCTACTAACTCTGAGCTCATATATCATCTTCTTCACAGTGAACCAGTGTATGTGTTCAAAGTTGTAATGCTATATACTTTTTAAACTTGGTTAGTCTTCACTGAATTACATATTTGTAGACTTAGAGCAAATTATACATCCAGAATTTGTATCCAAAAATTGCAAAGAATAATCAATCTCATTAGATGACCGATGTTAGGTTATTTCCTAATGAGTTTGCATATGTACTTTAGTTAATTTAGCAAAGAAAAATTAATCTGCTGAAAAATGCCACAGATTCTTAGAATTGGAAGTCATAGAAGTCACTGAGAAGTTGTCAGAATTGAGCTTCTGCTTAATGCAGAAAGATCCTACATACCTGAGGAGCCTCTTGCTTCTCAGCAAAGAACCTAGTATCTTACAAAATAGTCATTCATTTGAATCCCTCTGATTCATAGGTTTTGCTAAGCTAAAATTTACTTCCCTGGAACATTAATCCCATGGGGTTAGATACCAGGTTTATGACAGGATAAAAGGGATAATTAAGGTTTAAATAAAGCTTGCCTCCACTGTGGTTTGAGAGATAAATTCATTTGTTTATTCAACAAATATTTGAACTTATTCTACATGCTGAGAACTGTGCTAGGTGCTAGATAAACAGTAGAGAACAAAAGAGAAATAAGCCGTGTCTTTATAGACTTAACAGTCTTTTAGACATGATATACAATAAGTAAATTAATTTATTATTTCAAAACACAAGCATAGATGAACTAGAGAAGGCATCTCTGGAAAGGTGATGGTTAACCTTAGACCTGGAAATAAAACGAAGAAACCATTTTATGTAGAAAACATTTACAACATTAGTCAATATTGATTTGGCATTCAAGTCTTACTTGATACTGTATTAATTTTGTGGAGCAAGAATCACAGCTATTCACAGGTCTCCAAACTAATAGTTTCCCAGGTTATTAGGAATTATGCCTACAGTGATTTTTGGAACCAAGTAGAATTGTAATATTAACATTATGAGGCATCAGAAATAACAATGGTAGGAAAAAACAATGATCTAAAGAAACTCCAGGTTCTGGTCCCAGTGCTCGTGTTACTCTCGCTGTGGAGCAGTAGGTACGTGAGATCGTCTTTGTGGTCTCATTATTTCATCTGCAGAATTTTGAAGTAGCGAACTTTAAGTATTTTGCTATCTCTTAATCTTCTATGCATATGTGCTGGACATAGTCATTCATAATAATTGATTTCAAGTTCAGCTTTTAGACTTTATTTTAGTATCTACTAGATGACTGCAAATAGTGAAGTCAGATCACTAGAAGTGTAGAATAGACTTGTGTGTTCAGCGTGGGTGAGGTGGGAGAAGGTCCTTATCAAGGAGTCAGACAAGTACTGTGCCTTAGCTTTTGGATAATATTCAGTAGTATATTCCCAAACCTTCATAGTTATCCATTCTTTTCCTTAACAGTCGATCACACAATGAGTATCTGATTGAAGTCACAGCATTGCTACTTAAAACAAATCTAATCTTGTTTTGGCTTACTTCTATTTTAATAATGATTGAATAAAAGTAAAACATTGGTGTCTGATAGAGATGATGAAAATGCCAAAGCTAAACTATTGTTTCTAAGTAGCATCAATGGGGAAAAACTTAAAAATGTCCACTTCTCAGTTGATATGTGAATATCTGAATAAAGTATAGATTTTTCTTCAGTTTTAAAGCAGTCACTGTTTAAAAGCTGACCAGATTATAAAATAACCATTGTAGATACTGTAGCTGATCTTTCCAGTAAGCCTGATGCTCTGGTCTTCTCTGTTGCTACCATCTCTTCCTTTTACAAAATGAGTGGCCCTAGTCTTCATTCCACTTCATGGAGAATATCACTTGAAGGGCCAGAGAAAGGTATTTGCTTCCTTGAAGCATTTTCCAACACTACAGAGATCATGAATCAGATCTTCCATGAAGATGATGTCATACTTGCCAGAAGATCCTGCAAACAGCATGTTATTTGTTGGGGCATTCTACTTCTAATTGATTTTGCCATAACCACACGTAGAGCTCAGTTCCTTTCCTGACTTCAGCTTGGGGTACCCCCAGGCAATATGTGGTTCCACAGACCTGAGCATGTTCTTTGAAACCTTGTTCAGTTTAACAAAGGTGCCTTGAAGATGAGGCAAGGGTGAAGAATCTGTAACACCTTTCAGAGGTTTGGGTCCCTACCATTGATACCTCTGATCCTGCTGACATGCCAGTCTGGGCTCTGCACGTACGTAGAAGTTGTCAGCTTTTCTTGCCATCCAGCCATTCGCATCTCAGTGCTGTAGATCTGCTTCTATTCCTTGTGATAGCGCCTAGCTTTTTCAGATAAACTTCCTCCTTGCCTTTCAAGGCATCTTTTGGGCAAACTTCTTTCTCAGGCACTTGATCTTCAGCTCAGCAAAATTCCTCCACTTTTCTTGAAGTTTTCTGGCACATCAAGACCCTTCTTTTTCTTTTCTTCTGCCCCCTTCATGGTTCCAGCTGGAAAAAGATAAAATTCAGGGATGGATTTAATAGTTCAGGGCTCTGTACCATAATATTTTTGTAGGGATTAATTTGTGAATTGAAAGGTGATGTAAAAGAGTTAATTTCTACAGTTTCTAGTGGAGGAAAGGTCAGATTCTATTTTCCCAAGATTTCAAACCATCACTTCAAAATAGTCACCCCAGCCACCCAAAGAAAGAGAGTATTCTAAAACTTAGAACTGTTTTTTTCCGTCATTAATTCCCATTCTCATTTCAAGTTTTAACGCACATGGAGAAAGAGAGTTCCTTCCCATCTGGCTGTTCTCTTGCATGGGGAAGTTATGCCGTTTTTTGGTTTGTCGTTCTTACAAGAAGTTAATTGTGTGAGCGATCCCATCCAGATCTAGGCAAAACTCCCCTCACTGAGCCAGCACAGACTCTTAACTGCCACAGAACAGCAGAGGAAATGTTTGCCCTTTTGTCCATCTCAGCAGGATCTGCCAGAAGCATCCTTCTACAGTGTTGCACATTCATGTTCTCTAGAAATTGAATCTAGACGTTCAAACATGCCTGGACAGGCATCGAAGTTGCAATTGGTGAAATGGATTAGCTCTATCCTTCCTTAAATCTTTGGGTTCAGATAATTACAGATGAAAGATGCTTATTTTGGATTGAATTGCTGTTTATTTTAGTAAGTGGTGAGGCAAGAACATAAAAATGCAGAGTTGAAAGACAGATTGACCTAGGTTGAATTGGTAAGAAATGTGTGGGGCTTTTTTGGCATCTGATCAATATTTGTATTCAGTCTGCAATCTGAAGTATGTATAATAAAAAGAAAGCAGGTGGGAGTACTATCTGATTGTAGTTTCTTTCCAATTTATACTCCAAAATTAAAAGATAGAAAAAAGCATTAAGTAAAGAACAGAAAGCAATCTTATTTACCCTCCACTGAAATGATTCAGTGGGACTCTGGAAGAAAACATCTTATTAGGTTTTGGTCAACACCCTTGCAGAAACCTAGATACACTGCCTTTGCCAGGAGCCTTGGATTGCTCATCTGATCAGCAAAGACTTCAGTTAGCTCTTGTGCAGTTTGGTTTGAAGTTCAGTGAGTTTACAGCGATTATTAGCACAATGGGTGATAGTTTTTGGGGTGGGGACCCTTATAAAGAAGTCAGGAGTTTAAGTGGTTCTCAAGCCGACTTTCAGACTGTTGATCATTGAATTAGCATAGGTCTTAACTGATAACTTAACAGTAACTTTTTTGCTAAATCTTTACTGTTCATAATTGTTATTAATGGCTGTCATTTGGACATTGCTTTATAGTTTACAAAATTGTTAATGAACCTATAATACATTATGGACCTTGTTCCTTATCTTACTGTGCCTCATTTGGTTTAATAAAGATTGGTTCATTTATGATGAAGGCTGGTTGTTAGAGATTCCTGATGTTGAGAAAGAATAAGATGGCAGAGAAAGGTCACGCCCACAGAAAGTTCAGACTCCAGAGAAACTGAAAGTACATTAACTTTATAGTAGTCCAAGAATCTTGCATCTTAAGCCCCAGAATTTACTGGACATGTTGCAAAACAAACACTTTGGCCTCTGATCTCCTTTTCTGCAAGAGACTTAAGAATGCAAAGGGAAATTATGATGGAGTTCAAATGCATTCCAGTAAAGAGAACCATTCAAAGTGGAATAAAGGGTCATGGACCCAGGGATGTATTTAATCTCACTATGCCTCAAAATTTGTGTGTGTTTTTGGTATTCATATATGCCCTATCTTCCTCAGGATCATCCTAGAAAATACATAGATGAGAGAACATTGATGGGAATTATTAATATCCTCCCCAGAGTGACTGGTATTTCAGGATGATATTCTAAGAAACTTAGTGGGCCTATCTAGCAAGACTTTTCCATACAAGTACGCACGTTACAGCTAAGTTGCATTTTGCAGAGCCTGGGCCATTCACAACTGTGACTTTTACACATAATCTCTGCACTGCTCGTTTTCTCCATTTCCTATTTTCAAACTGGCTATTCAGTGAATAGTAATTTTGCACCTTAAGAAATAACTTTTTCTCTCTACTTGAAGAGCTCTGATTATGACCTAATAGTAACAAAGCCCACCTCCCCATAGTGTGTAAATGTAATAAATTAGAAATAGAGCAACCCTTTTTCTTCTCTTTTTTAATAGAATCTCTACAGCTCAGTTAGACAATCTTTGCTTCCCTAAAGGGGCTGTACCTCACTTGGTTATTCATCAGACAGGGAACCCTTAAAGTGGACCTCCCTCAACTTCTACTCAGCTGCTATCCAAGTGTCCTGTGATACTGGTCTTGATATTAGAAGAGCTTTAAATTCTCCAGTGCCTCCTTCGTCTATGTCTTACAGCCTGTAGTAGTAGTTTCTCTTCCTGTCTATATACTAATGGTCGAGAATCCTAGTTTCAGAACGTTTGGGCAATCCCAGTCCTCTTCATGTGAGGGTTGCTGAAATGTACTTGGGTCATTTACAGATTTCTTGTTGAAGAACGGTAAGTTCTTTCTCTAGAGATTTGCCATAATACACAGTTTTCTTTGTAGTGCCACAAAAGGCAGGAACAGAGTCCTGTGCAGTTAGGAAATGGCTAACCAGTGATCTCTCTCTATAAGTCTGACAGTGCTCACACACTGTGGGACCTTAAGCAAGTTATTGATTCTCTGAGTTTATATTTGCCTCTGCAAAATGAGGGTAATACTTATTTTTACAGAGTGCTGTGAGAAACAAGACTCTTAACAGGTTTTGTAAGCTAGAAATCATTGCACAAATGTAAGGTCTCCTAAGAAAAACTTTTTAAAGCAGAACTGTGCATGATCTATGATAGCTACTGCATGTTTAGTGAAATATTTTTACAGCCATCAAAATGATAAGAAAATATTCAAAAAATTATAATTTATAGTTTGCGATTACAATGTAGAAACTGTGCATGTAGTAGAAACCTGGGGAAAATTAAATTCGCTATTTCGGGGCAGTGGAACTGAGTGATTTTTTTCTTTAAAAATCTCTCTAGCATATTTAGTTCCATTTAATAAGGTTATTGAGCACTCACGGTGCTGGGCCCATTGCTAGACTCTCAGTAGAGAAGTAAAAAGACAAGTTGCCTTGTCTGCACAAGTTGTGTGCAGTCTTTGCCAAAGTTTATTGTGTAGAAGACTCACCTGGGTGGTTATTAAGCATTCAGATAATCCTAGCCCCTCCCCAACCCTAGAGTGTCAGGTTCAGTGTGTCTGGGATGGGACAGCCTGTAAGACGCTTTTATTAAACTGTCACTCTAAATGATTCTAATGTAGGCGACTTAATTCCACAGGGTGCAAAACCTTCAGTGAGGTTTAATATTGTTATAATAAGAGATAAGTAATAATTATACAAATTCACTCATTGAAGAATAGGTTTGATCGTGCTGGCTGCACCTTTGGCAGATGTTCCTTCCTGCAGAATGATACTACTCAGGAACCCAAACAACATAGAACCTACCACACCGCTCAACTTTCATCTCTTTCCTTCCTTTCTCTTCCAGCATGTCTCCCATGCATGTGTTTCTCTCCCACTCTGATTCCTCCTATGTGTAGTCATTTGTCAGCATCCAGATGCTTCCCTTTCCTCCCGCCTCCAATCTCCCAGCCAGTTATGTCAATTTTATTGAAAACAAAACAACTTGTATCTCATTTACTAGCTTTGCTGGAAAGCTCATATATGGTAAGCATTTCTCATGATAACTCAGGAATGGACTACACCGGTAACAAAGCAACCACACAAATATGTGGAAAATTTTTTGCCTTCGTTTGCCTGTCATGTAGCTCTTGATTAACTTTTTTCCATTGGGTTAGCAGCCCTCAACAGGTTCCTGTCCTGCCTGTCAGGTTGGAGGAAGCGCTGTACCCTGACTCAGCACCGCTTGTCTCCACATGCATGCAAATGGGCTTGGGTGGCTTTCTCAGGCGACACACCTGTCGCCTCTTAGTCACCCAGAATCAAAATATTAACAACTCTAATCATACTGTCTGAGGCTATGAAGCTTTATTTCAAGCATGGTAACATTCCAAAATGCACCTAGGATTTCTTTGTTTTTATGTATTTATATTACTAGTACTTGTATCACTTGTACTTCAGAATACTAAGGGTTGGACAATGGCTTCCAGTTTCTCTCTTATTATACTCCCACAGAACCAGATGTAAATTCTGCTTACCTTATGCTGCCGTTTGTCTCCACCAGAACGTGAGTGCCATGAGAACAGAGCACATTCATTTTTGTACCTGTGGTGACTTGGAGAGGATATGGCACACAGTGGGTACTCGTTAAATAATTTTGGAATGAATTAGCCATCACTGAGGTATCCAGAAAAAAAAAAGAGGAACTCTATCAGACAAATGGAAATATTTTTGTCAATTTTTAAAGTATCCCTTTGAGCATAAATTCAAGTCTGGAGCCATCGTCTATACATAGAACAAAAAATCAGGAAATCAAAGTAATTATGAGTTCAGTTAGTAATTCGCCTTTATGATCTGTTAATGGAGGTACGTTTCTTAAGACATCTCTCTGGGCACTGCTTCTGGAGTAATTAGTAGTGACTTAGGAGACTTCTTCTCAAGAACCTCTCTGTACTGTTCACCATTATAGAACCAGCACCTCGCCCTGTGCCTTACACTCAGGAGGTGCTCAGCATGCATTTGTTGAATGAATGTATTTGACAAAATCAGAAGCAAATCCCCAGTGAACTTAATTGGAATTGCTCAGATTTTGACAGTGAATGGCTTTTTCCTCCTTGCTCTCTGAATCGAGATGAGTTTATTGCCTCCAAATATGAAGTAGATCTACTTGCATCATCTAATTCTGCAATTGTTAATGATGCCTACTCTGTGCCTATCTTTGTATGACACCCCAAGCCAAGAAGGCGTAATCCCTTATAGCTTCCATCTCTATACAATTGGTTGACCATTTCTCTGGCTCCCATAATTTATTGAACATATACTCTTATTATTGCTGACATACTACTGTGGACATCTGCCCACCTATTTCCCTAGAAAGACCCTGAATTTGTTAAAACCCCGTTGTTACTCATCTTGGTATTCCTATGCTGAATTTAAGGTAATAGTAGGTCCTCAGAAAATCCTTATTAAGAATTGAATAACAAGTAATCATCCTAAATAACATGTATTTGAATATAAATATAATTAGTATTTGAATAGAAATATAGACCTAAGTATCTTCAGAGTTTGAAATGATACTGAGTGTTCCTAAATGGAACAAGGTTTTATGGTCTCTATTAAATACTTAAAAGTATCTGCTTCTTTTCAAACCCATCCCTCTTCTGAGAATTCCCCCACCCCTCTCCTGGCCAGAGGATCCCTAGCAGACAGTGGGGATCTGAGCTTACCTTGCTAACAGAGCTAGGGGTGGACAGCTGACCCCAGACAGTGTTCTTTCTCTTGGGAAATTAGGGTTGAGGATACTAGATTCTGTACTGGTCTCTTGAACTGGGAGCAGGTACACTTAGGATAACCATGTACCTCAAGAGAGAAAGCAGTGTGCAGAATGAAATGAAGGCAAAATGCGGAGAGATGAAAAAACATACAGCCTGTGAGAGAAACAGACTTCTAAACTGGCTGCCTAGCTTTGCTATATTTAGTCCTTGGTTGCTAGCCTTCCTGTGGCCAGATTATTCTATTTTTCTTGGGTTCCATGGCAAATGCCTTGTTTTCTCTCCCTGTTTGAGCTAAGGTAAATTTAAAATGAGTGTGTCTGCTTTTGCAGCTAAAATAAAAATACACTATTGAAGCGTATTTTATGGAATTTTTTTTTTAATTCTCATCTTTTAGTCCCACCTACTTGTTATCCCAGAATATATGTGAGTCAGGAAATGATGTCGATGAAGAATGCCCGATGCATAAGATGCAATTGGAGGGTAAGTGGCTTCTTTGATTATCATGTTTCTTGATACCCGAAGTCACAAAAACAGAAAATGAGTGAATGAAGGCTTGTTTACAGAGGGGACTGGACTCATCATACCTTTATAAACTACAAAATTAGGAGAGGTCCTGATGAACCAGTACTTATCGTGTCTTCCCAAGACATCCATTTTTGAAGATTCTGCTTTCCAGAATGGAGGAATAAGAATAGCTTTTGTCGTGGGCTTTTAGAAGTTTTTCAGATTAGCCCAAACTGAAGACTGGAAGAGACTAAATTTCAAAAAAGATGTACTCCTAGAGCAGCCCAGATCGTGCTATTAAGCTGACCGTAAACAGCAACCAGATCTATCACAGTGAGGAGCAGATCTTGCTCTTCAGAGTTTCTGAATGTGTGCCAGGTTTAGTGCACAAGGCCCCTCCAACCCTGGCATGCCACACCCTGCATTCAGTTCTCTCTTCTCTTAACACTCATGGGAAATGGAATATGGACTGCTAAAATCATCACTTGTCTGATTCAGGACATCTTCAGAGAAAAATCTTCAGGCTTTTTCCTAGAATGTTATCAAAATATTAAGTTATGGTGATTACTGCTGTAGGTTCTCAATCACTAGGAAAAGAAAACAGCCAAAGTCGACATTCTGGACTTTGGAGAAGCTTGTGTGTAATTTGACTGCAACTACTTTCCTTTTTTTAGTTAATTGTATTAAATGTGCTTCATAACTTCTAATCCCAGCGGGACTGTCATTTTAGGAGGGGTCTCTGGGGAAGCTGTTTTAATTCTGGCCTTTGTTTCAGCCACTAAATGTCATGCCACATGATTGTTGACCCAACAGTAATCCAGTTAAAAAACAGTCTTCAGAGTTACTGCACCATCGAAATTAACCCTGATTACATCAAATCATGTTGAAACAGACCACAGCTGTTTGCCCTGTGGAAGCACTGAGAGCTCATCCAGAAGAGAGCATCTGGGTGTCAGGAGGCTACGCTTTGGTTTTTATTTTTGTTTCTCAGCTGGAAAGTAGGAGAGAAACACTTCTGCTCAGAGTGCTTGATGAGAGTGGTTCTCAGAATCATTAACCTACCTAATTCAAAAAGAGAAGAAACCCTGAGGACCTTCTGTTTCAGTTTTCCACAGAAAGGGTGTAAGAAGAGGGAAATTCAATTCTGTTGGCTCTTATCAGCAAAAGGAAGTGGAACTAAGGGAGGGTGGGATTTTCTACGTGGTACGTGGGCTGTATGCCATGTGCTTGGGATGGCTGAAACCAGCTCGTGAGGGTAGATTGTCAAGTGGTGATCAACTTTTCAAGCTGGTTGTTAATTATTAAATTTTCATTAAAAATGGAAAATAAGTATTGGAGATGTGACAGACTGGACCTCCTCATGCATTGCTAGTGGGAATGTAAAATGTAAACACTGTAGGAAACAGTTCAGCAGTTCTGTTAAGATTTAGTCACAGTATGATCCTTCAGTTCCACTTCTGAATATATACCTAAGAGAACTGAAAACGTTTCACACACAGATTCGTATACAAATATCCACATAGACATTTTTCATAATAGCTAAGAAGCAGGAACAATATAATGGAATATTGGACAGTAAATACAATGAAAAATCTGATCTGTGATACAAGATGAATGAGCCTTGACACTATAACACAGACACAAGAGGTCACATATGATTCTAATTGTATGAAATGTCCAGAATTGGGCACATCAATGAAGTAGGTTAGTGGTTGCCAGAGAATGGATGTGGGGAAATGAGTGACTACTAAATAGTATGGAGTTTTTTTGTGGAGTGATGAAAATGTTCTCAAATTAGATAGCAGTGATTGTTGTATAGCTTGAGTATGCTATAATAAATTGTAGACTTTAAATGGTTTTATGGTATGTGAGTGATACTTTAAAATTAAACCATGTAGGCACACCCTGGTTTAGTGGTCAAGTCCACTGCTTCTGGCCAGTGTAGTCCACATATACACCAAGGACCCAGTTCACGTCCCAGTGCTGGAGGGGAACAACCAAGATGAACAACTGAAATAAAAATATGCTTCCTCCTTGCCCTGCCTGCATGTCTACTTGTCTTCATTCCTGCCTGTATCTTTACTTCAAAACAAAACAAAAAACATACAAACTTATAATTAAACTATATTTAAGCAGTTATCAAAACTCAACATTGTTACTAATTATTTTACTGTTTGCTCTTGGCTTTAATTATGTATGTTCTATCACGTTGGAAATACTAAATAATGGTGCATTACTGTGTGCCTCTTAACTGTCTTCACGGACATGGAGTAGACAGATTGAAATTAACCAGGGGATGCTATTTACACCTTGACAGCAACAACACAAATTGGCATATACTAAAATTCATGGCTGTCACCACCAGAGAGCCAGGTTTTACATATTTACCAGTACATCATGGGCTGTGTGGGTCAGACAGTCATCCTGGTAGAATTGGTTAGATAAGATGATCTACTTTGGATCCCCAACAAAACAGACTAGCACATCTGCACAGCCATTATGCATGCCTCCATTGCAGAAGAAAGTGGCATTTCTGGTCATCTGTTGGATGAACCCAACTTTGAATCAGGGAACATGATTTCTCCAGCTTTGCTGGAATTGTGAGTACAAGCGATCAAGTGCTAGGGCTCCTGGAGGACTGTCGCTGTGAAGCCAGATATCAGATCAACCACAGAGAGATTTTAATTCTTGGTCCCATCTGGGAGGGTATCTGAGGAGCCTACATAACAGTGTCTGGGTTTGGAAACCAAGAGTTAATATAATTAGCTCTCTGGAGCCTGAGGGTAAAAGTCAAAAGGCCTGAGCCTTTGTTTTTGAAACTAGCTGAGGGTTTCAGTCATCTTTAAAAGTAGAACTGCTGAGGATTGCCTACAGCTGCTCAGCCCTTCCTCGCAGTCCAGTCCCTGGAAGTTCAGCCACTTTACAGGGACCTTTTCAGATTGTATTCTCTCATGTGGGTGGATCACAGAGTTCTAGATGCTCAGGGTCCGCACTTGGTGGACAGCTCCTACTTATCCTTTAAGGGTCGGTTCCTTCTCATAAACATTTAGCAAGCATCCGTGTCCTGGAACCATGCTAGAGGCGTAGGATAATATGCGGACAATAACCTTGCCCTCAAAGAACTCAGTTCCTTGGCAAATACTTGCAGTATAGTGTGAAACCCAATTTACCTGGGAGTACTGTGAATTCAAGAAAACAACTGTTGCGGGGTGGGGATGGTGAGTTTTAGTGAGAGGAGGCTTGTGTTCAAGATCTGATTCAGGGTGGAAGTTTGCTCTGTGAAGGAAGGAAGGTGCCAAAATGCAAAGTATAGTTTGGAGTAATAAGGCACTTTCCCAGGGAGCTTGGAAATTTTTGTTCCTGGGAGAACATAACAGATCTTGCAGTATGATCTGAACACGGTGATGGTACATACCACCCCCAACAATGTCAGCAGAAATGTCCCAGGAGCCCCACTCCCCAAAGTAATTAGTACAAGTTCTAGTTATTTACAAAAGAGAAATTGGGAAACTGAACTTGCTCAAACTTTAAGAAAGTATATTTCTAAAATAGCTCCCACTGGGTGCAATGTCAAGAAACTCAGACAGGGAGGAAACCCAATTAGGTCTTAACCACATTCCAGGCCCACTACTTGAAGATCTCAGTTCCACTAGTTGCCAGAAGTTGATTTGAGTAAGAGTAATTTGATGGAAGGAAACAAGTAGACGCAAAGCAACCAAGGGTTAAAGAGCCACACACCTCGACAACCAGAGAGACAAGCCAGCTGGCCACACTGACCGTGGCCAGCTGCACTCAGCTCTGAAATTAACCTGTCAACTAAATAAAGGGGAGAAAAGGCAGAAGGGCTAGGACACAAACATCCATCCCCACCCCCAGTCCAATCACTGACGTCAGGCCTGGCGTGGGTGGTATTAATCATGCTAGCCTGGTGTGTTGTTGAGGACAGCTCTCGTTCCAGCCCTTCTAACCCTTTCCTGGGAGCGTTCCACTAGCCATGCACCTGCCGCTGGCCACAAACCCTCAGCTCCCAGACAAGCACGGATGCAGGCTGTCGCTGACGACAGTCAAAGCCACAGTGCACCCTTTAGAACCCAGGCTTGGAGGACAGGGCGGGGACTCAAGAACAAATCGTGGTACCCATGCCTTCCTCCCAGGTGTGCATTTCTTTAATCTTCGCAATGCTACCTCCCAAGGAACCCTCCCCATAAGACGGTCATTTCCTGGGGATTTAATGAGAATATACAATTAATGATCCAAAGCACTTCTTGTAACCGGCCATTAATTCCCTCAGGAAATACCTGTGGTCTTTAATCAAAATTGTCTGAATTATAGGGCAGTGATGCATGACCTCACGGGGGTAAGGGATGTCATCCCAAATGGTTCCGATAGATGGCGCCTGTCTTCATTTAAATATTTCATTTTCCATTTCTCTCCAGCAAAAACCATGGAGCTTCCCACCCGCAAGGAGTGGAGTGGACTTAGTAAAGGCTTAGACGGGAGCGTTCTGTCCCAAGGCTGTTTCCTGCCTCAGGCTCAGGAGACTCAGCTACATCAGGGTGCATGCAGCCAGGGACTTTAGACACAATCTTGCCTCTCGTGCAGCCTCCTGAGCTGGGTGCTAGCAGCTTAGTGATGAAAAAGCATGAGAGTGGGGAGGGCAAGAGAACACTAAGGAAATCTTGCTCTCAACTTTGGGGAAAAGGGGCTGTGTTTAGAGAAGACTTCTTGAAGCTGATACTTGTTAACAATTGTATTTCAAATCATCTCCTGTGATTAACCACAGAGCACCAAACTTTTTGTTTCCACATGAAATTGTAAATAACACTGGGTGGAGAGGGGTTTTTTACTAACCAAAATAAAGACCCTAAAGAGTTTCTGGCAGAATACAGTCCAACCCCCAATTAACCATTGCTGAACAGTCTCCCAGTCTGTCTTAAATCACATTATTATCAAAGTATATGTAATAGAAGACTACTTTGCTGGGGAAAGACAGGGCATATGTACGCCTGACTTGCATTACAATCCTCAGCTGCAAACAAAACATGCAGATTTCTCAGACTGCAATCCCGAGACTTGGCATCATGGCTCAGATGTGAATGGAGTCAGAAGGATTGCTTTGTTTTGGTTGGGAGTCGCCGCCTCCTGATTGATTTGGCACACAGAGTATTTTGATATTTGTCTCACTGTTTTAAAGTACTTAAAGCCAGAGGTTAAAGTGGCCATAATTAAAGTTAAAATGGCCACAATTCTGGTGGTGGCCCTTGGATGTCGCTTAAGGATCCCTTAGCTGGAAGACTGAGACATGTGTTCCCAGCACTAGCCTGGGAATTTTGCCTTTGCGTTCAATCCAGCAGCACACTGGAGAATGAAGAAAGTCAGTAAAATGTTGAATCCAGGGGAGCTGATCTCTAAACCTCCCAGGATACTTACAGCTAAGCATATGGTAAACGATTAGCTTTTACCAAATAAAGTGGGTGACCTTTTCCCCAACCTAACCAAGATCTATAAAACCAGGATATCCAGCTGCTAGAAACAACTAGCTTTGCTGCAAGATGGGGAGATTAAGAAAATAGGCTTAGTTTAAATGAGTATGGGGAGTGCAAGATGCCAGATTCTCCCACTCATATGCCAGCAGCGCGGGCCCTTTTGATAAAATGGGTTACTATTCACTTCCCAAAGAAGTGGAGGGAGGACCTAATGTTTAATACTGCTTATAAAAACATTTGTGAGTGGAAAGAGATTTCACCAGTTTTTTCTTCCACTCTCCCCCTGAAAGGCTGGGGTTGTCAAGTATGTGCTTCTACACAATTTATATTAGCTAACCTTCACCACCATGCAATGAGAGAAGCATCTGTGTATCCCATTTTTCTTATGAACCTCACAGAGTTCTCATAACCTGTGTCAATGAGATGAACTCAGGAATTTTGATCCCCGTTCTTGTTCTTCTGCACCACCTTTACTTCCAATTCACTATAAAACACTAACTTATTTTGGCTTCCATGATTTTACAAATCCTACAAATGACTTCTACTAAATTGTGTTGTCCAGAGGTCCTGTGGGGAGCCAAATGGACTTTATTTCTTGGTAATAAGAGACTCCCAAGTTGTCCACAGACAGAAAAAGCAATTCGCTTTAAATAACAAACGAGCAAGACCCCACCCCCACCTGCCACTCACCCCCTCCTCCCCCGGCCCCACCATCAGAAACTTGGTTCGGCGTGGCGCTAGATTCAGGGACTGAAACTATCTGTAAAATGGGAATAATACCGTCTGCCCAATTCGTAGATTTGGGCAGACAATCATGTACATAAGGAATGTAAAAGCGCCGGGTACACGCCTCCTTCCTTCCCTCTTGCCTTCCTTCTCCCGTGAAGGGGGTGCGAGAGAGAACACATCGCTTGCTGAGAAGTGGATCATTCATTTCAGCCAGAACCTGACCCAATGAAACCTAAAACTTTGAGAATGGATGGAAAACCCAAGCAGCCCTGGGGTGCCTTCCAAACGACCCTCTGAATAATCGATTCGCGAATTAGGGCGCGCAGCCCCTCGCTTTCACCCCACCCCCACCAGCCAGGGGTGTGGTCCCCTCCCTCCCCTCCCCCACCCCTTGTGGCCTGAGGCTCCATGAAAAAAGCCAGACCCCGGAGGCGCAGCGGGCGGCACCCTCCGGCCTCCCGGGTCCAAAGACTGGAGGCGGAGTTTGGGTCTTTGAAGGGCCGGCGCGGGGCGCGGCGGGCTGTGGGCGTGGCGAGCGCGCTCCGCCCTTCCTTCCGCGGCGCCCCCACCGCGGCCGGGTCGGGAGAGCGCGCGGGCGCGCGCGGGGAGAGCGCGCGAGGCAGCCGGGCCCGCGCCGCGCCGCCTCGTCCTCGCCCGCGGCCGCCGGCGGCCCCGGCCCCTCCCCTCCGCTCCCGGGCGAGCTGCGCACCGCCGGCCGGCAGACCCAGCCGCCCGCGCCCGCGCCCGCGCCCTTGTCCGCCCGACCCCGCGGCGGGCTCCAGGCTGCCGGCAGCATGAGCGGCGGCGGCGACGTGGTGTGCACCGGCTGGTTGAGGAAATCGCCCCCCGAGAAGAAGTTGAGGCGCTACGTGAGTGCGGGCGAAGAGCGGGCGCGGCCGTCGCGCGCGCGGGGCACCCCCACGGCCTGCCGAGAGGCTGGGGGCTCCGGGAGGGTCCGCGTCGCCGGGGAGGGCGGGCCCCCGGGGTTCCAGGGGACGACCTGCGGCCGGCACGCCCCGCGGCTCCGGGCCGTGTGGGGCACCTGCACACCTGTCACAGGTGCGCCGCCAAGGGGCGGGGCGGCAGGTTGAGGCTGCGGCTCCTCCGCGGGGCGGGCACGGTGGCGGCGCCTCGCCAGTCGGCTTCTCGGTAAACTAAATATAATATTGAAGTTTGTATTGATTGTTTGTGGGGACTGAGAGAGTTGATTACCGGGGCTAGGGCACCGTAGTGACCCTGGGCGGCTTCTTCCTGCGGGCGTGGGGGAGTGCGCAGGAAAGGGGGGCGTAGACTTCGCGGCCCCACAAAGGGCGAGGCGCTCACACCCTTTCCCCCTACCCTTTCTCTGTCCGCCCCTCCCGGGTGGCCGCCTGCTTCCTTCCAGTCCACCGCTTCTGCATCATGGGCAGCGTCAGCGGCTCGTGCAGCCCTTGTATTAAGTGACTCATTTGTTTGTCCCTCTTCTTTGCCTTTATTCTGTCTGTCTCTCACATATATCCCCCCACTTCCCTCCCACCCCCATGGTGACACTGCATTTTGGTCTGCTATCACTGGCCTGGATTTGTGTTGTGCAGCGCTTCGTGTCCGGGGTCAGGAGAGATCAAGGTTCTCAGTTGCCAGGTGGTGCTAACCGACAGTGTTTACTGAAATTGCTGGGACAGCCGCTCCCCACTGGGTGAGAAACTGGCAACATCAAGGAGAAGGTGGTACAATCTGGTGCTGCACGGGCGAGGACTTATGATTCCCCCATCCCTCCCTACCAAGATGTTTTGCCTGTTCCGGTCAAAGTACAAAATTATGCCAATTACTGGGCTTGGGTTGAAATCAGCCTTGGAGTATTTGCAAGAGTTTGGAAATGAAGGGAAGGTTACTCAAAGATGTCAAGGCCTCCCATCCTTTCCCTTCTCACTTCCTATGAAATGCCCTTGTTAAACTGGCTTGTGGTGCTGGACTCACTGGGATCATTCCCACAGCTTGGAAGTGAGCTGTTGCCTTCCAGCTGCAGTGCATCAAGGGAGCTCTGACTAGACCCTGCCCTGTGTCAGCTGCACCGTGCTGTCCGCGGAGGGAGAGACAGAAGCTTACCAGAGTTTCCTGGCTTGGCTCCCCAGATCAGAACCAAGGGACTTCTGGTCTCTGGATTGAGGAAGTGACATTCTATTTTTCAAAGGAAGTGTTGTTGTTATTGGGGAGTGCAAGTGTGTGTGTGTGTGTGAGAGAGAGAGAGAGAGAGAGAGAGAGAGAGAGAGAGAGAGAGAGAGAGAGAGAGAGAGAGAGAGAGAGAGAGAGAGAGAGAAATCAGGCCCTTAGATCATTTGCTGGGAAAAATCTTAAGGATTTAGTGCATTGCTTTTGAAAGTGGACAGAGATTAAAGATATAGTAGGGATGAGGGAATGAAGTGACACACACATATTTAAGGAAAGGTGCAGGCAGGAAGGAATAGAGGGGAGGAAGAAGCGTTTTATTTAGTTGTTCATCCTGGTTATTCCACCCCACCCCCATGCTGGACTGCAAACCCAGGCCCTTGGTACTGCGCTCTCTGCTGGAGGGTGCAGACAGAACTGCTACTCCCCCAGAACATGCCTTATATCCGTTTTAAAGCTCATTTTCAAGATATCCATGTAGCGAAATTATTACAACTACTAAAAAAAGAAACTTTTGTCCTTTTCAGGGCCCTGTCAGTTCATTAAGAAAGGTGCATTTTTATAATAGGTTAAAGAAGAGTGATTTTCTATTCATGTTTTTATAAATATTTTTAAAAAGTGGGCATCCAAAAGCTAATGAAAACTATCAAGAAAAGTGTAATCTCATGCCAGCTAGTGGAGTATTAAGCCCAATAAAATTGTAACCCTGATTGTTAAATTAACACACTGCCCTAAAGAACCTTGAAACTTGGTTTTGGAAACAGTTTGCAAACAATTTGATACTGTAGCTACATTTGACTGAGGGCTACTTCACCTTTATCACCCAGACTCTCTTTAAGACCCATTTATCATTTGTTTTTTTTTTGGAACAACTTCAGCATAAAATAACCAATTTAGTTAGACTTGCGTTTCAAGCATCTTTTTCACCTGTTTGAACTACTTGACACCTTGTAATCATGATGACCTCAGCCTCCTTCCCACCTTTCTTATGGCTCCAGCCCATAAGGCATCTGACAAACTAGTGACAGCTTTTCTTAGGCTAGGGTGTGATATGTTCTAGTGGTATGATTGGAAGTCTCCCCCACTGTGGAAGTTTAGTTCCCTTAGTTGAAACAGCTAAAATTTGTGTAACACTAAACTCCTGGAGAACAGTCTGTCTTTATATATTTTCTTTTGGGATGTTGAGAATTTCTACACCCTGTTTTCAGTAAGAATTCTCCCAGTTCCCTTTGTTAATTAGAAAGAAGTATTTCCCAGCCCCATTGCTAAACACACCCCTCCCAAATGCCTGCTTATTTTAGCATATGTAAGCATATATTTAGCATATATGGTAGTCACATGGTATTGTAGATGAATAAATTTTCATTATAAGAATGTATCAAGCATCTGAATTAAGGGAAAACACAGTTTATGAAATAGATTACAACTGTTTTTGTTTTGATTGGTTTTTTTTACTTCCAGCCCCAGGTCCAAAACCTGGGCCCTTGAGGTGAAAACATGGTCTACACCTTAGCCACTTCAGCTACCTGAGTCACAAGGGTGCTTCACAAATTATTTTTAAAACCTACCTTATATTTGAGTTGAGAAGGGAAGGAGGTGTGGAGGGAAGAAGCAACTTGAAAGAAGCAGTGGCAAGTGTTTTCAGGGATTAACTTGAGAGATTTTAAAAATTTGTCTTTTCTGATTTATTAATTCTAAGAAAGTGTAAAAACTGTTTTTGATACTTTGTGTGAGCCTTGGTGGAATTACAGAAAGCGATCTCCGGAAATGGTATCTATTGCTTCTGGAACATCATGATATGGTTTTAGTAGGAAACTGGCAGAAAGAACAGCCCTCCTATCATGCCACATATGTATGTAAATGAGTGTGTGTGCATATGTGAACACACAAAGTTACATGTATATAAAGCTGAAACCTGATTTTCTTGGGGAAAAACATTTGATGATTTGTACTGCTCTATAATTTTCTATTTATTTTGCAGGTTAAAACATTTAGCAAAAATGATTGGTCGCAGCACTGCCCCCTAGTGGCTAGCGCTGAGAAAGTGTGTATTGCTTCTAATGAGCAACTGCATTAAAAGTATTTTTTATGTTCCTTAGAAAATATGCTTATTTTTCAAATATCTGTGTCGCAAGTGCTGGATTATATGCAGAGAATAAAATTTAAAGCAGCTCTTCAGTCTTAGCAGATGACCATGCCTTCTTCACACACACATACAATTGAAGCCATCTGGGAGTGGTTCACATACCATGACCAGATTTTCAAATCTACCTGTATTTGAACAGTCCCTTTCCTTTTTCCCTCTATTAAAGTAGACGAGGTGCCCCTTCCTAACTGAGCTGCACCTGCTTCCTGTGCTCTGGATCATAACTTCCCTTATCTTTGTTACCCTTTCTGTCCTTGAATCTTCAACTTCTTCCCTTCTACCTATTCTTTTCCATTAACATTTGAACATACTTCCTTTAACAGAATTCTTCCTCACACCCCTTACTTCTCACTGTGCTTTCTTCTTTTCTTTAGGCCTAAGCAAACTTGTTAATGGCTGTTTATACTTTCTCCCCACTTTTCCTGGTTGGCTCCACTCTTACACCTACTTTGTCATTTCACCAAAGCTTTTGTCAAAAAAAAAGCAGCAGCAGCAAAAAAATCCACCAGTGACACCCAGTCCCTAAATTCAGAATTTATTTTTCACTCATTCTAACTTCTCTCTTCACTGCTTGATCACAGTGGATCACTCACTCTCTAGAAACTTCTTCCTCTTGTCATGCATAATGTCATCTATGTCTGAGTTGTCTCCTTCTCTGGCCACTCTCAGTTTCCTCGTTTGCCCTCTAGACTCCCCATCCTTAAGTGGTGACGCTTCTGTCGAGTCACAGTGGTTCAGGTCTTGGTTCTTTCTCATCCTCAGATATCTTGGTCGATTTTCCTGTCTAATGATCATTTACTCCGGGTTATCAAGTTAAGTCTCCATCCCAGAGTGGTCTCCTAGCCTCTAGACTTGCATATGCAGTTGTTAAATGGACATCTCTGCCTGAACGGGTCCTCATCAACACAAACTCACTACACCCCAAACTAAATGCTTCATTTTTCTCCTTTCCTCATCCCATGTTTGCTCAATAAATAGTGTCACTGACCACCCACTTGTTCAAGTGAGAAACTTGGAAATCATTCTTGACTCCCTGTCATCCAGTAGACCGCATCTAAATCTTTCATCAAAGCCTACTAGTGCTAGCATCTAAATATATATTTTCTACAAATGTCTCCATCCTCACTGCCATAACACTTAATATTATCATTTTAATAGTCGTCCGTTGAGCCGTTTGTCTGAGCCAGGCATTAAGATCTCTTAATTTAATCCCCTTAGCCCTATGAAAAGGAAAGGATCTTGCCTTGTCCCAAAATTTAGCTTTTTTGTTGAATTAAACTTTATTTTGAGGTAATGACCGATGCACACCAAGTTGTAAGAAATAGTAAAGAGAGATCCCATTTACCCTCTATCCAGTTTCTCCTAATGTGAAGATCTTACAACAGGCTCGTACAGCATCAATAGGACATTGACTGATACAGTCAAGTTAAAGGACATTTCAGTTAGCACGTGATCCCTCATGTCACTCTTTTATGGTCATATCCACTACCATCCTGCTCCCACCACATCCTTAACCCATGACAACCACTGATCTGTTCTCCATTTTTATAATTTTGAAGGGTCATACAAATGGATTCAGCAGTACATAGCCTTTGGGATTGACTTTTCTCAGCATAATTCTTCAGATCATAATTCTTCAGGTTATTGCGTTCATCACTAGTTTGTTCTTCTTCTTTTTTTTTTTTTAATTGTTAAGTAGTAGTCCATGGTATGGATGCACCACAATTCATTTGTTAAGGGTACACTTACTGGTTTCTCTTGTGGTTAATGACATTGACCATCTTTTTATATGGTTATTTGCCATTTATGTATCCTCTTGGTCAAATGTCTCTAAATCTTTTGTCACATTTTCTAGAGGGGTTGTTTTTGGTTTATATTTATATTTTTACTGCTGAGTTTTGAGTTCTTTATGTATTGGTCATTGTCAGATGATACAGTTAGCAAATATTTTCTCCCAGTCTGTAGCTTGTCTTTTCATCTACTTAACTGGTCCTTTCACAGAGCAAGAGGTTTTAATTTAGTTGTAATTCATTCTGTAAGTTTCCCCCTTTATGAGTTGTACTTTTTTGTCAAGCTTAATAACTCTTTTTTTTTCTAAACACTTTATAGTTTTATTTTTTCACTTGTCCATATTCTATTTTGAGTTAATTTTTTAAGTTGTGAGCCTTAGATTGATTTTTTTTCTTTTTGCCAGTAGATGCCCAGTTTCTCTTGTATCATTTGCTGACAAGTCCATCCTTCTTCCATTGACTTGCTTTTTTACATCTTTGCCATAATCAGTTGGCTTATTCGTGTGGGTCTGTTTCTAGGTTCCTGGTTCTGGATCATTGTTCCATGTCTACCCTTCTACCAATCCCACGTAGTCTTGATGACTATAACCCTTTGATAAATCTTGAAATCTGCTAGACTGAGTATTTTTCTTTCCCCTGCAAAGAGGGTTTTGTTGCAAAGGCCCTTAAGCATACAGCAAAGGAAGGAAATTGGCGCCGTCATCCCAAGTCTCCATTCTCCCCACTCTGGAGGCAGAGTGGTTTTATAACCACTGTGAAAGGGGTCAGTGGTACCTCGGATCTCCAAACCGAGAGACCACCCTCTCATTGTCTATCTGCCTTTATCCTTCCTAGAGACAGTGTAGTGAGGCTACCTTGATACCACCAGAAACAGAGAAACCCCTCTTGGACAGAGCAACCTCCCTCACCCTGTTTGTCTTTTAGTTCATATGACAGCCCCAGTTTCAGCCACCATGGCTAGGAGAGCAACTGGTTTCATTTCTACTACAAAGCATTCTGCATGGATTATGGGAGCCAAGGCAGGAAAACAGAGCAAAACAAGAGAAGCTTATCCACTTTTATCAACTGTATCCACTTTATTCTTCATCAAATTACTCTGACATTTCCTAAAAGGTAAATTCAGAAAGTCAGTGCTTCATTAGAAAATTTGATACTCCCATTTAACTTGACATTTTCCTTCAACATCTGCTCAATAGAGAATGTGAATGTAGCAAATAGAGTTTAGTTCAATAATTTACAAACGGCCAGTGTGGACTGAACACTCAAGTTCTGAAATGACAAGAAAAGAAAAAAGACTTCCTGCAGAGGTGGCCCTAACTAGCAGGAAGCCGAGAGAAGAAAGCTTTCCAGCTGGAGAGACTACTAACAGTAGAGACAAGGTGACAAGGACCTGTAATTGTGTGCAGGGACACTCAAAGTAGTTTGGTGTCAGCAGGATGATGAGGTTGAGTAAGTTGGCAAGAGAGAGCATGGGGGCGGGCAAGAACAGGGGATAAGCACAGAAGGTACAGACAGGCACACATAGAGGTACTCAGCACCATAGATCATCAGGGAAATGCAAATCACGGTCGCAGTGAGATAACACCGTCCACTGATTAAAATGATTATTATTTAAAAGATTAGTGACAACAAGTGTGGATGAGGATGTGAAGAAAAGAGAACTCTTGTGCACTGTTGGTGGGAATGAAAATTGGTGTAGCCATTATGAAAAACAGTGTGGAGATTTCTCCAAACATTAAAAATAAAACTATCATCTTCAACAATTCCATTTCTGACCCTCTTGTCACTAGCATTAGTTCAAAATGCCTTATTTGGAAGTAACCCATGTGTCTACCAAGAGATAAGAGGATGACCAATGTCTATACATACAATGAAATATTATTAAGCCTTAAAAAGGAAAGAAATTTTGACACCTGAACACGCTACAACATGATTGAATCTTAGTAACATTATTTTAAATACAATAAGCCAATCACAAAAGGACAAATACTACCTGACAAACAGAAACAGAAAGTAGAACGGTGGTTACCAGGGGCTGTGGGGAGGGGAGAATGGCCAACCATTAATTTAATGAGTGTTAATATACAGTTTTGCAAGATGAAAAGAGTTTTGGACATGGTTGGTGACGATGGCTGCACAGTGTGAAAACTGAATGCCACTGAGATGTGCACCTAAAAATGGGTAAGATGATGAATAGTATGTGAGGTGTATTTTACCACATTTTTAAAAACCCAGCTGCTCGTTTGCTAAGAGCGAGTGCTTGACCCAGCTAATATTTCTTTTTTTTTTTAATTAATTTTATTGAAGGAAAATTGCATTATAACATGATATAGGTTTAAAGTGTGCATCAGTACCTCAGTATCTGGATAGAATAAATTAAGTTCACCACTACCATTTTAGTTCTTTTTCTATGCAATTGACCCCCTCTACCTGATTTACCACCCCCTCTCCTCCTAACTTCCAGTCCAAGGGATAAGACACATGGAATCTCAACAGTCTTAAGTAATTATAGACTCTTCTCTTGGGAATAGTCAAGGACCAGAGTCTGAAGTTCTAAAAAGCAGGGCACATGCTTGCTGCTTTGCTTAACGAATTGATTTTGATGTCGCATTCTCTCTCAGCTAACCATTCTCTAGCTCAAAGTGAAGAATAGAATATGGTACCCTCAGGTTTTTGAGAAATGCTGTGAAATATAGATAACTAAGTAGGCTATTGCCTGTATCCAAAGTAATGTTCACAATGTAAAATATACTTTTAATCCATTCCTGTCCCAGGGAAATAAATCAATATTCTACCCTGCCCTCAAGGACTCTGCATAGAAAGCAACAAATATGGTCCAAGCGGCAAGTGGCATCAAAGCAATAGCTCTGAAAATGGCAACAGATGAAGGGGCCTCCTGGAGTAGGAGGTGGGAATATGAGTCGAACTCAAAAGATTAGAACCTAAGAGGAACATGGAAATTAAAGTGGGAAAAGGGTGGTACCCTTAGGATGCAGCAGGCAGTGAAAATTCATCCAGAGTGGAGAAGCAAAAGAAGTTTGAAAATTAAGTGGAAAACTGAAGCAGGGGTAGTTTACAAAAGACATGGTAGGATGATATTATGAAGATCTTACTAAGTCAGTCTTTGCCACTCCTTCATTGTTAATGGTGTATGGACATTGTTTATCTGCAGAAGACCTCTGTCGTCTCTTGAGAGTGTTTGCGTCCTTAAGCAAATGCCTGGATTCTCTAAATCTACTTCTGTTTCTGTAAAATTGGAGTATTCTTATTTCACTGAATTTGAGAATTTAGTAGGACGATAAGGGAAAAAATATCTATCCACAATATCTATCCCAGAGTAGGTATTCAATACTGGGAGATGTAGCAATATAATATTGGGGCTTGATTTATATTGAACCCTTTCCTAGGAATTCTGGACATAAGCATAGTGTCATCTAATTCCATTCAAATTTGGACCAGACTTGAAGTTTATAATATTAGACTATAAGTGGAAATCCCAAGCTAGATGCTATGGGAGTTAATTTTTCCCGAAAGGAGACTCTCAAAGGTCTCCTGATCTCAGATAAGTGAAATGAAACCACATAGGAATTTGTCTGACGCTATAACTTTGACCAGTCTCTGGGAAATATGTGTACTCAGAGGTGTTAAGACCAGTTTGTGATATTCAGAAGCCCATGTTTAAGCACGGTTTAAAATGCAAAAATTCCAGTAAGCCATAACTCTTCAAAGCTCAGATTTTTCCTACAGTACAAGCCCCTTCAAAGTGAGCCCTCATCTTGGCTGGTTCCCAAGGCATTTTTTTCACTTCTAGCTGGGCATTCTCATGTCAGGCTTCTGTTCTGTTTCCCTTTAGAAGACTCTGAGCACTTTACACAGTAGAATGAGCCTCTCATTTAGAGCTTGGTGTCCACGTGGTGCCGCTTGTCCCTACGAGCAATCAGGAAGGCAGTTTCAAAGTCTTTGTCACTTATTCTTTATAACTAACTACCAGCCCCCAGCTTTATGCCAGCTTCTTTTTATTTATCTACCAGCTGCGAAGAGTCAGTGAGTTGCTTAATATCCTTTAAAATGATTAGAGTATTTTTAGTATCATGATGAGTTCACTTATGTAAACACATTGCATGTGTTTGGATGTAGTTTAGTTGTTACCCTTTATCAGTGCTCAGTTCGTGCTCTTAGCCATTGGGAACCTATTCTAGTTGGTGGTTGAGTCCTTTAGACCTGACCTGACTAGTATTTGATAATTTGTTTGTTATCTAGTATGACAAGATGTTCTAGGTCTATCTTGTACATTTCTTGATACAGATCTGAAATTAGCCATTTCCTCAAAGACTCCTTTTCTTTTAGTAAAAGTATCTAGAAACCCACATGATGTTTAGGGTGCTTATTGCTATTGGGTTGGTCCACGCTTATTTCTTACATGGTTATAATCAGCTCGGATCATTACTTTATATTCTGGTTTATTTGTTTTCACACACCATCATTGCTAATGTTTTTACTTGTCTCTACAAAGTATTTTTAATTATGAAGAATTTCAGTCATACTCTAATAAAAGAAAACGATCTCATGAATAGCAGTCAGCACAGTTTCAAATATTATTGATCTTTCATCTCATTTAAGGAAATCCTAGGAGTTTACATTAAGTCCTATAAATATCATTTGAGTGAATGTTCCATGCCTCATGTATGCATTTCCCTTGGTTAGACATTTATATTACTTCTAGTGATTCTCTGTTATATACAACACAGCCCTGTCTTCTGCAGGTTTCATGCCGGCTAATGAGCCATGGCATTTAGGTGTCATTAACTGTCACTGAAATTCACTTGGGAAAATTTTCTTCCTTAGGCATTATTATCATTCCATAGCCTGCCTTTGGAGGAGGTGCCAGTTGGAGTTCTCGGCCTGTTGCAAAAGCAAATGAACAGCTAAGTTTGTGTGTGTGGGCGGGGAGGGGGGTGCGTGGGCACACGCACAAACATTGTAGAAATGAGTCTGTTGCTTTGAGATGTTGATATCATTCTGGAGGGAAAAATGGGTATAGGCTATGTATATATACTTTTTTAGATACCAAGGGAGTCTGCGACTTGGGGAATTTATTGCCCATTCACAGTCTATCTGCAGATGACTCTCATTAATAAATTGAGTTGGCAGTGCACATTATATTCTCGAGTTTGCAGTATTGTGGGGGAAACCCCTTGAATTATAACAGCAGGCAGTCCAAGTGGCAAAGACGAGTGCTGTGGGGGTGAAGAGAGGTCAGTGAGGACGAACGTTTGGATTTTACCTCTTGGGTGATCTGCTGTTTCACCTCTCTGTACCCATTTCTTCAGACATTCTTGGACTCATTTCACGTGTCACCTTCTGAGTGCCTTGCCTTCTCCATCCTCCCCCCTCAGAATGAGATGTGACACCCCTTCTCATGCTCCTGTGTCAGTCCTTATGCCTTCTGCCATGACCCGTTGGTTGATGTAGAGATTGTAGCTTCTGTGCCCCACACTCTGTACTTCCTTCCATCCCCTGCACTTAAAGGACAATTAGCACTTGGTTGCCATTACTTCATATGCTATTAAGTTGTTTTGTTTTCTTTTTTAAGGAAAGGTACAGATAGGAATGAAGGTGAGTAGGCAGACAGGCAGGAAAGCAGAGGATGGTGAAGTACTTTATTTTATTCAGTTGTTCATCGTTTGTTTCCCCTGCCTCAGGTCTTGAACTGGGGAATGTCGGTATGTATGTGGACTGCAGAGAAGAGAGAGCTTAACCTGGAATTGGATTGAAAGTGTGCTTTTTTGTTTGTTTGTTTTTTTTGTTTGTTTCAGTGACAGGTTCTAGGAACTTTCATGGAATAAGCTATTAATAAATGCAATTTGGGGTGGTAATATTTGAGTTTTGTCATATAATACTGTTATAAACACAGATTACTAAAAAATAGCATAAATATTAGCATTTTGGTGTTTGTCCTGTTTTCTTTTTTTCTTTGTTTATATGTGCTTTGTACATTTTACCAAATCAGACTTAAATTATACCACCTTTTGTATGATATGCGTTAACATACTGAAAATAATTTCTTGTGAAACAAATAGTCTTTGCTGACATGGCTTTTTAACAGTTGCTTACACAGAATAACATAACCCAGAACTCCTGAAGATGTGTAATATATAAACACTTTATACATGCATTTTTACAGGTTCTTGACTAAATTATTTCATATTTGTTTTTATTTAAAAATGAAATTATCTCTATTATGTGACCAAAATGCCTATAAACAAAACTATGAGGTATAAATGTATACACACAGCTCTTCTATAATTATAAAACCAAAACAAATTTACAAATTAAATTTAAAAACGTCAGAACCAGTATAATTCATATCAACAGCAGTGGATGTTTTGCTGAAACGAAATTGCTGATTAAAATGTAAATCTGGCCCCAAGTTCTTTGGAATTTGTCTGTTCTGTATCCTGTTCTTTTCTTCTACCATGTATCTGGTGGATCTGTAGTGAAACCCTGGTTTGTATCACAAGCCCTTTGGGTTTTCCTTGCTGTGACTACATTATTTATTTACAGTCATCTCTGTGCTTTCTCATTAGTCATTACTGTACAAGAATGAAAGAATTTAATAGCTAACATCAGTAAGATGATAAATACTAGTAATCAAGGAACAGCATTCACTTGTGAGATCATCAGTCATATGATCTGACTATGCTTGTGGATTTTAAGATCCCCCTTGAGAAGAAAACTCAGTATTGAAAAACAATTGTTTTGAAATGGATTTGCAGATCATCTGCCTTTGGACTCTGTATTGAAAAATCTTGGGGTACACTAAAAGACAGGGACTCTGAGGTTAACTGCGGGTTGAAATCTAAACTAAGCTCCCATGTGTTTTATGGACCTGAGAAAATTTCTTAATCTTTCAGAGCCTTAATTTCTGAATCAGTGCAGTGGAGATAATGCTAACAACCAGTTAAATTGAATAGTTTTAACTCAGAGGGGTCCAAACATGAAAGAGTTACACTTTTTCCATTCGGAATTCCCAAGTGTGCTTTGCTTTAAAGTCTCTTTATCTAGGGAGCAGATCCTTTGATAATATCGTGGGCAGAGTCCACAACCTTCTGGTCAATCTGAGTTATTTAAAGGCCATCATTTAAAAATTTCAGTATATCTAAGTGAAAGATTTTTCTATTACTATTACTGACCAGACTTATTCTGTAGATGTGAAGTGGGGAGATTTGGTTTCTTTTTCTGCTCCTCTTCCCAGTCCCTTACCTGGGAGAGTGTGGGGTTGGGATGAGTATAGTCTCTCTGGGATACTTCTTCACTGCTCTCTGCGAGGACCCAGTTGTTCTGGTGTATAGGGATGAGCATGAGGAGACACAGGGATACATGTCTCTTGAATGCCTTCTGTGGACTCCCCCTTGATGGCAGTTACCTTGTGAGTTCTTCAGAGAGTAGGCTTTCCCACTCTGTGGTCTCTGGACATGGAGAAGAAACTGGTACTAAGTTCTTTAGTATCTTTCAGGCCACCCCTCTCTTGATACACCACAGCTGACATCCCCTTCCTCAATGGACAAACCCTTTGGGTGAAGAACTGGCAAGAGGACTTAAGACCAGCAATTTCTATTGCGTCTTCTTGACCCAAGGGACTCATACTCATGCCAGACATGTGGTAATAGCGTGACTTCCCCTTCTGGCTCCACTTATTCCCCTGTCGTGAACGGTGCAGGTAAGAACTGTAAGGCAACTTCCTGAGCAGATGTTCACCAGACATCACAGTTTTTAAAGATTCGTGGCACACCCTGGCAGAGTAGCGGTTGGGACAATCACCTCCAAAGGACCGCAAGGCCACATATCCTTGGGTTCGAAACATGGGGAAAACAACTAGTGTGAACAGCTAACTAACTAAATAAAATGCTTCCTCCTCCTCTCTCTGCCTGCCTGCTCACATTCATTCCTGCCTGCAGCTTTCCTTTGAAAAGAGAAAAAAAGAAAAGAATTATTGGGGTGCACCCTTGTGGCCCAGGTGGCTTAGACACCTGCGGTGTGGGCCTGGCAGAGTCCATTGACCTGGGTTCACAAGCCAGGACTTGGGGGAGATGGGGAGGAAAACAAAATTAAATAAAGATGTTTCTTCCCACCCCCCTCCCCTTTAAAAAAAGAAATTCTGCCTTGTTTGTTTGTTTGTTTTCACCTTGGAGCTCTGTAACTGATTCCCTTAGAGGAACTTGCTCTGTGGGTAGAGTGAGTACCATCCCCAAGTCCATCTCTGTTCACTAGATCAAGACATCTAAGGCTCCCCCTCCACGTCCCTACTCTTCTTTCGTGGCCTGGGGAGGGGAGGGCTAATGCAGCAGCTCAGGTGGTGGTGAGATTAAAGGGGCTCATGCTGTAGCTTCTGAATTAATCCTCGAATTAGCCCAGTTCCAGTTACTGGCTTCTCTCTTTACCGTGTGGGAAACGTGTCTCCTCTCTCTTCTTAGCTATGGGTTCTATTTGCCAACCTGGGGTAACTGGAAAAATTCCAGTCAACATTCACTTACAGAACGACCTTACAGGTTTCTGTGGTATTAAATATGATAATGCCAAGCACATAGTAAGGATTCTATAATGGTAACCATTGCAATTTTGCAGTGCCAAATTTATTTGCTTCTTCTTGTTTGGACATTTAAGTAGTTTATCATTTTATACTATTTTAAGTACTGCTTTGATGATCTTTATGGCAGACTTTCAGCCTTACGACAAATTCCTATACGTGGGATTTCTAATTCAGAGGACCCAGTTATTTGCAAGACTTTTGGTACATTATTCCAAATGACCTTTCAGAATGGACAGTTTCAGTTTCCCCGATTCTTCTTTGATACCAGATATTTAATATTATGCTGGACAATGTGACAGGTAAAAAAGTAGTTCCTTGTTTTAGTTTGGATTTCTTTGCTACTGATTTGAATATATTTTCATGTGTTATTGACTCATTTTTAATGAGTTGTTTATTCCAAAGATAGTGCCTTTTGATATGAAGAAATGATATTGGCAAGACAAAGTGGCCTTGGGTATTGTAAAAGGGGAACATGGGAGAACCTGAGCAGGAAATCTACAGCAGTAAGAAGGTAAAAGATTAACCAGACCTGACCAGATGTTCATCTTCTTTAGTGGTTCCCATTTGAGACGATTTTGGTTCCCATTCCATATATCTCCCCCATGCAGCCTTCTGATCTTAGGGCACTCAGTGCACAACTCAACTATCTCTCATTGGTGCCATTACCTGACTTCCTCTTAAATGAGAGTTGTCTTCCCACATAATCCGCCCCAACTCCTCTCCAGCCTTTATGACATTGCAGTGTGTGTTTTAAATGTGTGGGCTCCTCAAAGACAGTGAATTTTTTTGACCTAGGGTTTGGGACATAGACACTCCAGCAGGAGATAAGGTGAAAGCAGGAATCACCTTTGCTCTCCGCCAGACAAAGTTCATCCTGGAAAACAGACATCTAAACTTACCACCTATGATGGAGCGCATGCTGCTCTACTTGAACTTGTGGAAAACATAGCAGGAGAATGGAGGGGTGACTGCTTCCATTTGGAGGGGGGCAGTATCAGAGAATGCTATAGGAAAAGTGACATTTGAGATGGACTTTGAAGAATGAGTAGTTTATCAAGCAAATAGGACAAGAAAGTTCAAGTAAGGAGACCAATTTAACTAAAAGGTTAAAGATACGGGCACTCGAATGCTGAGGGAAAGTGTATAGATGGGATGGGAAAGGATGAAGAATAAAGTTCAGGTGGGCCCCCTCTCTTCTCCTTAGTACCCCATCTTCATCACCTTAACTCACCATTATCCCTTTGCCTTGTCCGGAGTATCTTCTCTCACTCCTGACCCCTCAGACCCTATTACACTGGAAAATTATTGAGTAACTTTTGGAGGAAAGCTTTCAAGAGACAGAGTCAGACATTAGTTTATGAACAACTGTGACCCATATTGACTATCTAGCAACAGAGTGGTGTTTTACTCCAGTCTTTTTTTTTTAATGGAAAAGTGCAGGCAGGAATGAAGGCAAGTAGGCAGCCAGGCAGGAAGAGAGAGGAGGAAGAAGCATTTATTTGTATTTAGTTTTTCACTCTGGTTGTTCCTTCAGACCTGGGACACAAACTCAGGTCCTTGTGATATACATGGGCGGTGCTCATCCAGAGGCAGCTGACCTGACCACTACTCTACCAGGATGTACCACTAATTCTTTTTGAACTGCCTGAATTCTTCCAAATAATTGGTGTATTTTCTGTTATAATATTTTGTCGAAAAAAACAGATATATTCTTAACAATCAGAAAAGTATTAGTTAATTTAATGCTATGAAAATTGTCTTAGACAACCAAATGTTAGCTTCCTATTTTTCTCTAACTGATCTTCTCCTTTTCTATCAGTTCCCATCTATTATTGCAGTTACATTTCCCTTATGATAAAACATTAGACATGAGAGAAAGTTTGTTGCATAAAACATCTTGTTTTGCTTACGCATTCTGTGGGTCAAGAATTCAGACAGGGCATGGTAGGGAGGGATGCATTTCTGTTACCTAATGTCTGTCGAGCGTCATCTTTCGGAAAGACTAGAATGTCAAAGGTGGCTTCAACAGCTAAGAACTGGAATCATTTGAAAAAGTCTTTACTCCTGTAACTGTCTCCAAGACAAGAATACCTCCAAAGGTCCCCGTCAGTGGGGGCTATTCACTTATACATTGGACTTATAAATGCATGCTGGGCTTCCTCGCAACATGGCAACCACGAAGCACCTAGATTTCTTACATGGTGGCTAAGGGCCTCTAGAGGTGAATGTTTTAGTGACCAAACTTCATGACCTTTTAAAAAAATCATTGAAGTAACATTGCATTATAACATCATACAGATTTAGTGGTGCATCATTGTAATTAATCAGCTGTATTAATATATTAATTTCATCACTAACAGTCCAGTTCTGACTTTTACCATATAATTGACCCCGCATACCCAATTTGTCCACCTTCCTCCTTCTTCCCTCTGGTCACCACTAATTAGTTATTACAGGCTAAATGTCTATTTTTTGTATTATTTGGGTCATTGATTTGTCTGATTTCTCTATATACCTCATATAAGTACAATCTTATGTTTTTGTCTTTCTCTGTCTTAGTTTATCAAGCATAATTTTCTCTAGTTTCATCTATGTTGTTGTAATACATGGCCTTTTTTTTTTTTTTTTTTTTTTGATGGCCTAGTCATAGAAGGCACACAATGTTATTTTGCCGTATTCTAGTGGTCAAAGGAATTACAGGACCCCTCAGATCTAAGGAAAGGGAACATGATTCCCAACTACTTGTTAGATGGAACAGTAAATAATTTGTGGCCGTCTTTTAAAACTGCCATAGTTAATATTTTAATTTTTCAGAATAAAAATATCTCCTTTGGATCTTTTCCAAGTTCAACTTCCTTATCAGAGCTCTCTCAGTGAATCCTTCATCTTTCTGAGTTCTGCCACTTCCCTTTCTCCACCCCAGAATCTTATTTGGTTGGGGCAGGGATTTTTGTCTGTATCATTTATCTTCAAATCTCATCAACCTAGAACAGTGTCTGAGAGATAGTTGATGCTTACTACGTATCATTGATTGCTTAGTGAGAACGTCTGTGTGAGTTAGAAAGAAGAGGATGTCTCTGTGTAGGTATCCATGTTGATATTGGTGTGGTGTTCTCTGCTTATTTGTCGAGTTTGAAATGTATCCTGGAGTTATCTGTTAAGTTATAGTTATGTCTGCCCCTTGGAAGTGATGTTCAGGAACCAGCTGTAGAGGTTGTGGTGCTACACATTTGTCTCAAAGGCCTTGTACACTAAGATCTCTTTGCTCCAACCTCAGATCTCTGCTGATCCATCAGTCTCTGGCAACTTCTAGATACCCTGCAAGGCCTGCTCAGACTTTAGGGAGTCAGCAGTGATGCCACAAGTTCATCTCTGGCCTTCTTTGTTGCTCTCTCCAGGTTGCTTCCATACCATATATTGGCACAGAGCTGAAGAATGAACTTTAATAACCCAAAACCCATCCCCACTTAAGGCTGGGAGTATGAGGTTTCAGTATTCTTGAAGCTCCATTGCTCCCTGAATCCAGTTCAGAGAGAAAATATTTGGGGAGAGAATGTGTGAATTCTCTGTTCAACATGTCTCTGTTCAACTGTTCTGAACTAACCTCACCCACAGAATCAGACTGGGCAGACTTCTTCCCTTTTACTTTTCTTTCCATGGCTAGGGCTTCTCCAGTATCATGTCCTCCTTTCAAGCTTAGCTGCAAATAAAGAGATATTTTATATACGGAATATGGGAAGAGATCTCTGTCAACAAGGGGCACATATTGGAAGCATTTCAAATATATATTGTAATAGCTCTTCTCCATTATGTTGGGACCCAAGTACCTAAACTGTAGATTACCTTCCTTCTGCCAAACCATATTTTCAGTTGAGAAAATTTATACTAGGAAAATGTAGGGCCATTGTAAGGACTGCCCTGTCCTTGTTGCTGACTTTACAGAGTGAATCTTTGGGCCTCAAGTTTTCTCTCCAGAAGAACTAGCACGTTCTACTAGTGTGCTGATTGTCAGCTATTATAGATCTAACATGAGTGTTAAATGAATGCCTGGATGATTTGTATGGAAACCACTCCCATTCCTCCTAAATGTTGCTAATAAGTATTTCCTAGTGAACTGAGGAACTTTAAGAAGTACAAATTATCACCTGCTCTGGTGTGAGTAAATCAGACCCTCTGAGGGTGAGACCCATGGTTGTGTGTTAAAAAGTTAATTTGTGTGACTTTGTATACTCTGTTTAAAAACCTCTGGAAGAAAGACTTGAAATGCAATACCTTGATGGTTTGAAAGCAAGTCTCTTTATGAGACTGTTTAGGTCTTCTATTTGAGTTGGACTTGACCGAATTACAAGTGACTTATTTATAGCTTGCTGTGGTGGCTTCCGTGAAAGAGCCTTTCCAAGTCCAGTTTCATTTACTTTAAACCTTTTGAAAACCAAGGGGACAGATGCAGAGTTCCTCCTTACTGCAGGAAAGGTCATAACAGGATTTTCTGTGAACTGGGTTTGTAGCTGGTGAGCTTTGATTCAGTAAGCATGCTATGCTCTTTTGTTATTGCATATGGTGTGTATATTATTAATGTAAACTGTACATCTCTAAAGCTGCCTGATGAACTACTGAATTTGTGTGGTGCTGGATACAAAAGGATCTATATTATCCTGAAGAGAACAAAACAGTATCATTTTATCATTGTTAAAAGGTATTGTGCAGCAAATGCCTAAAATACCTGCTATGTGCAAGGATCTCTGTCTAGCATTAGTGAGGATAAGAGTATTATAACAAGGAATCATACTAAACCGATAGTACTGGTAATCTGTGGGGTTTTGGCTGGAGGAATGGTCAGAGAGGCTTCAATTTTATAGTGTCTCATTTTTTTTCCCAAAGCAAAGATCCAGGCAGGAATGAAGGGGGGCTAAGCAAACAGATTGGAAGAGGAAAAGAAGCATTTTTATTTAGTTGTGCATTTTAGTTGTTCTCTGAGGCTCGGGACACAAATCTGGGTCTTTGGGATGCATGTGGCCTGTTCTTAGTGGGGGCGGCTGACCTAATCACTGCTCGACCAGGGCGTGCCTTCCTTTTTAAATTAGTTTTTTTGAGATGTAATTCACATTAAAAAAAAAAAAACAAAAAAAACTTCCACCATCTAGAAGCATACAGTTCAGTGTTTTCATTAATTCACAAAGTTGTGTGGCCATCACAATCATTTATTTCCAAAACATTCTCACTCCAAAAGAGCTGTGTAGGCATTAAGTACTCTCCACTCTTTCTCCCCAAAGTCCATGGCAGCCACTTTTCTGCTTTCTGTCTCTACAGATGTACCCATTCTGTGGATTTCACATAGTTGGAATCATATGATAACATGGCCTTTAGTGTCTGATTTCTTCCACTTAGCATAATGTTTCCCAGGCTCATCCATGTTGTAGCACATATGTACTTTGACTTTTATGTCTCAGCAATATTCCATTGTGTGAATATATTGTAGTTTAACAAATTTAATATAACCACTAAATGAATATTGGATGATTTGCTTATTTTTTCTATTCTATTCTTCTTAAAGGACTCAGCGGAATTACCAGGTCGTAGGTCAACTCTGTTTTTAACTTTTTAAGGAACTGCCAAATTGTCTCAATTTTTATAAGAAAAATATATGGGTGTACTATTTTTATACATCTGAATCAATTTTTTAAATTACTTTAAAAATAGAAAAGAAAGTATTACAGGGATGCTAAAAAGAATACATACCCAGGTCTAATTATATTCTCTGGAATTTGCCAAGTTCTTTTGCCTCTTAATTTTTGATAAAGAATCCAAACAAAAGAAGAGCTACTGCCTTGCTGTCAGACTCACAAAAAGAAAAGGTAGAGAACTTGGTCTGGTCATGTCAATCTCAGATGCTTCCCCTTCAGTAAAATGCTCCTCCTCTGACCTTAGAGCATGGTGACTGAAACTCGGCTGGCCCCGGGGCAGCATTCTGCCAGGGAGCCATTCTCTCTCTCCTGCTAGATTAGAAGGACCTTCAAAGCAAAGGCTAAATAAGTCTTGTGCTCATATTGGTACTGACAATAGAGCATGTGTTTAATGTATACCCATTAAATATTGCTCTGAGTTATATTAACATCCTTAGACTTTTCAAGATGATGTTAGGAGGAAAATTCTTTTCTGACCAGGTCATCCCTAGTTCACAGTTCTCTTAAGTGGAGTTTTTCATTCTTGTGTGGCTTCTACCCAAAAAAGTATGGTTTAAGACAAGGAAAGGGAGATCTTTTTCCCCTTTTTTGTAACAAAGCAAAAATAAACAGGACAGTGGTGGGAATAGGATCATTGCATTACTTATTTTGAAGCTACATTCTTCCAGGATAACCATAGCTCTGAGGGCAGAAGATTGGGAGAGAGCATTTGTATGAACCTGAGAAAGTATCTTCTAAGTATACATTGCAGGTCATATATATATATATATATATATATATATATATATATATATATATACACACACACACATATGTATGTATATATATGAATATATATGAGAATATATACACATATGTATGTATATATGAATATATATGTATGTATGTGTATATGAATATATATAAATACGAAATGCACAAAGATATCTATAGAATATGTAAATATTCTGTATATAAGTACATAGAGAAAATATATGGATTTTCCTATTCATGTATGTATAGAATATTGTCCTGAGCATTTCTTATACATTATCTCATTTAATTTTCATAACACCCTTGAATGATAGGCACTTTTATTTTCTCTATTTTATGGATAAGGAACTGAGAAACAGTGAATTCAGAAAATTTGTTATGCTTTATTAGAAAAAAAAGGGGGAGTTGGAAGTAAATTTTGACCTCAAAAAATCTTAGCCCAGTGCCTGGCTGACCTCTCTATATAGAATAAACTTAGGTTTATGTAGAACAGGTCTGAGTTTGAATCATGGCTCTCCCATTACAAGTACTCTCCCTGAATCTTCTTTCTACAGTGGGTAGTTGGCAGATGGCGAGTAAAGTTCCTCATTCCATTTTGATTCCCTCTGCTGCATCTTTGCTAACATTCCATATCCTGACAATGGTAAGATCTGAGAGTGATGGTGGATTTCAACTGAAATTTTTGGAGTTTGGTTGTGTAACAAGTAAGTTATTTACATGTCCCTATCTGGCCTTGTTGATAATTTTGCTTTCCCAACTCACTGAGAGACCACTGTTACTATGGACTTCATTCTGACCCAGTGGTAAATATCTTGGTAATAAGAACTTGATGAGAACTTGGGAATGTGATGGTCAACTTAGTTTGCTATCAGTTAAGAGAGAGAATATTGTACACCAGATATTCGTAATGTGTGCTTCAGAAAGTAAGTGTCTTAAAATCTAGATCAGTGCTAGTATGTCTAGAGAAGATGACCAGGGGATTATATAGGAACTATGTCAAAAGGAATAGTTAGGTGTGTCCTGGTGGAGTAGTGGTTAATCTTCTCCGAAGGAGTGCAGGCCAACCCCTGGGTTTGAGTCCTGGGTCCGGGTCTTTATTGGGGGGGTTGGGGGGTTGAAGAACAACCCGTGTGAACAACTCAATATAAATAAAATGCTTCTTCCTCCTTTCTCATCGTGCCTGCCTGAATCTTTCCTTTAAAAAACAAAAACCCCAAAAGGAGTAGTTTAGAGGCCCGGAGCCCTTTTGGTATTTAAAAAAGGGTGGGGGTTTAAGATTCACTGTCTTCTAGCTATGATATTTTCTTGTTCTTCAGTGTTAAGTTATTAATTCTGTATCTTAATCCTATTTCCCTTAGAAATGGTTGTATTTCCTACATGACTTACTGCCTTTTCTGGAAACTTATTTCTAAAACAGATCAAAGTTAGAGTTAATGTATTTTGGACAAAACCTAGTCTAGAGAATCTGAGAGATATGAAACATTCACTATGAATAGAACCATCGTGACTTGTAACCACTATTTTTGATCTTATACTATTGATCTTATTGAAATTCTTATTATTAATGATACAAATAAAAGAAATGTTTTCTGTTCCTGAATCTCCAGGGATTTTATTAAAATTGGAGGAATAGTGTTTTCCAATACTTTGAGCTGTTAGAAAAATCCATTTTATTATAGCTAAGTCTAAATGGGCTCATGATTCCAATGGAGTGTGGAAAGGTAGGAATGAGTTGATTCCCATTCATAGTGACTTGACTATGCAATATACAGAAACTTACATAATGAAGTTTTGGGAAATATCACTAAGCATAAAATAGAAGTATCCCCGTTGTAAATTGTGCTAGGACAAAAAGCATTACTTGGAACTTCCTTTTGTAGATCCAGAAAAGTTTTGTTTTGGAAATTGGTGGCCCCAGAAGGAAAAGTAGGCTTTTACTGAGTACCAGTAGGATGCCTCTCACTGGTCCTGACCTTCAGGACCCTAAACTGGAACAAAATTGATCAGTCAATAATCAACGGAGATCCTCAGAACAAAGTGCTGTGAAAGCTCAGAGGAGGGCACAACTGACTGCCTGGGAATGATTGGAGAAGGCTTCAGTGAAGTGTGCTATGAGTTAAATCTGGAACCACCAGTAAAAGTTGTACTGGAAGGGAGAAAAGACGTGCCCTGGTGGCTTAGGTATTAAGTCTGCAGCTCCTCCACAGGTAAAGCCCAAAGACTCAGGTTCTTGACAGACCTGGGGAACAACAAAAATAAACATACAAACAAATAAATGCTTCTTCCTTCTCTCCCTTTCTTTGAGAGAGAGAGAGAGAGAGAGAGAGAAAGTATGTCAGTCAGAGAAAACACCTTGACCCCCTGACATTCAAGAATGATCTGAACAGAGCTATAAGGAGGGAGGAGGAGTAGGAATAACAAGGTAGATGTGGCCAAGTTATATTCATTCTTTCTTGTATGTTATGTTAAGATTTTCAAACTTCATTCTTCAGGGAGCAGGAACTGAGAAAATATAGATGTAGGTTTTAATGACCTGATCTCAGTCATGTAATAAAGTGCCCTTTTTCTTTGGTTAAACATTTGAGAACCATTTTTTCTTGGACACTCTGTGTACGTAACCACATTGAAATGGTGAGCTTGTGTAACGCGTGATCAAATGTGTTCAAACATGGAAACTTCTTTCCCCCTCTCTTTCATGCTTTGGTATCATCTTTAGGACATCTGATATAGGGAAATGAGGAGGAACAACAAATGATTTCTAGGAAAATAAAAGAACCACCTTGCTCACCAATCAGTCATTATTTGGGGGACATGCGAAGGGAGAAGGAAGGAGAGATGTTTCTAAAACCTAAAGAGTCTTGGTCTGAGAATGAGGGAAGTCTTTGTTCTTAATTTGGCTTTGCAGTTAAATATGCCCTTGGCCAGTTCACCTTTTTTGAGACTCGTCCTCAAGACACAGATAATACTGCTTGAAATGAGTTAATTAGATACTGTGTAAAGCATGCATTAGCTCATTAAATTTTCAAGTCAAACCCAAGTTAGATTCCCATTTCAGAGATAACAAAACCCAGTAATTGAAAGATTAGAAAACTATTCAAGGTTGCCTAGTTAATGAGGTTTCTGAGATGGGTGAAGGATAGTGCATTTTCAATGAAGCAACAATTTAAAGACACAGAAGTAAAAAGGACCAATCAATCTTTAGGGAATCACATATATAATATGGTTTGTAGCCCACTTGGAAGGGTGGTAGGTATGTTTAGGCCTGGTTGTAGGAGGCCTTTGAATTCCATCTTTTATTTGAATTATTTTTTTTAATTTTTTCAAAGGAAAGGTGCAGGCAGGCTGGAGGGCAAGTTGGTAGGCAGGCAGGAAGAGAAAGAGGAGGAGAAAGAAGCACTTTATTTTATTTTTATTTAGTTGTTCACACTGGTTGCTCTCCCCACTCCCACCTGGGAGTTGAACCCAGGGGCATGTGGTCTGTGCTCCTTTGGAGGCGATTGACCTAACTGCTGCTCCACCAAGGAATGACTGTTTACATTTCATTTTGTAGCCAGTAGGGAGTTACTATCATCCCAATTTTCAAATGACACCTTAGAAATGTAATCAGTGTTCAGTAGATTTGAGTGGTGTAATTACAGCCTGCTAAGACCCACTTAGACTTACCTGGACATGTACTTAGTATAGACAGAAAAGGAAAATATAAGGGAAATGTTGGCACAGTTTTCCTAGAACTTCATTTCTTACTTTGAATCACCTTTTGATTCATTTTCTGTATTTTCCTGCCTGTTAACTGACCTCAGTGCCATTTAAAGCATTAAGGGTGTAACCTTTCCTAAAAAATGTTTCATTATTATCACAATTTTCTCCAACTCACTGGCACATGCTGCAACTTTCAGTGCTGGTCATCCTTGATTGTATTAGAAGTTCTTAATAGTCTTCTCACCACAACCTCTTTCTCCATGAAATTACCTTGAATTATTTATTCAGCGTTGAACTTACCCGTGACAGTCATTACCACCAGAAATGACAGTCAGGTGCACTCTTGTTGACAGCTATGTCCTGACTGTAAAAAACAATTCTGATTTTCAGGCTTAAATGTTCAAAAAGAAAAGAAAAGGGTTTTAGCATTAACGAATTATGTTAGATTGTTGAAGAATGCAGAGCAAAACACTGAATATTGATTCAGACATAAAGAAATATCTGGACACCCGACCTCCTCAGTTCCAAGCCCCAAACCCTCTACTCACAAGATCTGTGACTTTGAGCAAGTGTCTTTACTCCTTTGAGTCTATTTACTTGTCTGTAAAATCGGAATAGTAATACCTGCCTTTATGGAGTTGCTGAGAAGAGTAAGTACAAAGTGCTTAGAGTAGTACCTAATGCTTAATAAGAACTCTTTCTACATATACGCTTATTCTGTTTTACCATTATTTTTGACAGAACACACCAGCATCTATAGAGCATGCCAGTATTCAGTGTTTAATCTTTGGGCCTATATAATAGGTGAAAAAATTGAGACTCAGAGAAATAATCTCTTTTACACCCTCGCAGCTAGTCAATGACAGACCTGGAACTTGAGACTTCTGGTTTTGTCTAATGCTCTTTGTACTGTTCCCCATGATCCCTCTCCTACTAGCTAGATTGAAAGCATGGCTCTGGGGGCATAGGTTCTGCTGTGCAATGCTAGCCTTGAAGAGTGAATAGTGCTCAGAAAAGACATTCACTATTGGCTCCTTCTTTTGCAGTACTGAAAGGGTTCTCATTTTTGACTGCCAGATATGTGTGCTTATGCTCGGGGTATATCCAGGTGTCGATAGGGCATCAGAGTCTATTAAGCTCCTGTACTGCCTAAGAGTGGGTCTGTTTGTGTTCTTGAGGGTCATAAGTGTTCTGAAATAGGGTTGACACACAATAATCAGCATGTGCTATGAATGTCTACTAATGTTAAAAGTAAAGTTGAGGTGCCCCTGAGAGAGTAGCAGTTTGGTCAACCACCTTCAGCCAGTGCAATACAGGTGCACCCCAGGGAACTGGGTTTGCATCCCAGGGCCAGAGGGAGCAATCAAGATGAACAGCTAAATGGAGTGAGTAGAGTGCTTCTTCCTCCTTTCTTTTCCTGTCTGCCTGCCTCTGCTCACCTTAGAATCTGGGTCTGATATTCCAGACCAAGACCCCATGACTGAAGAGTGAGTGGCACATGTCAGGCTTCCTCCCTGAAGAGAACACTGTAGCCTTTTCCTTGTCAAGTGTATCTAATGGCTCCTATGTCATCTGTCTCCAGACATGTTCAATTGAGTATTTGTCACTATTTCTGCTCTTCTTTGTCTAAGCAGAGAGGGAGACAGGAAAGAAGTCAGTCAAAAGTCCCTAGAAAAGCAAGAGACTCAGAAGGGGCTCTTATCTCCCGTTTCTTATCCCCCAGCTTCAGCTCTTGAATAAGCTCTTCCCAGATGAACTGATTCTTTTTTTAGATTGAGGTATAATTGATGTATGGTATTCTAATTCCAGATGTAAAACATCATGGTTCAATGTTTGTATATAGTGTGACATGATTACCACAGTACATCTAGCTAACGTCCATCACTGAACAGTTTTTTTCTTGTGATGAGAACTTTTAAGATCTACTCTCTAAGCAACATTCAGATATGCAATTCAGCTTTTTTAAATATAGTCACTATGCTGTACACAACATCCCCGTGGCTTGTTTATTTTATAGCTGGAAGTTTGTATCTTTTGACCAGTTTCATCCCTTTCACCTGCTCTCCAACCCCCACCTCTGCCAACCATCAATCTGTTTCCTGTATCTTTGAACTTAGTAATTTGTTATGTTCAATTTTTAGATTCTACAAATAAGTGAGATCATATGACATTTATCTTTCTCTGTGTCACTTATTTAGAATAACAACTGAGTTCCATCCAAGTTATTGCAAATGGCAAGATTTCACTCTTATGTCTTATAACTGAATAATATATATGTATATGTATGTGTGTGTGTATATATGTACATACATATATATATAGTTTTCTTTATCCATTCATCCATCAGTTAAGACTTAGGCTGTTTACATATTTTGGCTAATGTAAATAATGCTAAAACAAATATGCATATATCTTCTTGACTTAGTGTTTTCGTTTTCTTTGAATAAATATCCAGAAGTGGAATTGCTGACATGACGATTCTATTTTAATTTTTTTAGGAACCCTGATGTTGTTTTCCATAGTGGCTGCAACAATTTACATTTTCACCAACAGTGTACAACAGTTCCTTTTCTTCATATCCTCTTCAACACTTGTTACTTCTTATCTTTTTGATAATAGCCATTCTAATAGATGTGAGGTAATAGCTCATTGTTAGACTGACCATATTTCCTTGAGACAAAACGGGACATTGGGATGACAAAACAGGATGGGGTTATGTGCTGGTGACTAAGGGAAGGGGAGGAGGCGGAGCAATCCAAGCAGGAGCAGAGCAGCCAGGCCAGCAACTAGTAAGTACTTTGTGATGCCATTTCAGCGGTTACATAATAATGATGTGTGGTCCGACACTCATACACAAGGCCAGGGCTGGTGCAAGGAATTTTGGCACCTTAGGCAAAACCAAATTTGGCACCCCTGTAAGCCCTCCTCTAAATGTCCTGCTTAAAACACATGCCTGCTTAACCATCCCAGTGACAGAAATACCCAATGACACCCACAATCCCAGAAATAAATCCCATAGTTCTTACTGCAGCTCAACCACCGGTGGTGTTCTGCTCCCTTTCAAGAAACAGGCACACATGGTGGTGGTAGTGGTAGTGGTGTGGAATCCTCTTCCTGCATCTCCTACTTCCTCACAGTGGGAGGAACAGCAGTAGCAGTTAATGCATTGGCAAGTGCTGTCCTTAACGTGGGCAAAAGGGGCAGAAGGGCAGTTGCTTTTGGGCTTCGTCCACAACCTGGACCTGGGACAAGTCAACTGCCCCTTTTGCCCATGTTAAAGACGGCTCTGGTTTATTCAAAATGAAACAAAATGGATGTTAAAACAATGGGATGGTTTGAAATTATGAAAAAACAAAAAACTCCCATTTAAAACAGTACATATGATCAGTTTACTCACTGTGATGTTAATTTGCATCTCCCTGGTGATGTTGAGCACCTGTTCGTATACCTGTTGACTAGTCTGTATATCTTCTTTGGAAAAATGTTTTTCAGATCTTCTGCCCATTTTTCAGTCAATTTGTTGCTTTGTTTTCCTGTTTATATATTCAGGATATTAACCTCTTTATCAAATATGATTTGAAAATATTTTCTCCCACTATATAGGTTGCTTTTTCATTTTGATAATTTCTTTTGCTGTGCAAAAGCAAAAATTCAATGTAGTCCCACTGGTTTATTTTGCTTTTGGTGTTAGATCCAAGATATCATTACTGAGACTAAGTTAAAGAAACTACCACCTGTTTTTGATTCTAGGAGTTTTGTTTCAGGTTTTACATTCTTTAATCCATTTAACCCATTCTAAATTAACTAATTTTATTGTCATTTTCCTCTGCTTCCTACGGATATGGGATATAATTGCTTAGCTGAGGGTCTTATCTTTTTCCATTTGGTACAGTTGACTATCCAGTATCCCAGTTTTAGCTAGGACCTCTGGTCATTAAGTCGAAAACCACTTTAGTTGTCTCATGTAGAAGACACAGGTCAACACAGGGTACTCACATTCAACTGAGGCCCTGGAAAGAATTTTCCTCAGCAACAACAAAGAATAACTAGCATATTAATATAAGTCTTAAATATAGACTCACTTTTTGAACCAAAGGACTATACAAAGACAAAAAATAAACCAAGTTGACTTTACTAGGTAAAATCAAGTTTGGAGGCAAGATAGTCCTGATCTGACATCCCATAGCACATAATGTTTTTCTCCCAAGTTGCATCCTTTAGCCACTTTTATCAGAAATGATGGAAGCCAAAAGATAATGTAACAACATCTCTACAGTCCTGAAAGAAGAAAACTATATCCTAGATTCTATATCCAGTAAAAATTATATGTGTGTGTGTGTATGAAGGCAAAATAAAGACATTGTCAGATTTTAAAATGGAAAAATAATATTGTCACATGATCTACAATATAAGAAATGCTTAAAGAAATCACTCAAGCTGTAGGAAATTGATACAAGATAGAAATTTAATTTTATAGGAAGGGAGAAAGGGTGGGCATAGGAAATGATAAATGATGAATCTAAAATCTTAGTTTCCCATTTGTCCATTTTTTGAAAATAAATCAATTCTGGTGGTGGGTGCGGTATGAAATATCCACTGAAATGCAATTCAGTATCCTAAAATGGATATAGCACTGCCAAAAAAGAAATAATAAATATTTCTATTAAAGAAAAAGTAAGTTGACTCCTAAGCCAAAAATAATGACATTGTATTGTTGAGTTTTTAGGATATATAGAAGTAAAATGTATGATAGAAAAATTATATATAATAGCCTAAAGGATATAATGGGGTATAACTGAAATTTGAAGATTTTTTGCTTTATAATTAAAATGATATAATACTAATTCAAGTATATTGTGATAATATCAGAGTGTTTCATTATAATTTCCAGAACAACCACAAAATAATTGTATATAGTTTAAAATTCAATAGAAAAGAGAGACTGGAATACTAAACAAAAAATACTTGATTAACCAAAAGAAGACATAAGGGAGAAACAAGCAGAAATAAGACAGAAGATATAATACAGAAGATAAAAGGAGTCAATTTGTGGTGAAAGATGGAATTAGACTTTTAAGAGGTGACTTAATGTAGCACATATAGAGGTTAATTTATAATGTTGTATACCTGAAACCTATATAATGTTGCAAATTAGTGTTACTTTATTATACATTTTTTTTCTTTTCTTTTAAGAGAGAGAGAGAAGGGAAAGGAGGAAGAAGCACTTTCATATAATTTTTTATTTTGGTTGTTTCCCTGGCCACAGTTTTGGGTCATTGGCTTCACATGGTCTGCACGCCCTCATCTTGGCCACGTGAGTCGCAAGGGTGTGCCCCAATATATATGAAGAAAAAATTTAAAGAAATAATAAGAAGGAAGCCTAGGCTAGAGGACAGTCTAAAACATTTTAATTGAGTCAAGTGGGATATGCTTTTAATCAGGTCTTTAGTGTTAGAGCTTCTGGAAAGTGCCTTGAGATCTCTTCATAATCTTGTGAAATCAACATTTCAGTTTGATACTCATGAGTGTTTACAGAATCATTGAAAAACTAAGTAGTTTCCCTGAGGAGATAACTGTGGCCTCTAAAGGACTACAGTCTCAAATGAGACTGAAGAAGTGTGAGATCCCAAGAGAAAGTAATGTGAACAGCAGAGGAGTTATTGACCTGAGGCTTTGGAAATCTAGATAATCTTAAAAACTTATTTCAGTTTTCCTTTTGCGTTTTAGTGAATACTTTTAATGGCTTCCCTGCATCAATTTTCTTATTTTCTGTTCAGGATATCTCGATGATCCCGGGAAAGCTGCCTCTGTCTACCCTTTAGCTGGCCAGTTGACATGTTCACCACCATTTTGGGAGTATAACTTAACGCAGTACAACTTGAGTACAATTTAGTAGGTGGCGGGTGGATGTAATTAGGCTAATACAAGACCTGACCACGGATCCTGTACTTGAACCCTAGGCTTATGAAGGGGTTCTCACTTTTGTAGATATGCTTGGAGCGAAGTGGGAGGGAGCAATTGCCTTCTCACCTGGGCTGCTGTGAGGATTGTCTGAAAGCACCTCGCAGGAATATTACCAACCCCCATGGTCTGGTAGACAGTTTGGATTCTTGGACCCCTGAGTAAATGGAAGTTACACAGAGTTCAAAACATTCTTCAGACCAGGCTGTAGTGTAGAGCTGAGATCTAGGGAGAAACTGACTGACTATGAGCTTAAGGGCCCCAGCATGGAGGAGGGCCCTCACTTTGCTGTAGACCTTGTGACTGGGCTCAGGGGGATTTTAATTAGTAGGGTGCATCAGATCAGCAGTTTTGATGAACTGGTGGTCAGCAGTTTTGGAGGAGAGGTATTCTGTCTCCTTCGTTGTGGATCCGGAAAATACCTAGGAGGCTCAAAATGCATGTTACACAATGTCCCTTTTCTTCTGTTTTCTATCCAGAGAGCTTGCATACTTCAGATGTTCACAGATCATTAGTACTGGGTTGTGCAGTAATTCCAGTATGCCTAAGATTTAAGATATGTAGCTTGATTATAATGAGGTGGTTGAGACTTGGAATGAGGGTATGGGTCAGTCATAGCTGGGTATTGGAGACAAGAAGGTAAAGCCCACATACTTTCCCCGATCTGTCTCAGAAATCTGCCATAAAATATAAATTCATGTTTTGAGTAATTTTTGAATTATCAGTGACAGAAATTCAGACAGACTTAAGCAGAAAGTGGAAATATATTGAAATGATTCTAAGGAAGCTGAGAAAATGGAAGGGAATGTTCTAGATACCTAGGCAACTCTGGTGACTTTGGATCCCAGAATGGTATTTTGGTGCCCCCAGGGCCTGCCTTGTGTCTTGTCATTGTCACTGCTTGTCTATAGTTGTCTTATCAATATTATATAAGTTCTTTTCCCATACAGCTAACAGAGATTGTGAGTCAGAAGTAAGAACCAACAAAAGAAATTTATCCTGTGCCCTCTGAGAGCAGGGAGGGCGCTCATGCTCTAACGGGTTCCCCCACTCCAGTCACATGGGGACTAGGTTATTTGCGTTTTGCAAAGGAAGGGAATGGTAGGGGACGGGGTCATGTTTAGGTCTCTGACTTCTGCAGACTTCCAGAAAAAGGAAGTGTTACAGGACCCAGGGATCATCCCTACTTTCAGTCTTTATTTGGTCTGGACCAGAGGGATCATGGCATGGAAGGGTTGGGGATTTAAAGTGTCTTTCTTCTTGACCCTTGTTTCCACCTTTGCCTCCATTTTGCTACTTTAACCAGTTCTGTATTTCCCTTCAAGCACATTCCAAAGCCACCTTCATTTTCTCATCTATGGTTTTAAATTTCATTGTCCACTGTAAACCTCACCAGTTATGCAGCTCTGGTGATTCTTACAAATAAGCACAACTGAGCCACATGTTAACTTTGGTTTAACCATTGTGAGGGAATGTCCAAGCACCAGGTGACAGTTTTTCTCTAGTTTTTCTCAGTTTTCCTCAAGCTCTTCCTACCTGGTCAGTGACAATCTCCCTTCCCTATTCACCCCCACCATTTCTCCCCTGAAATGAGTCTGGATTAGAACTTGAAACCTGGTTTTTCACATGGTCATTCTTGTCTCATCCAGAGTAAACAAAGATATGCTCCCCATTGAGATACTGTGATTTATAATGCCGACCCAAATATATTTCTCATACAAAGTTGGTCGTCTTCCACAGTTCCTGGCTGACAGTTCCCAAAGCATTGGAATTTTCTAAGTGTTGAGAGTGATAATGATATCTCTTGGTTGATGATCTCACTTTTTGGTATATCCTTAAGGATGAGGGCTGGTTGACTAGAGAACAAACCATGTGTTTAGGAGTTAGGGCTTCTAGTCCCACCAGCAGACCTCCAGGGAAGAAGAAGGGCTGGATACCCAGTTCAGTTCCCAGTGATGTAATGCTCAAATAATAAAGGGTACATAAAAATCCAAAAAGAGGAGCTTTAGAAAGTGTCCGAGTTAGTGAACCTGGAGGTATGGGGAGAATGGAAGAGCTACACCTTTTTGCCATGCCTGGCCCTATGTATCTTTTTGAACTGGCTATTCCTAAGTTATATCCTTTGTAGTAAATCAGTGCTCTAGTGAGATCTAGTGGGTTTCCTGAGTTCTGTGAGCTGCTGCAAATTAATTGAACCTAAGGAGGGGGTCGTGGGAACCTCTGATTTGTCATCTGGCTGGTCAGAAGTATCTGGGCTTGTGAATGGCATATTAAATGGAGCTTGGTTTTAGGAGACGAAGCCCTTATCCTTGTAATCTAATACTTCAGGTAGACATCTCCAGGTATCTCTAGGTAGACATTGTCAAACTTAAGTTGAATTCGCTGACACCCTGCTGGTGGCTGAGAGTCCAGCTGCAGGAATCCTACATAGCCATCTTAGAAACAGAACGCGCTTATGTGGTGACCTAAAATTGGAGAGCGCATTTCTGAACAGCCTTTTATTTAAGTATTGAAAAGCTTGTGCCGAGAGCTGGGTAGCTTGTTTTTGAATACCACTCCTTACTAACTAGCAACATATTCTTTGCCTCGATTTATTCATCCATTAAGTGAGGCTAATGATAGAACCTAACTCAGGATTTGCTGTGAGAGTAAAAGAATTCATACCCAAAGCACTTTAAACAGATTCTAGCACACAGCAAATGATCATTGTTAGCTCTCTGTTAGTATTGCTATTCATCATTAATGAGTCCTTCTGGTTCATGTCAAAACAGGCAGACTTTTTGCTTAAGGAATCTTCATTTTGCTGCATCTGGGACATATGCACTTGACTCTCAAAGGAACAAACCCATCTTACTATAATCTAAGACAGAAATAAATGATTTATGATCCAGGAAACACAGTTCTAAGGGGAATCTGTCTTCCTGCTTGTCTTGTCCTTTTCCTACACATACGATAAGCATTTCCCCTGTGTGTCCCCTTATCATACCCATGTACTGATCTTTTAAACACTTGAGTTTAAATAAACTTCCCTTTGTCAGACTATGGGAAACACTTGAATCTAGAGGGCACAGAGTTCCTGTCTCCAAGGTACTGAAGATGATTTGGCAGAAGTGAGAGGGCCACTTCTGCCTGCGAACTGAGCATAGTAGCAGGGACCAGAATCTCATAGTCTAAATGTGTAACTTCTCAACAGAGTGAAATATAGCTTGTGTGGTGAAAATCTAGGACATGGTGGATTGCAGGGGAGCCAGGGCCCCAGAAGGGCTCTCTTCAGAGCATTGTGTGTGAGCACCAGTCATAGAGGGAGAGAAGGAAATGGAGAACAGGCTCCTCTCATTGTCTATAAGCTTCACAGGCTTTGCACTGGCTCAGTTCTAGGGCCGTTTCTCTGCCTATCTCTAGCTCAATTCAGATTAGTGCCCTGTTTGGATCTGAAATGAATTGGTAACTGACAGTTTTCAAGATTTTGCCTTCTACTTCTGCGACCACTTTGGGGACCAGACCTCCATATGTTGCAAAGCTATTTAATGATCGCTATTTGCTTTAGGCATCTGTCTTTGTCATTTTACCATCTATTTGCTGTAGTTTAAATGCTTTTTTCCATGTTAAACATTTTACAACAAAATTTCTCTCTGTGAAAAAAAACTGCTATTGAAAAAAAAAAAAAAACATTTTATACAGAAGCGCAGTACCTTGGGTTTTCAAACTGTACCTGAAGCAAAAGCAAAAGTCAGATGACTCAAAATGAAAATGAGGGGTGCACCCTTATGGCTCAGGAAGCTGAGATGCTGGTGTGCTAACCACAGACAGCCCAAGGACCCCAGTTTGAACAACTGAATAAAGATGTCTCTTCCTCCTCTTCCTTCCTCAGCTTTTTCCTCCTCTCCCTTCCTCTCTGAAAAAAAAAGTTAATACTTGTAGCCTCTGATTTCAAAAAATTCATGTAACAGATAAGAATATTTTGTAATCATTATTCAAATACTTGATTATTGCAAAGTATGCAATTTGTGGTCTTCCCTTCATTACAAATGTCCTTGTGCATGAGATGGAATTTTCATTACATGCTGCAATTAAAACTATTTGAATAGACTTGATGCTGTTCTTGATTTGAGATCCAGCTTAACAACCACATTAAGCCATTTGTTCTCCCCATCCTTCTGCCTTGTTTTATACATAGAATTGATAAACCCCTAACATATTCTTTCTTGGTTATTAGTTCCCTAATGTGTCTAACCACCCACTCAGGAAATAATGGATCTCACCTTCACACTTCTGTAGAACTGTGTGTATCCTGCCATGATTGTAGTTACCACATTGTATTATAGTTGCATATGATTTCTCTCCACCTCTGATAGACTATCAAACCTTGAAAGTAGGTATATTCTTATTCATATTTGTATTTTTAGCATTCAGCATAATGCCTAGCACGTAATAATAGGCAGTCAGCAAATACCTGAATGAATCATCATTAAGAAATGGCTCATTAATGAGATGTAATGAATTACTAACATATCTAGTCAGTGGCAGAACTGGGACTAGGACCCAAGACTTCAGGTCTCCCTGCTGTCACCACCACCTGAAGGGCTTTCCATGATAGTAGGTGTTTGTTGACCTGGACAGTGAGGTCCCACACATACATAATTTTATTATGTGTTCAGAAAAGCCACAGCAAAAAAGCCAAACCTGTGATAAGCCCAAGATTGTTTGTATTTATAGACCCTGCTCTTTAAAATGTTGTTCTTCTTTGAGAGTTGATGACTAGGTCATAAGATTGGAAAGATATCATCCAGTGGTCATGTGCATGGAAAATCTTTGTTGAGGAAGTGGTATTTTGGATTAGAAAACTAAATTAGGATCAACTTGACTTTTTAAGTCACCTGTTGGAATGTGTGACTTAAATGGTCTGTTTAATCATGTGTCATAGCATATTAGTTTCATCAATCCTTCAGATTTCTCAAATCCTTGCCAAAAAAAGGAGCCTTGTGGAAGGCCAACTGGGGCTGGGCTACTTCACTTATTAAAAGCAAGTCTTTCAACAATCATGTGTTGATACCATCTGTGCGTCAGGAACTGTCCTGGGCTTGAGCAACAAAGAACCTTGTCTCAAGGGAGCTATTAAGTTGGCGTCTCTCCTTAAACTGAAATACACAATTTAGTGTTTTCTATTAGAGTGGTGTAGAGTAGATAATCTAACAGCAGGAGCTGGGGCTGGAGAGGCTCTGGTCAATAATAATTGACCACCATGATAGACACTATTCTAAGCAATTTACATGTATTGTTTTTTTCAGAAGTTTTCCCTGTTCTTGGACTCCTTAAAGGATTTGTGTCTCTACATTTAGAGCCTTCACCTTATTTGTTTTATGACTTAGACTCCCTTGTTTGATTAGAGAGAGTCATTTCAACCATTGTGACAGCTTTATATCTGGCTAGGTGTATTATATACGTAACAAAGAAAATTTACTTCCACCATAAGTCACTGTTCTAGTTTCTCTGACTTCTAAAGTGGACGGATTCTTGCTTTCTCAGTCTTCTCCCAGGGCACTGTGTTCTTCTAATAGGCTGGATAGAGTGAAAATGTGAAAATCAGAAGACACATTAAATCTTCATAACAAAATATTTAAAGATGAAGGGAAATAGAAGAGTGCAAATTTAAAACTGGGTTTTGAAGGTTGGGGCTGAGTTTGGTAGGTGAGTGAGAGACTCTGTAACCTTTGGTTGCTGGGATGTATTTAGGTGCCCTTGTACCCAGGACTAAGTCTCTTAGATTGCTAGGTTTATTCAGGTTACATGTCATGTCTGTCCAGGTTAGCTAGCTTTATGTCCCTTTCCTTAATAGTTTTTCTGTTTAAGCCAAGAGCTAATAAATGAGGCATTATGACGTTCTTCTAAAAAGAAAAATTTAAGTATAGGTGTTAGACTGGGCCTGGAATGCTGCTAGCCTCATCACCCACTGTTAAACTTTAAGGGCCTGGTCAAATTTCTTTGAAACGTTGTTATTTTTGTTTACCTTATCATCAGCTAAGACTTGGATGTCTTACTTGCTGTCCTTGTGATTACAGCTAGAATCCACATCAGTTCCAGAGGTGCTGGGGAGCTCATATGCTCTCTGCACTTCTAGTGGGTGTCCCTGGTTGGTCTAAAGCAGAGGCAGGAAACTAAGAGCTGAAAGAGACAGGCTAATGTGAGAGCACTTTAAAACCTATGAAGGATGGCATTTTGTATAAAGACTCACACAGAGCTAACACTCAATAAATATGTGTTGAACAAAAAGAAGGACGGGAAGCAAATACCTTTTACTGCTACCAGAAATCTCTTTTCTGATCCTCCCACCCTACCAACTCTACCAAAAATAAAATAAAAAAAAAACTATTCTGTTACAACTTGGGATATTTGCCAAAGAGGTGCCCAGATCACCCATAATTGGTGATTTTCCTATGCATATATTTCTCACGTTGTAAAAAAGGTTATTCTCATATAAAAAAAATTCAAAGATTGGCAATCTAAAGTAGGTATAATGGATCCTTGGAGTTTTCGGGGACCTATGTTTCTTCTGACTTTGCTGCTGGTAACCTTCATCTTTAAGCAGCTGAGAAAGCTTTTCTTCTGCTGCTACCTGCAGGCAGACGTTACAGTCATGTCCCAAAGTCATCTGGTACCAGAAGATCCAAAGCACATGTGTCACTGAATCTGCTCGATTTCTGCTGTCTGTGTATGAACTTTAACAACACCAGCCACGCAGGAAATCAGTATTCTTCTGGAAGATTACTGTAGTGTTTCAAAAGAAATTCTTTTATCCCAAAAGGAAAATAGGCCATTTATTGTTTCTGGCTGTAAGTTATCAAAAAGAGTGCTATCCCGGGGAGCCTCCCAGGCACTGTGTCTATATCAGATGAGTGCAAGAATCTTCTCAGGCAGTAGAAAGAAACCCTGTCATTAACATGGTTGCATAAACCTCTCCCTCATCTGGATTCAGTGAGTCTTTCTCCTACAGGAAAGTATTCTGAGAGATCATGAAAAGGATGAGACCTTCCAAATCACAGGGGCTGCAAGCCTGAGCAGTGTTTGATCAGGGTCGGAGTGAGTGTGGGCAGCCCCATGTCAGTCAGAATGTGTATTATTTAACTTCAGCTCTTAAAAGAGCCCTCCAAAATATAGTATGATCCCCATTTTATGATTAAGGGCACCAAAGTTTTAGAGGGCTTATGTCTCTTGTAGTATGGAATGGAACTGGGTTTGTAATGCAAAACTGTCCATTCCAGGCTTTTTTTCTCTCCCTCACTTTCTAATAACTAGGACATGTCAGACTATGTTCGGGAAGTCTCACGGACCCTTCACTTGTCGCAGGAAAGTTTACCTTTCCTAAGAATTGGTGTTGGGAGTTCTGGTTCACTCAGCAGGTATGTGCTGAGCCCCATCTGGGAGCATGAGCTGTACAAGGTACCAGAAGGGGTGCAAGGCACCCACATGGAAGAATCAAATAGTAACTTTTCTCCCAGAGTTCCCAGTGTAGTGAATAATCATAAATAGAAATAATGCTGGGCAGAATGATGTTGGCTGCATTAATATGTCTCTTGGAGGAGCCTGAAGGAGGGATCCAGCGAAGGAAAGAAAAGAATCCTCTTCTCTCTGTAAGGGGCAGAGCTGTCTTTGTCAGAAGCTAACATCTATTTTAGTCACCCGAGCCAGTTTAACCTTTGTAATATCCTGGTTATATAGATGAGTAACCCACCCAAAGTTTCCTAGCAAGTATTAGGTAGAAAGGATTCTCAAACTCAGAACCTTCTGGCTTCAAATCCCTACACTTTCCATTAGGCCACTAGTATAGACTAAGTACACTGTTGTTTTTCCTTTTTCTTTTTCTTTTTTTAAAGACTGTTACAGGCAGGAATGAAGGCAAGTAGGCAGGTGGGCAGGAAAAGAGAGGATGGGAAAGCATCTTTATTGTTATTTTAATTTTTTTAGTTGTTCACGCAATTTTTTTTCTCCTAGACTTGCAGACTTGAACCTAGGGGCATTTGGTTTGCTCCTTAGAAGGCAATTGACCTAACCCCAGCTCTACCAGGGTGCACCCAGTGTTTTCTAATATTTTTTGAAAAAAATACATACATGTGGAGAGAGTTCGATTCTGTCCACAAGTGTGTATGTTGTGTATGATTCATTGACTATGTCTACTCATGTCTTCTACGTGCCCCCAACCTCGCCAGGCCTCCACTGGCTCAATGGCAAGACTCAGCTGCTGCTGTTGTGTCTCACTTCCTAACACTGTCTGGCCATCTCAGGCTTCTGCATGAGGACAAGGCTTTGTTATCGTTGCTACTTGTGTCTTAGGTATCACATCCAAAAAAATCATTGCCAAGACCCATGTTAAGGAGCTTGTTTTCTCTGTTTTTTTTGCTAGGAGTTTAATCCTTATGATTACATACCTCACAAACCCATGAGATAAACCATGGAAATCTGTTTTAGCAAGTACAGATCATCACATTTGTTTTAATTTTTAAAGGTATGATTATAACTTTTAGGAAAATGGTATATATTCATTATAAATTTAAAATACGGAAAAATTCAACAATGAAAATAAAAAATTCATCCCAAATCCCATCATCCAATAATCATTAGGCAAATAACATTCCATGCAACTCTTCATGAACCTCAAGTTTTAACAAATATATGTTATTGCATGAGAAGAAATGCCTTTGCTTTTCCCATAACTTTCTGGCATCTCAGATATGCTTCCCTCTCTCTGACACAAATATTTTTATTCAAATACTACCTTGTGTTGAATGCATCTGTTTTGCAGATGAAAGCAGCTGAGGTCTAAGCAAGAAGGCATTTTAACTGCAAGAGGATCTGCCCTGATATGACTCCTCTTAAGGAGGAGAATGGGAGCACAAAATGGGACAGAAATAAATTTCGCTTCCTAGGGTTTTAATAACCAAAAGAAGCCATAGACCTTCAACTCATCAGAGGTGTATTTTGGTTTATTCCAGTACAATTTAGATTTAAATTTGCTATACCAAGTCATGACTCAAAATTAGGAGTGCCACTGATTTATTGTTAATTCATATACACTACAAACCACCCCAGTTAAAGTCCCTGCTTTGAGAAGTTGAGGTGACAGAACTTTTCTAAATATCTTTCCAGATAGCAAGACTATTATAGAGTAACTAGGAATTAGTCATATTAATGAACAGTATTAATCTGTTGTTTCACCAGCAAGGCAACTGCTTCCACAGTGTTGCTGTTCTGGGACTTTCTGGTTGAAGAAAGAAGTCTTGTCACTCTTAGCAAGGAGTCTGGGAATAGTTACTGTTGATTAAAAAACTCTTCTATGAAATAAATGTACACAACTTGCTGCATGAGTAGTCACAGTACAATTGTCAGCATCAGTGTAGCCAACAAGTGCCATGAAAAATGAGATAATCAAGAATTAAAATATTGTGGGATATTTTCTGAAGGACATGAGAACTTCAGGTTCAGGCTAAATGCCTTCATCTCTGGTGCTCACCCAGATCTTCTAAGTTTCTGCTTTCTCCTCCGAGTCCAGTGACTCTTAGTTTATAACACTTTACATGTGGCGACTGTGTCTGTCAAGCCAAAATTATGATGCATGTTGTGAGACAGGATAAACTGCTGTGTTGGGCTTAATTCCACCCACAGAGCGTTTTGTTTGGCCTACAGAGTTTTAAACACTTTTAATTAGTTGTAAATTATTAAAAGCTGAGAGAGTTTACAAAAAAAAAGCCATGCAGTTTACAGATCTGGAAATATTAGGCCCACATTTCTGCTGAGCATCAGTTAGTTGAAACTGGGTAGTGACTACTCACTTTGGCTGGATCACACTTTCTGTTTCTATGTATTCCCTTCCCCTACCCCAGGTGAATCACACAGTTATGTACCTGCTTGACCCTTTCCATTTCTAGAACCTATGCTATTTGAAGGTAGGAGTTTTTTCTCTCTTGTCCATGGTTTTTTCCTCATGTTGTATGGCACATTATAGGTTGAAGAATATTGTTTGATGGAAAAAATGAATTTGTGACTCTTGGTTTAAGTTTATGGAGGAAATGAGACAGAATGTTGTTTTTATTTTGAGTTCTTCTACAATTGGAAAAGAGGTTCCCTTTTATCTTGAGGCACTATATAGGACTTGAACATTTTGATTTTCATTTATGACTAGTCTCCCTGATGGGTGATAAACTCATTGGGGCCAGAGACCTGTTTTGTACTCTTTATGTCCTTGTTAATACCTTGCACATAATAGCTGCTTAAATATTCCTTGGATGAAAGAATTTTTAAATTTCTCATTTAAGAAACTTGTGAATAGAGGTAGAGAAATGGATCCTGAGATGACTCATGTCAGTTTCTTCTACAACTATATTTTCTTCATACCTCCACTCCTCTTTACCATCAAGTGCACAGGAGCTTTATGACAATCCTCACCCCCATTGTTTAGTTGTGTGATAAAGTACTCCTTTAATTTGTGCATGCTCTCTATGAGTGCTCTTCATATTCTCCTGGACATCTTATCTCCTACTCTAGTTAAGAATTCTGTTTGCTTTGTTTTTATGTCTCTTAACAGCAAATATGTAATAGCATTTGTGCACCAACTCAGTAGAAGCACTTTTTTGGAGCTCAGTTAATGTATGAATTTAATTGATTTTCTATTAGAAGTTGTATTAACGCTTTTATCTCACTATGTTTTATAAAAGATTTTCATATCCATTGTCACATTTGACTTCGAAATCAACTCTAAGAGCTACAGTGAGAAAATCAAAGCCAGAGAAACTGACTGGTACAGTCACATAGCAGTGTGACTGTATATCCAGGCTGACTTGGTCGGTGAGTGGTCAAACATCCGTTTCATTCTGAGGCCTAGAGAAGGAGGGATAGAGTGGTGGAGGACTTGTCATTCTTGGCTGAGCAATTTGGACCTGTGTCTTTAAATAAAGAAAGGGAGCTATTTCTTGATAACATGTTTTTGGATGAGGGCTCTTGCCATCCAACGATCTGGACAATAGCATTCCTTAGGAGTGTGAGAAGGATGATGAGGAGTCATTAGTTTGCTTGCCTCACCCAGATTCCATTCCTACCTCCCAGAATTTTCCCTGTTTCCACCCAGATCTTCAGTAGCAATCACTCCCAATCAGTGGCTGTTCTTCACTTTTTTGATCAAGAATATGACCCTCCCTTCTCAGTCTTCCTCTGTCCGGCTGTGGATTGGAGCCCTTTAATTGCTGTTGACTAAAGAACTAGAGGCCAGCCCCTGCATACCGGGAATGCCAGTGGCTTTGTTAGCTGAGGAGGGCACTGCATTAGCACTGCCCTCTAAATCCCAGAGCAGGTGGAGGAAATCTAATTAGCACTTAGTAAGCCAAGGCCCCTTGGGGAATTTCTGATAAAGAAAAGGTCAGTGCAAAAGGAGAAGGCACACTGATTGACATTGTTTTCCTAGTGGGAACTTTGAAAATCAAATGAGCTGAATTCCAATCCTTGCCATACTAGTGGCTTTTTGGCCACTGGAAAGTTCCTCTAAACCTCCTTCCTAAACATATTTGTAATATTGAAAGGCACCTGAGATCATCAAGTCACTATCACCTGGGAAGTTTTTTGCAGCATTTGCATATCTAAATCTCACTCTGTATCTGTCTCTGTCATAAATATGTATAGTCAGGGGAAATTATACAGGAAAATTTGATAATATCCCTCATTTGTGCTTTCTGGAGAACGTAGCCACAGACAGCAAACTCAAGACCCAGCACAGCCCTTCCTCTGCACCAGGTAGTTGCTCAGTAATGTGTTTGGAGGGAGCTTTGTCTGGGCTGTGGAGTGAGGAGCTGGAAGTCGAATTCCAGCTGGGAGGAGCAATGGAGAGAAGCACAGTTATAAGCCATCACAGGCAATAAGCTTTTGCAAAATGAGGTGGAAAGCTCTTCTTGAGTGGTGCAGTCAATGTTAGTGAGGAGTGAGCAGTTTTTTAGAAACCGAAATAGAATTGAAAGTGGTGTCCTATCCTTTGGGGTGTTTTGTGAAACTCTTAAGTGTACTGTGCTGCACTTTTCAAAGAACTTCCCATTGGGTTGCAGTCAGAAGCCATTGATCCAGGCAGGGATCTGTATCTGAGTAAATCAGATCCTGGGGAGAAGGAGTGTCACAAAGTAGTGTGGAAAACACTCTAGGAATGTAGCTTCTAGTCTTGACCCAAGTCGTTTGACTTGAAGCAAATCACGTTTTCTCCTGAGACACATATTCTTCTTTCTCATTACCTTGAGTATCTTCTGCCTAACTTCACCCCCGCACCTGCTTGGTAAAACTTAACTCAGGCATCTCTTCCCTTGCACCCACCTGATTCCAGAATACGGTGGGTGCTTATAAACACCTGGTAAGTGGCCGCGAACTTTCCCTCAGCTGCACAAGTACCTTCTCTGGGATTTTATGTGCACTTCTCCATTCAAACCTCTGTTTGTAGCTTTTAAAAAAATATGTATTTGTTTCTCTTCTATTATGTTGTAGATCCCTGGAGAATAGACATTATTTTATTCATCTGTGTATTCTCAGTGCTTAATATAGTGCTTTGGCACATAGTAGGTGCTTTATGAATGTTAAAGTTTGAATATTACATATTCATAAGTAAAACAAATAAGAATTTTATAGGGAATGTGTATAATTCAAGAAAACATTACACTTTAAACACTTATTGAAGAAACATTGCATCATAACATAGGTTTGAGGTGTGCATCATGAATCAACCTTTATAACACATTAAGTTTACCATCAGCAGTTCAATTCTATTCTTCACCATATAAGTGACTCCTTTCATCCAGTTTTCTACCCTTCTCTTCTGATAACTACTAATTTAATTCTGTAGACTAAAAGTTTCATTAATTTGTTTGGTTTCTCTGTATCCACGTAAGAATAAAATCATGCAATGCTTCTCTTTTTCTTTCTGACTTAGATCTAAGTAGTGTTTTCCCTAGGCCCATCCATCTGGTCGCAGATGACAAGATTTCATATTTTTAATAACTGAATAATATTCCATTGCCTATATACATGTACATCTATTTCATTCACTCATCTGTCTGGGCACTTGGCTTGTTTCTGCTATTATATACTTGTTGTATACCAGCATGTGGTAGGTCCTGGGAGAGATACAAATACATGGAAGAGAACAGTGTCTTCCCTTAAGGAGTTTACAGATTAAGAAATTGAACATAAGCACACAGAATTGCTGACAAAGCCCTGGGCGTTAATGTCTCGCTGCGTGCTTGTTATGCAGTGTAACTTCCCATTTCTGTGTTTGAATATTGGTCACCAAAACCACACAGGAAGCGTGTCTGTCCATCCTGATATATTTTCTCAGCAATTAAGTGAGAAACCTTATTTCTGAGGTAATGATCTAGCAATTCCAAAGCAGGTTAACTTGAGGAGCTTTAGGGAGGCTTACCTTTTTTATATCAATTACTGAGAGTGTTTAAAAACTCCCATTAGGATAATGGACTTGTCTGTTTCTACTTGCAGTGATTAGTGATTCTTGCTTTATACATTTTGAGGCTATATTTTAGAATTATGTGCCTTCCTGGACCTCTTGTCTTTATAAAGTGACCTCTTTATCCTTGGGCCTTAATATCTCTTTGCTTGATAGTGATCAGACTATAGGCAGCATTCTTTGGAAGAGTATATTTACCTCACGTGATTTTTTTCCATCCGTTGACTTTTAACCTACCTGAGTTCTTATACTTTCAGGTGTATCTTTTAAAGACAGTATATAGGTGGGTTGTGTTTTTGTTTAGTCTGCAGGGTTTTTTTAACTGAGGAGTTAAAATTCACATTCATTGTAGTTAATGCTATGTCAATCTTTGTCCTCACACTGCTGAGCTTAATTGATTTACATTTATTGTGATTATGGAATAATTTAGATATATTTCAACCATATAGGAGTATATCTTCTGCGTGTTTCTTATCTTTTGGATTATTTTATTTTCCTTTTTCTCATTTTATTTTTGCTTCTCTACTAATTTGGAAGTTACACTGTTTACTCTGTTAGAAGTTGTCCTAAATAGTCTATTATGCATATTGTATTTTTAATGTTATAGATAGATAATATACTTGGCTTCATTATCCAATATTTGCGAAGTATACTGTGAAAAGTCACCTATTTCCTACTTTTATCTGTTCAACTGCATTGCCCCAGTATAACTATATCAATAATATATTATTAGCCTATGTGTTTCAATACAGATGATATAGATACACATATGTAGCAATTCTGCTTAAGTTGGTATAAATGGTATATGTAGCTCAACTCTATAATTAGCTTTTCTCCCTTAATAGTATATATTGATACTCTTTCTTTATTGATATATGAGACGTTTTTTATCCACTGTTTTTTCAGTAGTCATATGGTATTCTGTCAGTTGATGGAACCAAAACTACATGTCTTATTGATGGACATTTAGTATAGTTTTCAGTTTTACTCTTTAAAATATATCTGTAGAATCTGCAGTGTGTCATTGAGCACATATGTAAAAGGTAAATTTCTAGAAAGGAATTGCTTGATTAAAGGATATTTGCTATTATAATTTTGATACTTTGTACCTAACTTTGCCACATTATCCTCCCAAGGGTTTGTGAATATTTACAGTCTCACCAGCAAGCTATGAGAGTACCTATAATCTTGCCAAAGTAGTTATCATTCTTCTGGATCTTTGCCAATCTGATGGGTGGAAAACATTATTTCAGTGTAACTATAATTTGTATTCCTTTTTAAGTAAGTACTGATTTTTTCCACATGTTAAACATTTTTATTATTTTTTCCTGTAAACAATCTGTTCATATGCTTTTCTCATTTTCCAGACAGTCATTGGCATTATTAATTTGTAGGATATTAATTTGCAGGATATATTCATAATAGGAATTACAAATTTTAACAAAATATTATGATTAATTCAGTTTATCCTTTTCTTTCTTTGCCTATAGGGAGGTACGTGTGTGTTGTGTATGCGTGTGAGCAGCATTCACATCTGTGTGTGTTGTGTGTACTATGTGTATGTATGTACTTGTGTGTACTTGTCATGAGGATTTGTAGATTTTTTGTATAGTAACTGTAATGATATTTTCTTTGTATGGCTTCCAGACATCATATAATAAACTTTCCCACTTAGAGGTTATGAAAGAAATGTTATATGTTTTATTCTATTACTTTAATAATTTTGTTTTTCCGTTACATTGAATCTCTGATTCATTTGGAATTTGTGCTGGTCTGTGCTTGTGTCACAATGTCGTTTAAATCTCAGGTCATTTCCCCACAATGTGAAATGCCACCTATGTCATAATCTATGAATTTTATGTATAGTACTCATTTGTGGATTTATTATATTAAATCTTCTACTGTTTATATATGGCAACATAGTTTTAATTGAGCTATTTTTATTAATATTCCTGTATGAACTTCACAGTTATCTTTTATAATTAAAAAAATACTGGTATAGTGTGCCCTGGTGGAGTATTGGTTGGGTCCGCCACCTCTGAAGGAGTGCAGTCCACATAGATCCACAGGGTCATGTTTGAATTCCAAATCCAAGGAGAATAGCCATTGTGAACAACTAAATAAAAATGAAATAAAAGAAGTGCTTCTTCTTCCTTCTCTCTCTTCCTGCCTGCCTATTCACCTTCACTCCTGCCTGTACGTTTCCTTAAAAAAAAACGTTGGTTATTGTACTGAGTTTATGTTAAATTTATAGATTCACGTAGGACAGATTGAGCTCTTTATTAGTACATATATTTTGATTTATCCTTAAGTATTATCTTTGCATTCTGTATTAGTTTTCTGTGATTAATGTGTAAGATTGCTATCATTGTTGGCTTAAGACAACAGAAATGTATTTGCTCAGTTCGAGGTCAGAAGTCCAAAATCAAGGCCTGGGGCTGTGCTCTCTCTGAAGACTCTAGGGGAGAATTTTTTCCTTGCTTCTCCCAGCTTCTGGGGCTCCAGATAGTCCATGGGTTGTGGCTCTGCTATTCCAGTCACTATATCATTCCAATCTCTGCCTCCATGGTCACATTGTCCCCTTTTCTTCTGTCTTCTCTATGTCTGTGTCTGTTCTCCCTTTGTCTCTTCCATAAGGAATGTAATTACATTAGGTGCCCCCAGATTATTCAGGATAAATTCTTCGTCTCAAAATTCTTAACTTAATCACATTTTTTCCACATATGATAACAGTCATAGATTCTGGGAGATAGAATGTGCACCTGTCTTTTGGGGGAGGCCACCATTCAAACACTACACCCTCCTCAATTATATGGGACTCATAGAGCTTAAGGTCTGATCATTTCTCCCAATTTGTGTTATTGTTGCCCCATATTTGTTTATTGGTAACCAAGTAAATTAGGTAGTATTCTTATTTTACACTGTTAATGTTTATATTTCCCATATGTTTATCTATTACATCTTTGCTCATCTTTGTTTCCTTTTGTATCAGACTTTGCAACAGGGATAATTTTTCTTCTTCCTGAAGTATATCCTTTAGAATTGGCTTTAGTGAGGGACTGTCTGTGGCAAGCTCCCTGTTTTTGTCTGAAAATATCTCTATTTTGCTTGCTTTTTTTTTTTTTTTTAAAGGAAAAGTACCAGCAGAAATGAAGGCGAGTAAGCAAACAGTCAGGAAGAAAGTGGAGGAAGAACCGTTTTACTTTATTTCCACTTAGTTGTTCACGTTGGTTGTTTCCCCTCCACCTAAGATTTGAACCTGAGGTTATATGGCCAGTGTTCTTCAGAGGCAACTGACCTAACCACTGCTCCACTAGGGCACGCCTTGCTTTCATTTTTTAAAGCATTTCATTAGCTATAGACTTTTGGATTGGCAGTTATTATTTTTGAAGACTATTTTTCAAAGCAGTTTTAGGTTCAGAGGAAAACCAGAGGAAGGTACAGAGATTTCCCATGTCCCCCCGCCACCCACATGCATGGCCTCCCCGATTACCAGCATTCCTCACTAGAGTGGTGGTGCATTTATTTCAGTTGATGAACTGACACTGACACATTATAATCTCCCTGAATCCATAGTTTGCAATATGGTTCATTCTTCATGTTGTGCATTCTGTGGGTGGACAAATATGTAATGACATCCATCTTTATGGTATCACACAATGTTTTCATCCCTTAGTAATCCCCTGAACTCTACTTATTCGTCCCTTCCCTTCACCCCAACCCCAGCTCTTGGCAACCACTGACCTTTTTACTTTCCTCATAGTTTTGCTTTTTTCAGAATGTCATATAGTTTTAAGTTTTTATTACAACTATCTATGAAGCCTTTCCAGTTTCATTGCTTTCACTTAATAATATACATTTAGAATTCCTCCACATATTTTCATGACTTCACTTCTTTTTATCATTGAATACTATTCCATTGTCTAGATGTATAACAGTTTACTCATTCACCTACTGAAGGACATCCAAGTTTTGATAATTATGAATAAAACTATTATAAATATAAGAAGGTTTTAATAATTTTTCACATTGGTATATAAGTTTTCATGTGAACTTAAGTTTTCAACTCATTTGGGTAAATACAAAGGAACATAGTAGTTAATTCATACACTTTGAGTTGTTTTGTGTGCTTTTCTTCTTTTTTTTTGTTTTTGTTTTTGTTTTATAAGACACACCAAACTGTTTTCCAGAGTTGCTGTGTGATTTTGGATTCAAAACAGCCCTTACTAAGGCTGTTGGTGACATATGCTCATCAGCATTTGGTGTTTTCAGTGTTGTGGATTCTGCCCATTCTAATAGGCGTGCAATGGTGTCTCATTGCTTTAATTTGTATTTACCTGATGACATATGATAGAATCTTTCATATGCTTATTTGCCCTCTTTGGTGAGGTATCTATGAAAGTCTTTGGCCCATTTTTCAGTCTGTTTATTATTGTTGAATTTTGAGGGTTCTTTGTATATTTTAGATAAACGTCCCTTATCAAAAGTATGTTTTGCAGATATTTTCTCCCAGTCAGTGACTGTCTTCTCATTTTCTTGAGAGTTTTATTTTTTTTCCCTTAGTACATTGAAAATATTATTCTGTGGTCTTCTAGATCTCACTGTTGTTGAAAAGTCAGTCCATATAATCTCATCATCCAATTGCTTTTGTCTTATGGTGATCTTTGTGCTCTTTATATATATGTATGTATGTATATATACATACTATGTATTTTTTCACTTTGGTATTCTTCAGTTTAATTACAATATGTCTTTTCACTTCTATTTATTCAGCTTCACATTTGTTGAACTTTGTGGATCTTGGGTATGATGTTCTATCAGTGATTCTGGAAAAAGTCTTGGCCATCAGTTGTTTTAATAATGTCTTTGTCCTTTTCTCATTTCATTATTAAAGTTCCATTGAAAGACTGGATATATGACAGACCCTTTTCCTCTGTTATTAGCATCTCTTACATACTTATGTTTCTCATATCCTTATTTCTTGCCCATATTCTGTGGAATTTCTTGGAATCTCTCTTCCAGTCTACTAATTATTTCTCTAGCTGTATCTACTCTGCTGTTTAACCCAGACATGCACTTTTTAACGTGTATTTTAATTTTCATTTCTGAAAATTCTGTTTGGTTCTTTCAAAATGCAGCTGGTTCTTGTTTATATTTAGTTTCTTGCCTGCTAATTTTTCAGGCTTTTAAAAATCTTAAAATATAACAATCAGGCATTTCATATTGTCTGTAAATCCAATATTTGATATCTTCAGGGGTCTGATTCTTGTCACTCATGTGACTGATTTTACACTGTGTCACTTTTGTTCGTGTTTGTTTTAAGATCAAATGTTCCTTAGGGTTTCTGTGAAAATTGAGAGCGTTTATTCTACCAGAAATCATTAGGAGTTGTTCTGACAATAACCTGAGGGTTTTACTAACTGAACTACTTTTAAGTCTTCACTTGAGGCTGCATGCATTTGGTCACAAACCTGCACTAGAGCCAGCTTTTGACTATGGATTTTTAGAAGAGACAAGTTGCCTTCTCTAGTAGTCAAGACAGGACAGTTTTCGTTTTTTGTTTGTTTTGTGTGTGTGTGGGGGGGAGTCTATTTCAGTGATACAGATTTACTTACGGTTCATCTCTACAATGAGGGTATAATCCTTTGGTATTTCCCAAGGTTATAAAGGAATTTTCTGTAAGACTGTTCGTTGAGCATAAACTCATGGCTTTGTCTTCTGTTGCCTTTACCTCAGAAGCAGTCATAACAATGGTCATTCGTGTTTGCTACATAACCACAGAATAAGAGCTGACTTTCTAATATTTATGCTTTCATGTAATTTTTTTTATTACAGTAAGATAAGCATAAATTAAATTTGCCATGTTAACCATCATAGGTATTTAGTAGTATAAATACTAAATATTATTTAGGCATTAAGTATATTCACATTGTTGTACAACTATCACCATCATCTACCCCAGAACCTTTTCATCATCTCAAACTGAAATCCTATACCTTTTAAAACAAAACTTCCCATTGCCTTCTACCCCTCACCCTGGCAACTGTTATTCTACTTTCGGTTCATATGACTTCAGCTCCATACAAGTGGAACATAGAGAATTTGCCCTTTTGTGTTGGGCTTATTTTACTTAATATAATATCTTCAAGTTTATCTATGCTGTAATGTGTGATAATGCCCTTTTTTTTTTTTTTTTAAGGCTAAGTAGTATTCTATAGTATGTATGACCCATATTTTATTTATCCTTTCATTGTTGATGGCCATTTGGCTTGTTTCTACCTGCTTTCATTTAATTTTTGTTCTGTGTAGATTCCTTAACTTTCTTGACTATCCATCCATCATATGATGCATTTTAAAGAATTAATTTTCAAGAATATTTTACTTAGCTTTTTAAATGATTTTTTCTGGGAGAGTCATTCAGAGTATCTAGACTCCTTTACTGCTGGAAACCACAGTCTCATACCTTCTATATAAAGATCAGAAAAAAACTGCAGAGAACACATTTTGACCTTCTTCCCTTTTTGGTCACTAGAAAGTGAAGATTCTGAGATAACCAACAAGTGATGTATAGATTTATATATTTTAATTATTTCCTTGAGATTTATTAGGTAATTTTTTCCTTATCTATAACAAAACCTTTAGGATATCGTAAGAAAACTCACTTCTGTCTTGAAAGATTCAGTATTCTTAGTGATGAGGGATAGCATAGGGAAAAGGGGAGCACCTTAAAAACACTAAAGCAGGACTGCAGATGTATAAATAAAGGAAATCAATTAATTTCCCAAGCCTCAGGCAGGCTAACATAAGCCAGTGCCACTCAGGTAAGCCAAAGACCACCATAACCCCAGGCACGGTGGGAGCGAGCTTACAGAAAAGACATTTTCTTGGTACCCCTTAGCCATTCCCTGAACAACTCCTGCCTAAATGCCAGGCATACTGGGAAGGAGCTTACTATCCTTAGCAACAGGGTTTATGTCCTTAGTTACTCCTGTCAAGAGATCCCAGGTATATTAGACACCCTTCAATTTACACCTTTTTGTAGCTTCCCTACCCCCAGACACGGTGGGCATTCTGTGTTTCTTCTAATAAACTTGTCATATGGTACTAGTCATCAAGCTCTCTCCCTGAATTATTTCCTGGACTGACTCCACACCTCATCAGTGCCTGAGCACACTCCCTTGCATGCCCCAATATCTAGTATATCTAGTAGTAGCATTTGAAACTTATACAGAGATGTTAAAGTTGCAGACTGCTTGAGCTAAAAGGCTTTAATTCTAACCCTTCTCCTCTCCACAATTGTGCCTGAAAGTTGGCCAAGGTTAAGTGACTAACTCAGGGTTTTAGAAAGAAAGGTCGTTGACAGCTAGACGTTCTGCAGCCTCATTTCTATCCCAATATGCTTTATACTTCTCCTTACTCTCTTTGGGAGACTTCGGTCCATTAACGAGTTCTGAGCTTGGTCTTGTGGATGATGCCATGGATGTTGATGAAGATGATCTGACAGTGATATATGGGTCAGAGGAGAGGCAGAAATCTCATCTAATTAACTGCTTACAGACCAAATAGAATTACCTTTTCATGTTTTATTCTCTTCCTAGCTCTCCTATTAGAGAAATCTTTTTAGATAATAGAATGTTAGAGCTGGGGGAACTCTTGTGATCCTTCTGTGCAATCCCAAATTGCCTACAGGGACATTTTGGATCCTCTGTCAAGAGTGTATTGCTGATAAGGAAACTGAAACCAAAGTGGTGCAAATGATTTCCTCTGTCAAGAGTGTATTGCTGTTCTATATGGATAAGGAAACTGAAACCAAAGTGGTGCAAATGATTTCCCCAAAGTCATATAGTGTCCATAGCAAGGCCAGACTGTACCTAAGTATCCTACTTCCTTTTTCAGTGTAGGATTTCCATCACAGGAATACATTAACTTTGCCCCACCTCCAGGGTCTCATTTTTAAGATTGGGAAACCCTCTAAGGGTGGTTTGCCTTTGAGAATAAGCCAGAACCTGCAGGGTTAATAAAGTGGAGTGAAGTGGGGGCCCTTTTCTCCTGTCCTCAACTGGGGAGCTGCTGGGCTGTTTCACTTGCACCACATGTGCTCCATTATGGTATAATGATGTAATTACCAGTAATGCTCTTGCTGCTAGAGGAGCGGCAGAGAGGCAGCATTAAGGAAAAGACTAGCCTCAGTTCTCTCCTAAGAGCCATTTCAGCCCACTTCAGTCTATTAGATTGAAGATGCTGGAAGGTGAATGACTTCAGCAGTGGAAAAGGTCAGATTTAAAAGCTTTTCTGGGCATAGTATTTATTGTTGCTTTTTTGACCTTCAGAAAAGTCCCCTGGGTGTTTGTCCTTGATTCTTAACTTTCCCATTATGTTTGAAAGCTGTGTTGCTGGTTAGGCCAGGTCTTGGCATAGCTAGTTTCCTCTGTGGTATTACTTGAGAAGGAGTAGCCCCTTGTCTAGGTTACCAGCCCTATTGCTTTACATGCCACTTGAATATATTCGTTTTTAGCAATACTGTTAAATAATATGTATATATACAGTTTACCCTTGAACAACACGGAGGTTAGTGGTATCAGTCCCCTGTGAAGTTGAAAATCAAGTTAGAAGTTCTGACCCCCCCAGATTTAACTACTGATAGTCTGCTGATAACCAAAAGCCTTCCTGATACCAATGGATTAACATATACTTTGTATATTATGTGTATGATACACTGTATTCTTAAAGTAAACTAGAGAAAGGAAAATGTCACAAGAAAATCGTAGGAGAAAATACACTTACTGTACTGTATTTATTGATAGCATAAGTTTACATCACCTGTTTAAGAAAATCCATATATGGCACACCCTGGTGGAGTAGTGGTTAGGTCAGCCTCCTCCAAATGAGCACAGTTCACATACAGCCTAAGTGTTAGGCTGGCTCAGAAAGACGGGACAGCGGGCATGCCCGGCCAAGCCCGGGAAAAAGGTGGATGACGTCAGAATAAGGGATGCGACCCCCACACCTGGATTCACGGGGCCAATCCCCAATCGTGATATGGGAAGCCCGCGAAATTCCTCTGCTTAAAAGAGCCGGTACCCCTTTGTTCTGCGCGTGACTTCCCCAGGCCCGTTTTGCGGACTTGGGAGTTTTGCCCGGGAGCGCAAAGTCCAATAAAGCCCTGACTATTCTGCTTTGTGTCTGATTGAAATTTTCTCCTCGCGGAGCCCAGAAAAACCTTACACTAAGGACGTGGGTTTGTATCCTGGGTCTTGGGGGAAATAACCAATGTGAACAAATAAATAATAAAATAAAATGTTTCTTCCTCCTCTCTCTTTCTGCCTGCCTGACAGCTTGCCTGCCTTCTTGCCTACACCTTTCCTTTAAAAAAGAAAAAAGAAAAGAAAAAGAAAATTCATATATAAGTGAGCATCTACAGTCACTGCCAATATAAGGATCAACTGTGTGTGTGTGTATGTGTAGATGTGTAGATGTTTTTACAGTGTTTAAAATACAGAAAAATAATTAATAGGACCTCAGGCCTTGGACAAAAATCACTTAACGATTCTGTGCACTTCTTCAGACATAAACAGCATGCTATATATGATTATATGTAGGTAATCAGCGTCTCTGAAACATGGAAGACCCCCTCCCCAAATCTTTCCTCTGTTAGGGGACAGCCATCATTCTTTCAGTGTTGTCGAGCCCCGGCTAGACCCGAAGCGCTGAGTGGTGTGCGCCACAGGGCATGTGCAGTGGTCCTAGCCCTCCTGCCACAGAACTGCAGCTGCTTGTTAATTGATGAACACAAGGAAAACAGTGTAAGAGTTATAGAAAAGTGGCTTTTGTGGTTCCCACAGTGTTATTCCTCAACTAGCAGCATCAACATCACATAGGAACCTATTAGAAATGAGAGGCCCTGAGCCAGAATCATAATTTCTGGGGCTGGAGGCCTACAATCTGTGTCTTACTAAGCCCTCTAGTGATTCTGATACATATCAAGTTTAAGATCCACTGGCTTATTTTATAACTTAGTATTAGAAGCCACTTGATAAACTTCCTTGTTTCTTTAGGCTACAGTGTCCAACGCAACTGTCACAGCCCTGGGTGGATATTTAAATTTAAATAAAATGAAACAAAAAATCCCGTTTCAAAATTGTATTAGTCACATTACAAGTGCTCAGAAGACACATGTGACTACAGGACAGGACAGCACAGATACAAAAGTTTCTGACCTCACAGAAACTGAATGATGCTGGGTTCAGAGCAGTGAGCCTCAAACTTTTGCGTGAATCATCCATCACCTGAAGGACTTGGTAAAACACAGGCGTTAAACCCCATTGCAAGAGTTTCTGATTCAATAGGTTGGGGGTCAGGCTGGCAAAATTACACTTATGCCAAGTTCCCAGGTGATGCTGATCTCCCCCAAGTCCTAGGGGTTGATTTAGAATTGGTCTAAAGCAATTATGCAAATTTCATTCCATTTGCCAGGACAGGACTAGGTACAGCTAGGCACTTCACGTAGCTCTGAACTGCACCCTTAAAAAAAAAAAAAAGTAGAAGAAAAGTTTTCTAGAGAGGGAAGTTGCCTGATTTTCTTGGTGACATGCTTTAGCCTCCGAAAGGCCCCTGAACTTCCTGTCTCTTACTCTGCTAAACGAACATCAATATCTTGTGACTTAAGTCACTATTAGTAAGATTTTCTGTTGATTGCAGCTAGTTTTCCTGACTGATGGGTTGACCCACTTGAGAATATAATTAAAATTATGGCCCTAAGAACTAAATAGATACCTCTCCAGAGAGAGCACACAGTTGGCCTACAGACATGAAAAATAGACATTGCTCACCATCAGAGAAATGCAAATAAAAACCACACTGAGATCATCACCTCTCACCAGTGAAAATGACCTCTATCAAAAAGACAACAAGTGTTGGAGAAGGTGTGGAGAAAAAGAATCCCTCCTCCACAGTGGGTGGGAATGTAAATTAGTGCAACCGCTTAGCAAAACAGTATAGAAATTCCTCAAAAAATAAAAATGGATCTACCATTTGATCCAGCAATTCCACTTCTAGGTATATACCAGAGAATACAAAAATACTAATCAGAAAAAATATCTGCACCTCTGTGTTCACAGCAGCATAATTCACAATAGCCAAGGCATGGAAGCAACTTAAATGCCCGTCAACAGATGACTGGATAAAGAAGCTCTGGTATATATACTTAATGAAATTTATGCAGCTGTTAAAAAAAAGACAAAATTGTGCCCTCTGCCGCAACCTGGATGGAACTGGAAGGGGTCCATATTAAGCAAAATAAACCAGAAAGAAAAAGGGTATTTCACGCATATGTGGAATGTAAAGAAACAAAACAAACGAACAGACACATAGGAACAAAATTTGCAGGACACGAGACTGGCTCCCTGCAGTCCCAGGCGGAGGGAAGGAAGGTGGGAAGAAGCTGGTGGTAAAAGGACACTAGAACGCTGTGTGGGCGTGAAATGCACACACGCCGAGGTGCCATTTCAAAATCCTGAAATGTTTAAGAAATAATAAAACTATTAAAAAACAAAACAAAATAAAACCATGTCCCTATATCCTGAAACCTTTATTATGAGGATGTATACAGTATTATTTTGCCTTTAATTTCTGGAGGTTTACAGATTTCTTTTGAATCCTTCCTTTAGACTAGCCTTCTCAGAATGTCCTCCCAGGCCACCTTCCCTGAGACTAGAAGGTCTCTGCCAGTTCTCTGAACAAAATATTCTCTAATAAGGATAAAGGGAGAAATAGCCGTTGGGTAGCTGGAGATGTGTCTACCTCTGAGTGCTCTAAAACGGTCAGGAGCATCTGGTCTGCCTCTTTTTAGCTCTGTTTCACTTGGTAGATGCATAGGATCTGCACATGCTCAGCTGTGAAGATTTACCTGGCTCTGTCCTCTCCTACCTCATGACAGGTCTGCAAAGCAGTTCTGCTCACAATGGGGTGAGGTGGGGTAGAATGCAAGAACGTGACCCAGGGCTCTGGGAGTCAGCATTGAGTCAGCCATAAAGGTAGTCCCTCTGGGACTTTGGGCACCAATTCTAAAAAGGGTTTTTGCCTGACTCCTTTGGACCATGTCCCTGCCTTATTCTTTGTTTATTTGTTTGTTTTTTCAGCCGCAGGGGAGGGGGGGTTTCCATTATTCTTATTCTTTTCTCTGTCTAGTCCTTTTAGGATTTTTTTACTCCTGGTTCTGAATCTGGGACCAAACACTTTGGGATTCTGCTGCCAGTCTTCTAGGTCCCTGTCCATATGCTTGAATCCCTGCTTTTCTCCTCCAAACGGTGTGCTTTAGATATTCTGTTTTGTTAGATTTTTTTATAATGTGCAGTTTGAATCTTTCACATAAGAAGGGAAGAATGGAGAGTTAATGAGATCACTTCAGAAGATGTAAGAAAAAGGACAGAGCACACTCAGTCTAGCCTCCTCAATCAAATTCAAGGCTTGACCATCTATGTCTTGATCTGTAGACTCCACAAATCAATAGGCCTACTAATCACACCCAGATTACACACATCAGGAGACGTAATAGTGTTCCTTGTGGCCCTGGGAATCTGCTGTCTGGGAAAGGTAACTGATAAAAAGAATGATGGCAGCTGAGTCGGCAGGGCTTTCAGCTTTGTCCTGCCCACCTGCTACCCCAGCAGTTCTGGCTTCATATTTTATGACTTGTAAAAAAAAATTTCATATGAAAATAAAGGATTCCACTTTTTTTTTTTTTTTTTAAGGGGCACTGGCAAATGATGTCAAAGGTGCTTTCTAACACTGGTATTGAGCTTAAGGGCTAGAAACTAGAATACAGGTACTGAAAAGCTGTAACATGTAAAACAGAGCTTAATGGTTTCCTGTTTTAGGAGTAACAACTCGGACACCCTTCTTCTCCCATGGTTTTGAGTTGTAGTTGCTTCAGTCAACAGCTGGACACACTGCCCAATTGTTTGCTGCAGAAGTTCTGCAAGTCTGTTTCCTCTAAAAGCTTCTTCACGTCTTCTCTCCCCCACCCCCATCCTCCCAGGACAGAAGTGAACCAAGGGAGAATGTTTCAGTTCCCCCACTGCCTTGTGTGTCTTCCTCTCACACCCTTGTCAGAATGTCTAGGGAATTTTTATTTTCCAGTGTCGCTTACCAGAAACAATTTGGCAGAGCAGAGTTTGGGGGAGGAGGCGCTCATTAAATAAGCACATGTCCCTGTGGTGAATTCTTAACCTGTGTGAAGAGAGAGCAAAGGGGTTTTGGTAAAGTCGCAGTTCAAGCTGAATCAGGAATGGAAATAAGGAACAACCAAAAAGGCTACCATTTGTGATAGGGCGGTTTGTTACTCCCTGACTCCCAGCAGCACAGAATTGAATCTTGACACAATTTCAGTGCATGTTTGTATTTACTTTTAAAAAGTTTTTATCTGGCATTATCGTTTATACTGAAGCAACAAAAAACTGCTTGTTTTTATAGCACAGATTTCAGAAAGGACAGTTTGGCTGCTGAGGAATAAACAGGCAATGGATCAGTTCTCAAAGAGGAAGTGCATGAGAATCTTGAGGGTTTAGGGGGAAAGATTATTTTTGGTTATAAACGAACGGTCTTTGGTCTTTGTGAAAACGTTGGAAGACATGATCAATCCAATCTTCTGAGGCGCTGAGAGGGAAGTTGGTTTGCCAGAGTCTCCTGGATTATTAGACAAAGTTCATCCCAGAGCCCAGCTTTCTTACTTGTTGTCCCTGGTGTTGGTCCCTATTCTGAGCTCCGCCTCCAGAGCCTAGTGTGGATGCTTTCTCTGTGTGGCCCACTTTCTGCAACTCAAGAACAACCCACCTTGTCCTCGATCTGTTGGTCTGGCTTGGGGGGAGATGAGCTGCAGCTGGTCTGAAATAGGAAGACTGTAAATTTATTTAAACTTTCAGCATGACCCAGTTGCCTCACTTTTTTCACTGTAATGAATGAAAATGTAGACAGCAGAATGTTTCACAAGATGGACAACTCAAAGAGAAAAAGGAAAAATGAAAAACAGGGACCTGCGCTCTTGGCTTTGCTTTTAAAAAGAAGTATGTTACAGAACGTCTTTCTTTTTCTTTCTTTCTTTTTTTTAACCTTTGTCATCTGTGACCCATTCTCCTGTTCAGCCAAAATATTTTGGCTTTTTTTCTCTGGGAAACCAGTGGGTGGGTGAATACAGAAGAGCCAAGAGTTAACAAAATATCAGCAGATGCTGGAGTCCATCAAGAGGATACTCCTGGGCCTCAGGCGAAGACACACCTCACCTCCCACCCTCCTGGAGTCCTTTGAAAAAGACTGCTGAAACCCCCTCGCTGGCGGTTTCCCAGGCTGATGAAGGAAATCTCCAGAAACTCTTCCTAGCTCTGGGCCACCAGGACTTTGCCTTTCTGAGGAAACACGGTAGAAAATGATAGCATTGTCTTTGAAGTATAGCTTACCTTGTGGGTCTCCAGTCCATCATGGAGTCCAAATCTATGGTTTACCATCTGGATGGCTTTTTATGAGTTCCTTGAACTAAGTTCCTTAGCCTGTTTCCTCAGCTTAAATAAAGATTGCTTAGATTGGTTAGAATTAAAGATAATATTTATGAAGTGCCTAGCACTTTGCTGGAGACCTGATTGATACTCAATAAATTAGACTTGTTTTGCAATATACCCCTTTCTTCAGCAATTTATGTACAGCTTTCCATTTTCCCTGTGACCATGAGATGAACAATAGTAGCTTAATAACTTGAGCCTAGTAGGAGGGCCAAGAAAAATAATCCTTTTCCTTATCAACTTTAAGAAATAATTTTATTGGCATTCCCTGGTGGAATAGCAGTTGGGTCTGCTGCCTCTGGCTGTGCCGGAACAACAGCCAAGATGAACAACTAAATAAAAATAAATAATGCTTTTTTACAAAAAGAAGTAATGTATACATATTAAACTGAAATTTCTTTAAATTCAGTGAATCTGACAGTTGTCTATGCCCATGAAGTGACTACTTCATTCAAGATACCGGGCATTTCTGTCAGCCTCAAAAGGTTCCTCTTGTCCCTCTCTGGTCAGTGTCTTCCTTTTCCATCACAAACCCCTGTATTACCACTATAAATTAATTAGTATTTTATGAATAGACTCAGATAGCATCTGGATTCTTTCAGTCAGCAGGATATTTGATGTGTCTTTGTTGCAGATAACTGAGTAGTATTCCATTGTATGGGTATGCCTTCTGATGATGGACATTTGAATTGCAGTTTCTGACTGTTTTAAAGAAAACTGATATGAACATTTATTTGCACATATTTTTCGTGGGTGTATGTTTTCATTTCTCCTGAGTTTGACCCAGGAGTCAAATGGGTGATTCAGAAGGTAGTCGTTTGTTAAACATTATAAGAAACTGCCAAATAGTTTTCTAAACTGGCTGTACCATTTTCCATCTGCCAGCAGTATATGCAGTTTTCAGTTGCTCATTTTAAAGATGAAGAAAACAAGATTCAGCTCAAATCAGATAACCAAGAGTCAAGCTAATGCTTATTCAATGCCAAAGTCTATAGTCTTTCTATCCGGTTACGCTTGTGCTGTTTGCAGTATTGAATTAGATTCTAAATAAGGCGCACCCTTGTGGTTCAGGTGACTGAGGCAGCTGAGTACACACCATGTAAAACCCAAGGATTGGCGTTTGAGACTCAGGGTGGGGGTTAAAAAAGAAAATAAAAAGTCCCCCCTCCCCTGTAGATCAGAAAGCTAAGGTGCAGATTATTAAAGCCATAAACCCCAGGTTTGAGACCCGGGGCTAGGCATGCATGCATGCATAAATAAATAAATAGAAAAATAAAATAAAGCATCTGTATAAAATATGCCCATGATGAAGATATGAAATTATGAGATGGAACTGCCATTCTGAGGTAATTCAGATCCCTAAGCCCGACCCTATTACATCACTACAGCAGAGTTGTTGGGAACTGAGTCCAGGGGTGCCATGACTGGCCATTCGGTTAGATATGTGTCTCAGAAGCTATAAATACAACTCTGATGATCCTCTCTTGACAAGGCGCTTTCTTCTGTTTTGTTTTTTGTTTTTTTTTCCATTTCACAGCTGGTCCATCAGAAATACAAAGTTAAGTGCTTGGCCACACAGACAGTTAATCCTTAGAGCATCCAGCTGGAGAGCTGAGTCCCACTATGTTTAGTTTGAGTTTTTATTTTTGGAAAACATAGTGAGTCAGCTTCCCTCCTCTTCCTCTTTTCCTCATGGTCCCTTTTGCCTTCTCTCAGATGTTATGATCACACTTGGTGAATTAGCCTTTTCCCTAAAACTTCCTTTGAGCCATGACAGGATCTTGTCAGAGTAGAAATGTCCTGCCCTCTGATATTTCATGTCTCTCACTCCTTTTAAAGGAAAGATCTATTTAAGGTTCCCTACTTGTGTCATCTCCCAAGAGCCTCTAAGTCTTATTTAAGCAGGACCATCTTGTTTCTTTATAAAAATGTGGGAGGGTATGTGTGCAGATAACAGCTCTACCTCCTGTGCTTGCTGTTCAACGATGTGTCTTCAGCAGGTTTACTGCTGCTGCTTGCGTTCTATGAAGTAGTATGGCATAGGGAGAAGAGCATGGAACTTTGGAATGAGAAATTTGTAGGTTTAAACCCAAGCTCCAGTAATTAGATAGCCAGCATATCAACAATATAAAGTTTAACTTACTTTTTCCTTGTTTGTAAGATAGTAGCAGCAGGTGCCTGATGTGTTTGTTACAGAGTCTGCACAGCATCTGGCACATGCATATGCTTATGTTATCTCTTCCCATTCTCTTTATGGGATTACTTTCTGAGGAATTAAGGACATGACAAACTCATAAAAAGTCTAAGAAGGGCTGTGTGAGACTATAAAGGTTGTTTTTTTGAGTAGAGTCCTCTTTAAGGTGCCCTAAAAGATATACCACTTTCTGTTTGGCCGAACTAGACAGTTTCATTTCAAAATCCAGCCATGGAAGGTGAAGCATTGTAGTCATCCTGCCTGCCTATTATATTCCCTCCCAAGTAGATTGCCTTAGGTGTCCAGAAGCAGACTCTACTATTTGTGATGTGATTATTTGCTAATGAGAGAATTATGGGCAGAAGTGTGAGCTGGGAGAAAAGACACAAGGTCAAATATAGGTGGATGGGAGGGAGAGGAGAACCCACTTTACACATTTTTGAGAGTCATACCTCGTCTTCTGAAATACAGCCCTCAAGGACATTGATCCGTATGTCAGTGATGGGATGAGGACAGGTCAGTGTCACTCAGTACCTTCAGGTTACCATGCTTACAACCTGCCTTATTTCCTCTCTTCCATGAGAGCCTTCTTTTCATTTCTGTCTGTGAGACTGACCTGCTTCCCCTTTGGCCCACGAAGCATTCTGTCGTTTACCCAATCACTTTTTCAAAAGTATATATCCTCGGAGAGACGGTGCAGAGCTTCTTAGCCTCCCTTAACTACTTCTGCCTGCCTGAAAGGTTCCTTGGCCATCCTAAGTCATTCACGTAACTTTGAGAATCTAAATCTGTGAATATTGAATGAGTACAAACTGTGTTGGAGAAGCGGAATTGATTACAGAGATAGATCAAAGAGAGTGCTCTCCTAGAGCTTCACACTATTCCTTGTAACCACTTTTGTGTCCTCAACTAGATTCCCAAATCTCTTCAGGAGTGCTGCTCAGAAGCTATCCTACATCTGTCAATACCTAATACACATGGTAGCTCCAGTTTTATTCCTATTTGCTCATATTGTCTCTATAATTAGGGACACAGTGTACTTCAATTAACATGATAAGCTTCAAAGTATTTATTAGAAGCTTTGAGGAGTGCAACCTGGTGGCTTAGGCAACTGAGTCTGTAGCTAGAGTGTGGGCCATATGAGGACCAGACACCTGGGTTTGTGGTCCAGGACTGAAGGAAACACACAAAAAATGAACAAATAATAGAAATGCTTTTTCCTCCTCTCTCTTCCTTCCTGCCTACCTGCCTGCTTGCCTTCAGTCCTACCTGCCTTTTCTCTAAAAAACAACCAACCACAAAACCAAACAACAACGCATTACAGCAGTACCTGTGTTCCTAGCTAAGGAAGTGAGCATCATTGGGTCATTAAATCCCTGTAGTTAGACTTGTTTTATGTGGCTTAGCACTTATGCCTAAAATTCTGCTTTTCCTTCCCCTACTATATGAAGAACATTTTGATTCTCCAACAAGATGAGAAAATTGGTCCCTTCCTATCTTAAGGTACATATTATATAACTAAACAACATTTATATTCAGATCTATGTAAGTTTCAAGTGTTATCTGTGGATTGAGTCTAAGAATTAAAAATTAATAAATATCCTTTGCTCTATCACAATTTTGTAAATATTCACAGCAGACCTGAGTTGCATAATTTGACTGATTGGAAGAAAATAAAATTCTGTGCTACGAAACCTGTGTCATTTAAAGGAGGACCTTCCAAACATCAAGGTCAAATAGAATTTCTCTTGTTTATCACTGGCCACATTTTCTTTGCTTCATATTTATACCTTATCTCCACTTTTTTTTATTCCTTGGAGTTTCTAATTAGCTATTTTTTGATTAATCAAAGAAGCATCTGCTTTTACTTTATTACTAGCATCATTTAGTGTTTTAATCATACTTTTCATTGTGGAGAAATTACTTTTATCTTAACACATTCTTCTTGAGGTCCACAGAGTTCCTGTTCTAATGTCAGGATCTGCTGCCATTTCATTGCGGTCTGGGGTTAAATCTCCTTTCCTGCAACCTTTCATATCACCCCCTTTCTTAAAATCCTCTTTAATTTTGTGATAAATGGTGACTTTTCAGGAAGAATGCATAGAAATAAAACTTTCTAAGTCCTTGCATAGCAAAAATGTTTGCCCATCTGTGCTGTAGTCAGACCTTCAATTAATCACCTTTCTTTCTGTTCCTCTTACTGACCTTACTGTCCTTAACATCTAATTCCTGCAATATTGTGACAGCTACTAGCCACATGTGAACTGTTGAGAACTTAAAATCCAGCTCATCTGAATTTAAACATGCCGGAAATGTGAAATACACACCAGCTTTCAAATATTTATTAGATAAAGAAAGGTTGGGGAGGGAGAAGTAAACATATGTTCAGCCTTTATATACCTATGTATAAAATAGGGATAATCATGCCTTGAACTAATGTATATGAAAGCTCATTGAAAATAATAGCTCGTTTCATTTCAGCAAGTGTTTGAGAGCCTCTTGCTTGTACCCAGTACATGTGCTGTACTAGGAACTATAGGTGATGTCCACCTGATACAGATACTGCCCTCAAAACTAATTTCTTATGTTTTGTGTGGGAGACGCACAAATAATTTCTTAGTTTTGAGTGGAAGTTAAGCTATATTCATAAGAAACTGTCTCAAGTCTTTTTGTGAGTTTTAATAAAAGGTACAAACAGGGTGTTACTGGAATTTAGATGGATTTGCATTCAGTTAAAAAAAAGAAGATAGAAAACAGCCTAGAGAGGGTGGCATTTAAGATACGGGTTAAAAGAGTAATATAATTTCAGTACCTTCAGAGAGTGAGGTGGGGCAATCAAGGTGTGCAATGAAGTATGAGGATAAAGTTGAGAGGCACAGGGGTGAGTTCTGGGCAGATCAGCAGATAGCTTTCACTGGAGTGTAGACAGAAAGTAAAAAAAATAAATTGTAGACAGAAATATTTGCTTCTGTGATTTTCACGTGCAACTGATTGAGATACACCTTGTTTATTTCTGTGGTATTTCCATAGGGAAGACAGAGAAAAGTAATTTCACTCAATTTTGACTCTAGCTGGAACTTAGTAAATGATGCTTGTCTTCACAGGAACGTAGGACACAATATAAATACCCTGACCTTTCTAACCTTTCACAAAACGGAAATGCTGAGGCATTTTTAATCAGTTCTAAGCTGTAACACATCACACTTATCCAATCAAATGATAACTTACATCAGAAATTTTGTGGCCTGCTCAGAGGAAGAAGGCTCCTGAAGAGAAGAATAATTGAGACAAAGAATTGACTGGTAATAAAAAGAGAATGGTGAGAGAATTAGACCTTAGGTAGCATCATGAAAAGGTGAGGAATTTTTTGAAACAAAGGCATGGATTCTGCTTTCTACATGTCTCTCTAGCACTCGCCTAAGAGTTTGCTGTCTTCTCAATGATCATTTGGTAACTTATGCTGTTCTCTAGAGAGTAAATTTGGCATACCTAGAACTATTTTGGGTACCACCCATCTCCCTCAGTACAACTATGCCCAAGATTATTTTTCCTTCTAAGCATAATTCAGGATTCTTTCTTGTTACCTATAAAATGAAATCAACTTTCTATGCCTGACATTTAAGGTGCCCCTGCCCACTTAGTGACTATATTTAGCATCTTACTTTACATTGTACCCCATTATTTTAACCTAAAGTCTATAACTTAGCATTTCTTAATGACTTCTAACAAACAGCTAAATTCATTTATTCATGCAACAAACATTTATGGAATTCTTTAGTAGCAAATTTTTATTAAGCCACTGCTATCTTCTGGGCCTTATTTTAGAGCTTGCAACTAGAGATGTAGGAAACAGGGAATTTGTATAGCATACTAAATGTGGGTGTGGCAGGAGGGCTCCTGGAGAGCCCTCATGCAATCATTGCCTTTTGGATATGCTGACCTAGATCTCTAGTAAAAGTTAGGATCAACAGTCAAGTAGCTTTTAGGTTCAATTCAAATATGTTGCCAAATGATTATGACGAAAGATGAGGCAAAATGGTCTTGAGCTAGAGTCATCAGCTTCAGGATTGCTAATAGTTTCTTTAACTGTGTGATTTATTGCCGTCTGGATCATCTTGACAAATGGTCAACAATTTCACTCTGGATCCACCCAGCGTTATTGGGGTCTGTCTCCTGGGGTCGTTTATTTAAATAGTGATTCCCAAAGAGCAGAATCTAAAAAGCTACAGTTGTTCGTAATACTGGCCCAGTTCCCATTCCCTAACTGAGCCTTAGCCCTCCCTGACTCCAGGCTGTGGCTCATCAATATGATGGAGAAGGAGATGATTTGGAGCTAGATCTGGAACTGAGACCTAAAGCCACCTCTTGTTGGCTCTCTCAGCTGGGGAAAATCTCTTCAACTAGGAAAGGTTTTGAGAGAATATTAATAATACCTGCCTTTCCCAGCATCATTTGTTGGAAGGTATAAGTGAAAATTTATGTGAGAATACTTACCATGTATCAATCACTAGTAAGTGCTTGTTCTTTCTTCCTTTCCTAGGAGGCTTCCTTTTACTACTTCCCCTATCTCTGTTAAAATTCTGTTCATCATTTGGTGGTGGGTGTGTTGTGTTGTCTTATATTTGACAAATGATGTACCTTCCATATGGACTTATATTATCGTGCAAATCAATTCCCTCAGTAAATGTATATTTTTAAAATTTTGTCAGTCTTAATTTAGCTCTTATATCATCTCCAATAAAACTTTTCAAATTTTCCCAGATACACGAAATAGGGGTTTCCTTTTTGCCTCTGCTTCACTTGTTTTTGCAGAAAGAGTTCTAAGTGGGGGCGGGGGGGAGGTTACAACAGGAAAGTGTAGAAATATGAACAAAGGACCACTATATTCAGAAGCAAGAAAATAAGGGTCAGTGAGTAAGCAAATCATGTAAATAAATAAGTTGTGTCTTGTCACTCAATGCAAGGTGATTATTATCTAACCATCTTATCCCAGTAGTGCCAAATAGGAGGTTGGCTCCAGTTTCTAGGATCAGCCACAATAAAGGAGTCAACTCTTCCTTTTTATTCAGTGAGAGTCAGCTCCCACTCTCCCAGATAGCACTGAATATTTAGAATTTGATGTTATGTTTTGAATAGAACTGGAAAGTCTATAAACTTTTCCAGGAGACTTAGCTTGGTCAGCAGAATAGACAGCATCCAGAATAGCAAGCTCTGAAGGGAAAAGCCAAAGATGGCCATTGCAACTGCTGATTTTTTTAAATTACCATTTCACACCTGGTACATTGAGGAAGCTACATTTAAAAAACAATTTTCTCTTTGGAAAGTAAAAAAAAGAAACCCATAGTCAAAAAAGCACTCATTTGCTATGAAGCTGGAAAGATTCATTCATTGGAGCTGATTGTTCACATTTGTAGAATTTAGGATTTTATATAGATGGAAGGGGCCTTGGAGTTGAATGGGGTCTTCAAAAGAAAAGAAAAGACTCTTACTTTCTTCATGAACAGAGTTCGTTCACAAGACAGTTTTTCTTGATCTGTGCGGAGTGATTTCAGACAATTAGTTCATTGGTTGAGGGAGGTGGCTTGCTTATCAGTTTTACAGGGAGGATTCTACTTTTACGGATCCACATAAAGAACAGTGTCTTAAGCTTTCTATGACAGCCGAAAGCAACCCCAGTAATCCTCCTAATGTAATGGCCAGTCATAACCACAAATGTAGAGTGCATTTCACTGGAGAATGAAGCCATGAAAACCCTAACAGCTGCCAACAGCAGATCACTGAGGTTCCCTCAGTGTTGTTTTAGGCTTTGAAATATTCCTGAATGATCTTTCAGTTTGCTCAATTGTGAGGGAATAAGTGACCCTCAAGAAATTCTGCTATTTATTTTTAAGTATTATCAGATGCTTAGTATGTTGAAATGACACTTGTCTAGTGTAATGAAAACAAAGGCAGGACTCATTTGTGGCCATCTTTAAAATCCAAATGGGTGCTAGAAGTGGGGTGGGGGGGATGGAAAATTTCTGTAGGCAAATGTTAAGTTTTCTGGATTTTGAATGTGAAAGAAATTCAGAATGAAAGAAGAGGGTCATAGTCATATCTATGAGGGAATCAGAAGACGATTAAGTTATATGAGTCAATGAATTGAATCCCTTTGTCCCTAGACTGAAAGCCTATGAACTGCTGTTCTTATTTTTCAGAACATCTGCTTAAGTTGTACCCAGAATGTAATGTTTTGTGATGAGAATGGCTAACTAGTCCTTCCTGGACGATAGTCCCTCCAACCAAGAAACCACAGGACTCGTCATTAAGAGGCTCAAGTTCTCATAGTAGTGCATATACCTGTGTTAGTATAACAATTGAGAGTCCAGGGCTTTGGATGGGTCAGAGATAGAATTCGATTCCGTTTTTTGTCACCTACCTACTTTAGCATGGCGATACATATGCTAAGTATTTACATCAGGAATATTTCCAGTTCATTAAGCTAACAGCTTTAAATAGCATCACATTATATTACAAGAAATGTAGACTAAACAGTTGTCGCCTTTGGTTTAAAGATTGGTATTGTAATCAAGGATGCTTATTCTTTATGTCTTTCCATTCAGGTATCTATAATGTGTTAGCTTTCAGCTTCCTGGTGGCAAGGAAATCAGACGTTTTCTCAGGAACCCCCAAAAACTTCGGCTGATCTCTTACCCACAACTGTGGCACATGGATACCTCCAGTTAAGGAGAAAGAAGGCTGGGGAAGTGGATGCCCTACTTTTCTAGACTCTGTAATGAAAGCAAATACGGCTGAGGAAGACAGATTGTAGATGGGTATGAGGTTATCCAGCCCACAGTGCAGTGTCTGGCCCAACAGCCAGTTAATGTTAAATGCTGTCATGATGAGGCTAGTGAAAGATAAGCCACCTCATTGTGCTCTTCTGAAAATTCAGATAATAGGTATTTAACATTTTATGCCTTATATAGTGCTTTTACTTACCTGAGTAAGGAGTTTGTTGGTGGTTATTGTATATTAAGAAACTCCTTGATGGTGAATCTGAAAGGTCAACCAGGAAAAACAGCATAGTTCAAGCCTGCCTTTGAGCTGGCTTAGCTCCAGGTCTCTTGCTTCCAGAGCCTTCGTAGACCACACAGAACCACAGCCGTGGTCACTCACTGCCTGAATACCTAAATCACTTATGACTTACAATGTCTGTGTGCAGCTTTATATTTGAAAATACACATGGCTTCTTAGCTGGGATTGGAGCACCTTAATTTCAGGGCCTGTGTAGACCCTGTGCCCTCAGGAATGTAGGGAGGAACGCTGTTGCTGTTCATTTATTGACAGAGCATTTTCTATTTCTCCCCATTAACTGTCTGTGAGGTAGTGTAGGAATAGAGAGTGACTAGAATGATGCTCTTTTTTAGGCAAGAATTTTATTTTGCTCAAACTTCTTTGCCCCATCGTCCTTTTCTTGTCCTTTTCCTCCAAAAAGAGCTGTGTTGGGTTGTCAGGGGATGGAGTAAATCATTCCGTTTTTCTATTACTCTTCAGCCTCTTCCTAAGTTGTAATTCCAATTTAGCTGTGAGGAATTTTACTTCCTAGTAGGGCAAAATCTCCTGCTCCCTCCCTGCCCTCTGTGAGACTGAAAGAAAGGAAACCCTTGGAATGTCTGGTGACTCAGCCAGCAGCTGGGGCGTAGACCATGTATAAAGCTCAAGAACCAGGGTTTGTGACCCGGGGCCAGGGGAAAAAATCAAAAATAAATAAAGTACTTCCTCCTCCTTTAAAAAAAATCCTGCTTCTTCCTCTCCCTCTCTTTCTAAGGAAATAGAAAACCCTTCCAATGTCACTGCTTTGGTGCCTTTTGCATACGACGTATTGTCCTTACGTCTTTGGGGAGAGTTGACTTGAAGCAGAAGGAAATCAAACCTGTTGACGGGATCTGCAATGAGGTAAAAATATTCATCTGATCTTTTGCTGAGACCAAATGCTGAGAATGTGTAGGGATCTTGGAACTTGAAGATAGTAGATGAATGTTAGCTGGCAGTTAGTGGTGAAGCCAGTTGGAAAACCCCATTGCCAGTCCAATGTTCTTCCAACATTTTCTCTGCTAATGCTGTGGTCTTCAGAAGTGCAAGAGGCCAGAGTAATCGTAGCTAGATTTCTGAGTTGAACTCATGGCTTGCTTCTCTTTATGATTCTGCAATTTTAGAAATAGGAATGAGAGTAGTTGTTAACGTGTTTATTTTAATTCATATCACTACTTAAGTGTCTCATCCAGTTTTTGATTTGTTTTGTTTCTACCTGCACAGAACCCAAGAGTTTCCTAACATCATGTTTCTCATACCCTTTAGTCACTTAACTTTTCCATATTCTTTATTCCTGTCCAGTTGTTATTGTTCCAGTTCCTGTCCTGTTGTTTAAATATAGCAAACGCTATGAGAACTGTGATACCTGTATTCCAAGCTCCAAAATAAAGTGCCAACAGCCGTAGACAGTACCAAACACCAAATCTTAATTATTATCTATTTACGTTACAAAGCAGTTCCTCAAGACTTGACAGATTTGGGGTGCCAGTTAATTATCCCACGCTTCGTTCTGATGTAGAGGATAGGAAGGAGGCAAATGGCTGTAACAATGTCTATCCTACTTATGGCTGCCCTAAAATACAGTCTGGAGATGTAAGCCTAGGGGGTACTCTGTGAAATGAGAAAAATTTAAATCACCAAAGAGTATTAGAGTAAGAAAAGAGGGCAGTAATTCTGGGTACCATAGGCCTTGAAAGGATCCATATGTTGTTGAAAAGTTGCACAGAGATGCAGGAAGTTGTGATGCCAGATAACCCAGAGGATTTGGGGCATCATTAGGAAAGAATGAATGCTCAGCAGTTTCGAACACTGCCCGGAGAATCAGTGAAGGTATGAGGAGCAACAACAAACATATCTTAGGAAGTTCACAGCATAAGGATTCTTAGATCCTCTGTGGTTTAAAAAAAAAATCAAAAAATAACTTGCTATTCTCCCAGCCAGCCTCCTGAGACCTTAATCACACAGTACCACCTATGTTTTGTTTTCCAACATACTTTCATATCTGGTGCCATTGGGTATAAAAATAAGACACTGAAAGAACTTTGGCCTCAAATTAAACCTAGAAGAAAAACTTACAGTATGCATCTGTGTGTTTGAAGGATTATTGGTAATAAGATTTTTCTTGGTAATTGAACCAAAATGTCTGGGTGTGGGGACTACAAACCACTGAATGAGGAGTGTTCTACAGGGGCGGTATGGTGATGAATCTTCGAATTTATGCCAGGATCCCAGACAGCCCAGTACTTCGGTTCCTCCCTTCTGTTCTTTCTAGTTTGTGTCTTTCCTAGTAGACTTTCTGGTTGGGCTATTCTATACTCAGGAAGGCTTTCATGAGAAAATAGGAATCAGGACTCTGGTCCTCAGTCAAGGTGCGTAGTAGCATCAGAGTCAGGGCATAAGGCAAGTTTTAAAGGATCAGGCCGGGAAATAGTCTTATTTTAAGTCATTTGTTGTGAAACTTTTTGGACTAGCTTAGATGCCTCTGTCCATGATTGGAGGCAAAAGTCTCCAGACAGAAGACTGCAGCAGCATGTTGTCTGATGTCACTGTCAGCAGATGACCTCTTGTTTTTTCCATAGTCACCAAATGGCTCAATCTGGTTGATTAATTACAAAGATCTTCAAGTGCAAATACATTTCCTGCGTTCCATCTCTATCACTCTGCAGGTTTTCCAGTTCTTTGGATCTTCTAACTCGTAAATTGTGAGGTTTTTTCCTTAATAATAAACATTCACTTAAACAGAGGCTATCATTTGGCCTACCTTTTCACTTCTCTCATCATTGAGTCAAACTACTTGCCTTCTGTGCTGGAATGACTTACATGAATAGAGAACCTAGAACACAGTGAGGAATTGATGAATGTTAAATTGAAATTTAAATCACATCAGGTGCCCGACGAGCTGTCCTGGGGAGTAAAGCCAATGCTGAGTTGGTCTTGCTGGGTTTGTGGGTGGGGAGTGTTCCAAGCAGAGTCGCTTCCTCAGACACTTCTTGAAGAATTAGGGGCCCTCACCACTAGCTTCCAATGGCTTGTGTATTTTTAGTCCTCGCTTTTCATGTAAGTTTCCCGTTAACTGCTTGCAGGAAATCTTTTCTGGGACCTAATCTGCCCATTTCCTAAAGTCTTCCTCTCCACATTGTGTCAGTGGGGATGAATCAAGTCAGCACTTTTGGAGAGTGTGCGTTCTATCCCCTGCCACAGCCTCCCCCCTTTGTGAGATACCAGAAAGCTGCCTTTCTTGTCTGTTTCCAGGGGTGAAGGGAGGAGGGGCAAGCTCTGGGTGTGTGTCAGCCTCGTAGGCTGCCTGACACAAATGTCCTTTTGTGTGTGGAGGGGGCATGTGTGTGTTTTTCCCCTTACCAATGGACACTTCCATTTATGAGGTCCGGATGGTGTCCTCGGAGCTGTTAACAATGGTGTGGAAGATAAAGAGCTGCCTTAGTGAGAGGGCTGTGGTGGCAGCAACTGGTTTTCCTTCTCTGCCTCTGCCTCCCACCCGCTTTGTCCATTGTTGAGTTTGGTCTGATTTCAGCCAGTCTGGGACCGCTGTATGCCATTTCTAGGACCCAAGTAGCATGGATACTAGTCCTTTTACCTTGAAGACTTCAAACATGGAGAGATTTTTCAGTGATAAGTATAACAGTTAAAGTTGTACAGTGTTTAGTTTTTAAACATTTATGCTTTTTTGAGAAACTGGAATTCCGCTTTTGTTACTCCTTAAGAATATAGAATTTAGATCCGAAGATTTAAGTTTCAATACTGTCCCGGCTATTTAATAATGGTGAGACCTTGTAGGGTGTTCCAAACTTTAAAAAAGAAAATATATGTGAAGTGCTTGCCACACTGGTAACACCTAAATGTTAACCCCACTCCCTCCCCAAAAGGGAGGGCATCTGGAAGAGATGTTAAATGAGATAATAGACATGCATATGCTACACATAAATGCTGACTGCTGGAGTCACTGTTCTTTCTGATGTCTGAAAGGAAGGTTTTCTCTCCCCGCTAAAGCTGCCTCTCCACCCGGACTCCAGTTTTGACCATTGCTTCCTTGTCTCAGGCATCCTTCACCATGGCCTCTCCTACGTGGTAGCATAGATCTCCCTTCTGAAAGCAAACCACTGTCTCTTGAGGCCAGCCCCTAGTCCAGTGGTTGGCACAGCGAGGATCGAACAGTTATTTAAATGGATATCCATTGTGAGAAACTCCAAAATGCAGCCCCCTTCCCACACAGAGGCCTGCCCTCTGTGATTTATTTCTTGATTTTTGTACTTGGAGATCAGTGTAAGAAATGAAAGCCGGTCCAGATACTTTAAACTGGAAGGAATTTCATACAAGGAATCAGATGCTTACCAAGTGGTAGAAGAAATAAATGCTGTGTGTTCTGGTCTAGGACACCACAACAGACCCCCTCCCCCACAGGATGCCACTTGAGTGCATCCCCAGCCCAATCCATCACTGCCATCTAGCTATTGGGAGGTCAGACTTGAGAAGCTACTATTGCAACTGCATTGTGGCCGCAGGGAGTTAGAAAATGTCTCAACTGCACAAAGTCCTTTTATGTCTACATCCTTGCTTACTAGAAAAATAAGCAGCAGCCAAAAATGGGCAGGAAAATGATCTTCCCCTCACTTCCAACTTACTGTTTTGTGTGAAGACAAGTAACTAGCAGATTAACAGCAAACAGATCTAGTAAAGGTGATTGTTTAAAGTTTTCCAGCATTTTCAACTAGGAGGGGTGTGGCGTATGAGTAAGTCAACCTACAGTATACCACCCCAGCTTCATCTAGAAAGTATTTCAGGTTGCAGTTTTATGATAGGATAAAAGCTAGATGAGGTAATACCAACAGGTCCCTCTGCATCTAGTTATTACTTCCAAGTGAACAGATATGTTTGGGCTATGTTTCGCCATTTCCCATAGCCTTGAAGAAGAGTCCAGTTGCACCATCAGCTTATCTTCTAACCCATGGGATGTACTCACCTAATGTTTGGATGGGTGCTGTCTGCATATGTCCAATATGGCAGGCAAAGGGGGCACCAAGTCAAAAAAGAAAGACAGGTGCTGCCTTCAAGGAGTTCTCAGTACTCTCGACACGTGATCAGAGATGAATATAGTCATAAAATAGTATTATAAATTCCAAAATAAAGATATTCTCAAGAACACAATGAGAGGTACATAAATTAGATTGTGGGATGAAATGAGTATATGAAAAAACTGCCTGTATTCATGTAAGAATTAAGTATTAAGGATTTTTGTCAGTATTAAGAGCCTATAAACTTGGCTTTATTAGCTTAAATATGATCTTTTTTCTCCCAGCCCAGACAAAAGACCCCCAAAATGTGCTTTTTTTCCCCCAACTACTTTGAAATGAAAATTTCAAACATACAGCAAAGTTGAAAGAATTTTATTATAAATATTCATATATCTACCATGCTACACTACTTATACTATATTTGCCAATTTATCAAGCTCGGTGGGTTCTGTCATTAATATTTTACTTACTCACTGTATAACATGCCTGTGCATCTCTCTATCCCTTTGTCCATCCATCATGCATCTTACATTCTAAAACATTTAAAGTAAGTTGCAAACACCAGCACGTTTCTCTCTAAGTATTTTAGAATGTGTCTCATCAATTAGAGATCAGTATTCTATATTTTTCTTTAAGGTAACATTAACATCGAATGAAATGCCCAAATCTATGTGAGCATTCTCTGAGATTTAATAAATGTATATGGCTGTGTAACTCACGTACCTATTTTCTCTATAAAACATTACCTTCATCCCAAAAAGATTCCTCATGCCCCTTTGTAGACAATCCCCACCCATCCCCACACTCCAGAAGCAACCACTATTCTGACTTTTTCCGTCATAGATTATTTTTTCTGTCATAGATTATTCTATTTCATGTAAATAGAATCTTATACTGTGTGCTCTTTTGTGTGAGGCTTCTTTCACTCAGCATAATGCTTTCACAATCCATTCTTGTCATTTATTATATGTGTAGCCCATTCCTTTTTAAAGAAATTTTTTTGACTTATATTTTTATTTCATTGTTCACATTGGTTGATTTCCCCCGGCCCTCGGTCTTGAACTCTGAACCTTGGGAAGCATGTGGGACTGCTCCCAGGGTGTACTGTACTGCTAGGCCACAGGGCACACCCAGCCCATTCCTTTTTATTGCTGAATAGTATTCCGTTGCATGAGTATACCACACTCTGTTTAACCATTCTTCCTCTGGATGGATACTTGGATTGTTTCCAGTTTGGAGCTGTTATGCTGTTATGAATAAATCCACTCTGAACCTGCAATTTTTTTTGAATAGACCTTTTTCAAACAATTTTAGATTTACAGAAAAATTCAAGTCCCCATATATCACACATCTAGTTTCCACACTTATTAACATCTTACACTTCATGTTTTTTTTCAGAGCCCCACTGACTTAATGTTTTTGACTGACTGCTTAATGGATTGCTATTTGGGAAAACTGCAAATGGAATGCTACCAGTCAACACCCTACAACAGGAAATCATTTTATCATCCCGTTAAAATTATTGACCCAGGATTTATCTGTTTTACAAAATAATTCAGACTAAAGAGTGCCTCTGGGTTGAAATGTATATCTGTTATTGAGAGCAGTGCTCAAGGGAGAATTCGGGGTCAGATCCTTGGGTCTGCAGGAAAGGGTGACTGGGCCTAAGTCCCTCTCTGTGCCAGCAAATAAACCTCCCCACCACCATTCTCTACCTTTTCCATTTCTAGACCTTCCTCCCACCTCCAACAAATCCTCAACAAGGTTGTGAGACTCTTTCCACAAGCACTTTTTATAATTTTAACAATATTTGTTACACTTGACAATTTATAAAGCTCTTTAACATCCTTTTTTTTTTTTACTCTATTAAGGTATATATTATACTCATAGAGGAAATACTGAAGTCCAAAGAGATTGAATTGCTTCTACAAAGGTACACTAGTGATTAAAGAGTTTAGGATATAAACCCAGCTCTGTCTTGTTCTTGAATCTTGATTTCTCCTTTATATCCTTTCTATTCAAAAATTTAGACCTTGTCATTCTTTTTCAATGCAAAATTCAAACCATTAATAGATAATTTAAAATCCTCTGACTGGGCCTCCCTCTACTTTGTCATTCCTCTTTTTTTTCTGGATCCCTGTAGTCTCTAGAAACAGTTGTATGTTGTTTTTCAAACTTCCCAAGTATTGCTACCTCCATGCATTTTGATGGTGATGTCTTTCTCTTTATATTCAGAGTATTTTTTTTCTTTCTTCTATCCTTCATTTTTTGTCCCCAGAATTTGCTTCTTGGAATGCTTTTCATCCTATAAAACTCATCTCGGGTATTGCTACTTTTGCACATAGCATTCCTTTATCACTTACCTCTCCCCCACACTTCCAATTCCCAGCATGAGGTGTATGGACTCCTGTTCATTTATTAGACTTTAAGTGTCGAGTAGTTTCATTCAATATGCAGAAACAATGATCATTAAAACATGATCCTTTGAAGTTGTTTACAGTCTATCAGGGGAATCAAACATGTACAGAAGTGATGATAATATAACATGGAAATTAAAAATTGACCCAAATATAGATTTATTGCATTCCCACTGTATACCAGTACAGATGCACAGTACATACTTGAGAGTTGTATTGGATAATATGAATGCAATTGAATTAAGTAGGAATGATCTTGATCATAGACAAAAGTGTTGGCTTACCTGTGGTAGTTACAGAGCATAGAAGGGAACTATGCCCCAAAAATCTCTATCCAAATTCTCCTTAGCGTTTATCCTACTGGGTCAGAATTGTGTCTTTGACATGTTTGAGGGTAGTAAGCTGTAAACTGAGCCTCAAGTATTTAAATATTGTCTACAATATCATTTCATCTATTGAGCAGAAGTTACTCAGGTCCTAGTCTACACTTGTTTCTTATCTGTGTCTGGAAATACAAAGACGAACACACTGTACCTGCAAGAAGTGCAAGCAGCTCAGCAGCACGCAGACATCTTCAGAGACAAGCAGTAGTAAATAGCTGGAGTCTTTTCTGGAATAAGATAGGATGACAGCAATTTAAAGTAGTAATTCCTATAGGAAAGCCCTTCAGAGTGCTCGCTTTCATGACTGCGATTTCAATTATCTGCTTTTCATTTAGCATTTTTCTGAACTCAGAAACAAATTAGTACAAACTTATTCAACAGAATGTACTACTATAATTGACCTGTGACCATATCATTTCATTTAATGAGGAACACCAAGCAGACACAAAGTCAAATTCCCCTAAAATGTTTATCAGTGTGGACCTAAGGAATCTTCTCATTTGAATAGTGCTTGTGTTTCCTTGCTCTCTTCTGGCGTCAAGTTGTGATGACTTTAAATAAGATGCTTATTTGAAAAGAAAATCTTTTTTTTTTTAGAAAGAGAGAGAAGGAAATAGCGCTTTACTTCATTGTTTTTATTTTTACTTGTTCACAATGGTTTTTCCCGCCCCCCGCAAACCCGGTACTTGAACAGGGATACATGGCCTTATGTTCCTTCAGAGGCAATTGACCCAACCGCTACTCCACCAGGGTACACCTGAAAATAAAGTCTCTTCTGACCATCTCACAAAGCTAAAAGCATCTTCCATAAAAATTAATGAAAAATCTCTTTAAATACAATGTTGTTGAGCTTCAGGGTTTAATTTAAATAGAAAAAAAGCAAGGCTCAAATAATATAGTATGATTTCAATGATTTCATATCAGATTGAAGTACCATATGGTAAATAAATTGTATTATACTCAAGAATCATAGTATGATAATAAATCGTACTATGCCATTTGTATAAAATGGGGAAAACATGTATATTTACTGTTACATACATAAATTATCTCTGAAATTAAACACTATTATACTCATAACAATGATTATCTCTGCAAAGCAAAGCAAGGTGACTAGGGCTAGGGTAGAGGGAGACTTTTTTTTTTGCCATTTAGTACTCTTCATTGATCCACATTTCTCAAAAATACAGTTTTTAGAAAGAAACTGACAAAAATGGTTTGGGGATGGTTTACTGCTAAAGTTCATAGGAATTGACTGTTGTCAATTTTCTTTTTTTATTCATGATATACTATTCATTTCACATCTTCTAGTGAAATCACCCTCTAGGTATAATCTCTACATCTTTTGACTTACTACTGACAATGTAGTGGCTGTCAGGGGCTTGCTAAGTCATATAAGATTCTTAGAAATCCCACACTTTAGGTTGGTAGCTTCTGTGGTCAGGAAGAAAGCACACTGAACATAGATAAGAGTTCTTAGAAATGTAGCTTCATAAACTCTGAGAGCTTGAAGAGCCAGAAGTTCATTCTAGTCTGCCCCTCATTATACTTGTATGCCCTCTGCAACTTTTCCTGTGTGGTGGTTATTGTCATTGTGACTTAGCTCAGTTTTATTAAATAGAAATGCCAGCTAAGTCAAGGAGAACCTCACCTCCTTGGTCTCTGCACTGCCCTGAAAAGATCACTAGACTAGGAGTAACGTGGTTCCATTTCTCATCTCAGTCCTGAAACTAATTCACTCTGTGGCTTCAGGAAAATCACCTTTCTTCTCTGAGTCTCATTCCTTCACTTTTTAAATGAAAGCACTGAAATTATTTGGAACTAAAAGAGACCAAGGACAGCAAAAACAATCCTGAGGGAAAAAACAACAATGGAAGAACCATGCTCCCTGACTTCAAATTCCCCTACAAAGCAATAATAAAACAGCATGGTGTTGGAATGAAATCAGAAATACAGCAAATGGAACAGAATTGAAAGCCCAGAAATAAACATGCTCATATATGGACAATTAATTTTCAACATAGGAGCCATAAACTTAAGAGACACTTCTCTAAAGATGACTTACAAATAGCCAACAGTTATATGAAAAGACGTTCTACTCCCCTGTCATTAGGGAAATGCATATCAAAACAATAATGAGATATCACCCCATACCTATGAAAATGATTGTCATTTTTTTAAAAAAAAGGAAACAAGTAGTGCTAGAGAAGATGTAAAGAGTACCCTTATACACCTGTTGATGGGAGTGTAAAATGGTGCAACCATTATAGAAAGCATTATGGAGGTTCTTCAAAGAATTGAGAATGGAAATTCCATATGATCCAGTTATTCTTCTACTAGATACGTACCCTAAAAACACAACAACACTTATGCACAGAGATACACGCACCCCTGTGTTTACGGCAACATTATCTACGATAACCAAGAGCTGGAAACAGCCTAAATGACCACCAACAAATGAGTAAATAAAGAAGCTGTGGCGTATATATACGCAATGAAATACTACGCAGTTATCAAAAGGGAAGGGACCCTGCCTTTCATGGCAACATGGATGGACTTAAAGAAAATTATGTTTAGCAAGATAAGCCAGAAAGAGCAAGACAAACTTCATATGATATCACTGATACAGGTATATAGAGAGAGAAGGCAAATGAATAAACTAAATTTAAAAATAATATATTTAAAAAAATAACTAATTCAAACAACAACAGACTTTATGGGGGAAAACAGAGTGTGCAGGAAAAGATGGGAGAGGGATGGGAGCAGATGGGGTAAAGGGGATTAAAATTGTAAAGTCAAGAAAAAGGAAACAGTGGTAAAACCTACTGTATTATATACAGATGTAAATTTGCCACCCTGTGTACCTCAAACCTAGATTCTTTATGATACCTCAGATGAAGTCTCAGAATCCTCCTTCCAGGCAACAGGGACCAATAATAGGTGGAATTTGGCAAGTGAGATGAAAGTGACTCCTTTCTATCTTTAAGGTTGTCAAGCAATGATGTGCTGGAAAATGTTTGACATCGGGGTCTCAGAAAGAAATGAAAAGAAAGAAGATGCCCTGATTTGTATCATTTGTCAACTTCCATGGTGTAAACACTGCTACCATTTCAAATTTCTAAGGTGAAGTCAACTGGGTTGAAAAATTCCTAAAAATGTAACATTCAGTTTTCATGAGCTATAGAGGAGTTGACTCTAGCATGTCACTCTAAAATCAGTGACTTCAGATGTGCTGGCCAAAACCATCATGAAAAATGACCATCCTGCCTAGGGAATTTTATCCCAGAGCATGATCTCTGGGACAATGGAAATATTTGTTCGCGATGAGACCTTGGTGAAATCATTTTGACATCTCTGAGTGTAGGTTGCACTCTGTACAATGAAAATAAGGATTCCTACCTTTTAAGATCCTAGTTATTAGAGACTGCATGTAAAGCACTTAACACCTTTGACCTTTCAAATACTCACCTTCTCTTTCCTAATCAGGAAGCTGTTAGGTTAGATTATGTCTTCTTTGTCCTTCCCTCATGCTTGAAAGTCTAGCTATCACTCTTGCTCCAGCCCTTCTTGTTTTCTAGTCGTACTCCCTTCACGTTTGCTTCTCCTCTGTGTCTTGTCTATGTTCTAATGTACTTAATCTTCTGAGTGGAATATAAATATTTAATCTTACCTCTTCCTGACATTTTATCTGTATTTATCCTCTCAGCCCTCTCTTGGTAGTCTGTGCTGTCAGAGATTATAGACCAACCTCATGCAAATCTCTTGGACTAGCTCTCATCACATGACCATGAGCAAATAAGTGCCAATAAGTCATCCCTTCTGGGATCAAACTTATATCCAGACTGTCTCCAAAATAAATGTCTCTTGTTTGAGTACCTGAGGAACCCCCTGAAGATCCAGCCAACACTCAGTGGCAGACATCTAATATGTGCTCATGACCAAAGACCTGACAGCAGATAAAAATAATTCCACATTTCAAGATCATATCTTTTGGTGCATCCTGATGAAGTAGCTATTTGGTCAGTCACCTTCAGCCAGTGCAATCCACGTACATCCCAAGGACCCAGGTTCGAATCCTGGGGCCAGGGAGAACAACCAAGATGAACAACTTAACAAAATAAAGTACTTCTTTCTCCTCTCTCTTCCTGCCTTCCTGCCTCTGCTCACCTTCATTTCTGTCTACATTTTTCTTTAAAAAACAAAAACATACCTTTTTTCTTTGCAAGGGGAATATTTCTGAAAGTTCCCAACAGTTGTTTAAAACATAGTCTTCTCCTGCCTCCAGTATGTTTATAAAACAAGAAGTGTTAGGGAAAAACGCAGGATAATATTTGCTGTGTCTCCTAATTATAGCACCAATTCTATAAACACAAAACATGCTTACCATGCTCCAGACACTGCTGTGATCTGGGAATAAAAAGATGTGAGACATTGTTCCTGCCTGCAAGGAACCTACATTTTATCGGTGAGAGATAAGTCACCCAACAAATGTAACATAGGGTGGTAACTGCAAATGACAACAGAGTTAAGTTGGGGTAAGTGGTTCAGTTAGCCTATTATTGTGGACAGACATCCTGCAAGGAGTCATCTGTGGAAATTCTCTTCTTTTCTCTTCTTGCACCATGAACTTTGTCAAGCTCAATAAATCCTTGAAACCAGTGTGAGCATCTCCACTCCTGTTGCTGCATTTACCACCCATCTATGCTGTTAACTTCCAAGTGTGCACTTTGAGGACCAAGTCCTTGACCTCATTCTCAATTCAACAAGGATGTCTTGAGGACCCTCTAACTCTAAATGTCAAGTTGAACTCAATATCATCTGTCTGTACCAAATGTCCTTGTGGCCCAGGAAACCTGCCTCTAGACACAGCACTGTTTGCTCTAGCAAGAAACCTGGAAGTCATCCTCTGTGTGCACCTACCAGGTTCCAGCCATCACTAAGAAGTTGGGTCTAGGTATCACTAAGTATCTCTTTTGTATTTACAAACTTTCTCTTTCTCTCAGCTGCTTCACCATAGTCTAAACCACCATCATTTCTCTGGGGCTATAATAGTCTCCCAGTTGATATACCTGATCCTAGTCTTGTTCTTCTTCACAGCAGCGAGAGCAGCAATCTTCCCAGAGCACTAATCCAGCCATAGAACCCCCCTTTAAAAACCTTCTGGTGCCTTCTGTTGTTCTTTAGGTTGAAATTCAGATTCCTTGACTTCTTCCCACTGACTTTTTCTGACCCCTACAATAAGGGTAAGACTCTTGCTGTTCATTCCCCTAGCACACCATATTTCCCTTTATCATAATATTGATCTTGTTTCTTGTTGACTTTGCCTAGATTCTAAGCCCTCAGATAAAAGACCATATGTGTATCGTTTACTCCCCTAGCTCAGTTCCTGCTACATGGCAGAATACTAATGTGTAAATGAGTTCATTTTTTGAAATGACATTTTAAATGATAATCTATCATCCTATAAAATACATAGGAAACCTCTGATGTAACTCTTTGGTACATTTGGTTAATCATATAGTAGTTTGTTTTTAAGTGGGGACCACATAATCCTTTCATTTCAGAATCAAAGTTACAGCATCTCTCATTTTCATGCTTCTATTAATCAGGTATGAGTTTAAAAAACATTCCCACAAGCTCTAAATCAAATGCTTAAACTTAGAACTTAAGTTTCAGCTAGTACAATGACCTATAGTAAACTAAAGACCGTATTCTCAAATTCTAGAACCAATAAAGCATTCACTGTAGCCTGTAAAGAGACACATGGATGGGAGTGTTTCTCAGAGGTTCTTCTGCAGGACTCTTTATTGCTACACCTAAACAACATCAGCTCCAAGTGGAGGACGTAGGAGAAGACATAGAGGTTTTTCTAAAAAGATTGTTCCTCTGCCTCTGCTTATTGCTTTGCTTGTCAAGGAGTTGGTAGTGACAGAGAGGTAAGAACATTATCAGAATTTCAACCATCACCCTGGAGGGTGCAGCAGATAATGACTAGCATGATAGCCCAAAGTCACAGTATCTGAAAGGATCACAGCTTTCTCTGTCAAACTCCTTTGAAATTATCTCGTTATAAGTATAATGGAAATTATTCAGGACTTCCAGTCCCCGGGTTTCAATCCCTTATTCTTTGCAATCCTTGATAATCAATTCAGCTGCATACAGATCTCATTTGTAGGTCACCTTCCACAGGTCAGGTGATCCTTCCACAAGTTTAGCTTTAGTATGATTTTCAAGCCAATTGCAAACAGTCTGTTCCAATTCCAAATCATAGTCACTGCACTGCTGATTTGCTGCAGAGATCACATCAAACAGAATAGTCTGTGGCATTTCACTTGCTCTATGTCTGACTCATTCTAGTAAGTGGTCTGAGTAACCATCAGCAGATGGACAGATGACTGTAGATACAAGAAGCCGAATCACTCCTGCTGCCCCATGGCTGCTGTGACAAGCTGAAGGAAGACATCTTCCTCAACAGGTGGTCTCACTGCATCGTGGATAATCACACTTCTGGTTTAGAGATCTTACACTTGGGCTGGTCCTCTGCAAGTACTTTAAGTCCATTGAGAATTGACCTGTGGCGAGTCACTCCAGCTTCGACCAGTGAGATGTGTATGCTAGTACCTCTGAATAATGTCACTCATTGCTGCCATGTTTCTTCACTTACTGCTACAGCAGTGTCCTTTATCCAACATGCTCTTATTACAAAGCAGAGCACACAGAGTTGGCAAGTTCTTGGGATGGTTTTTGGTCTGAACTTTGTGGTCATGGTAGATTTTTCTTATGGCACATCTTCTTCAGGTCGTGTTCATGTAATTTCTGGCGCACGCTGGTGGAGTAGTGGTTAGGTCAGTCACCTCCGAAGGACACAGACCACATAGCCTTGGGTTCAAGTGCCAGCCCAGGAGAAGGCAATCAGTGCGAACAGCTGAATAAAAATGGAATAAAGATGCTTCTTCCTCCTCTCTCTTCCCATCTACTTCCTGCCTGCCTGCCTGCACCTTTCCTTTTTTTAAAAAAAAAGAAAGAAAAGGATTCCAATTTGTCATTTTATCTGGTGCTGTCAAGAGCCATAGAGCAGCATTACAAAGTCCTTAGGAGAGAGGGGAAGACATGGGAAAGAAAAAACCTTTAAAGAACAAACATGTTACCACTGTTTTTCTAATGTTACAGTATGTATCTTCATGCATGTATCATGTTCTTTCCTTTGGATTACCTTTAGTCAGTTGCCAGAAATGAGAATTATTGGATAAAGAGACATGAATATTTTTAAGATTTTTGAAATACAACCAAATTGTTTTCCAAATGCAACAAATAGCCTTGAGCAAGCAACAAAGGTGCCTGTTACCTGTTTAATCACACTCTTAACAGCACTGGGAGTACCATTAAAATCTTCTTTGCTAGTTTAAAAGAAATGGGGAGCGTAGTCTGCCCCACTCCTTTTAGTTAGCATTTGGTCTTTCTATCTGACTCTTCTTCCAGCTTCTGCTGAAGGAACATCCTGCCCCTCAAAGACTTGTTCAGAGGCCGTGGGGCTCACCACCCCAGCAGCCTCGGGGGCACAGCATCCCCCTTGTGTCACAGTGGGGAGGGGCGGTGATGGAGGGAAGACATAACACAAAACATACCATTGTTAGGGGATGAGTTCGCTGGGATAATGCTGTGAGAAGGGATGAAAAGAACGATTCTCCATTCTTGATTGTTGTGATTTCCAAGGATGAGCCAACAGCTCCAGCCCGGGAAGGGTTGGGTCTTTACTGCACCCAGATGCTCCTTTTTCCAGCGCTGCCGTCCATTATTTCTGCTGAGAAGGAATGGGGGTGTGTGGGGGGGGGTGAGCCTAGCAGCTGAAACAGATTAACTTTTATGCCAGTTTCCTCCCATTGAGTGATTGCCCTGGACCTGAGGACATTCAGAATTAGCCAGAAACTGTTTAAAAATAAGAATGTGGTTCAAGGTTCAGAGTGTGCAAGAGCCAACCTTCTGGAATTAGTGCACCATGTCTGCCTTTGTCTTTGGGAGCTGCCGAGGCAAACAGAACTTTCTTTCCTCTCCTTCCCCACCACCGCTGCCCTTGTTCAGGCCCTTATCCTGTTTTGTCTGGGCTGTAGCAATAGCTTCCTGTTTCCCTTAATCCAGCGTCTTCTCATGCTGCCAGAGTATACTTCTGCCTTTCACTTTGGATCTTGTCACTCTCCAGTTTAAACTGTCAAGTGTTCCCTACTGCCATCAGCGTAAAATCCAAACTACTTTTCCCAACTCTGGGGGCATTTACCAATCAAATCTCACACTCTTTTCCCCACTGGCTTCCTCCTCTCATCTCGATGGGTTCCTGACTGGCATGTTCGTTGTGTTTGGTCTAGTCCTTCTGCCCTGCTGCTCTTCTACCTTATTTTCCCTGATGAGCTCCATCACATCCCTCACATCCCTCACAAAGCAGGGCCCTTCACTTGTCCCCTTGTTGGTGCATTGCTCCTGGGTTCCTCCAGTACTTACTCCTGTTCCTGTAACCCTTAGTAGCAGCTGCACAGACCACAGTTTCTGTGCTGTGTCCCCCACGTGAGGGGGACTTGTGAGTCCCCAGCCTCTACCACAATATTTTTCACATAATAAATGCTCCTTTTCTTCCTCTCTACTAGCTTATTCCTAGTGCCTAGTGTGTTCATATTTTTACAGCTAAAAGAGAATGTAATACACTTTAATCCTCCCTCCCCTGCTTTTAAACAATCCACAAAACCAAAGCCCAGTGAGGGAAGGGAATCACCCTGGGCTGTACAGGCCAATAGAATTTACCTAATTGGAGCTGAACCCCTTAGGTAATTTGAAAAGAACCTTGAAGTAAAGGATTGTGTCGGGCAAAGGAACTAAGATTCACTCCACGATTTTTTGTTTGTTTTTGTTGGGTACTTCATACTGGTTATTTTTAAAAAATTTTTGGAAACATTCCTTTGTTACAATAGTGGTGAAATACACCTGCTGTGAAATTTACCATCTGGGTATTTTGAAGTGTGAACTTCAGGGACATTAAGTACCTTCGCCTTGTTATACAACCATCACCACTATCCATTACCAGAATTCTTTTCATCTGGTGAAACTAAAATTCTATCATTTGATATAACTCTCTAATCCCTCATCCCCTGCCCCAGTATAAAGTATTCAGAGTTCATCCATGTTTCTGTGGGTGTCAGAATTTCCTTCCTTTTTAAGAATGAATGCTATCTCATGGTGTCATGTACTGCATTTTGTCTAACCTTCTATCCATTGATGGATATGAAGTTGCTTCCATCTTTTGGCTACTATAAATAAGGCTGCTATGAACGCAGATGTGTTCTGTGCAAATCCCTGCTTTCAATTCTTTTTGGCGTATACCCAGGAGTGTTATTGATGGGTCATATGATAATTCTATTTTTAATTTTTTGAGGAACTGCTGATCTGTTTTGTGTAAAGCCTTCACCATTTTATAGTCTTACCAGTAGCCTACAGGATTCTAATTGTTTTGTGTTCTCAAGAACAATTGTTTGTCTCTTAATGGATGTGAGACAGTATGTCACTGTGATTTTTATTTTCATTCCTGTAATAAGTGATGTTGAGCACTTTTTGCATGTGCTTATTGGTCATTTGTCTATCTTCTCTGAAGAAATGTCCATTGAAATCCATTGCCCACTTACAAATCAAGTTGTTTTTTATTTTATTGTTGACTTGTAGGAGTTCTTTACATATTCTGAGTGTGTATCCCTTGTCCAATATATGATTTGCTAATACTTTCTCCCATTCCGTGAATTGTCTTTTCACTCTGTTATTTGTGTTCTATGATTCACGAAAGTTTTTCATTTTGATATAGTTTGAGTTACTATTTTTCTTTTGTTACCTGTGCTTTTGGTGTCATATCCAAGCAATCATGCCCAAATCCAGTGTCATAAAGCTTTTCCTCTGTGTCTTCGCCTAAGACTTTTATAATTTTAGGTCTTACCTTTAAGTCTTTGATCTGTTTTTAGTTAATTTTTGTACATGCTATAGCAGTTATGTTGGGGGTTAGTCCAGTTTCCCTAATACCGTTTGTTGAAAAGATGTTTCCTCATTTTATATACATGATCCTGAAATGTGTTCTAACTCACTTATCGATGAGAACACAGAAATTGAAATATGTATGAGAATAACGTAGATCAGGCCCCTTTGGAACCTGGGCAGGCCAAAGGCATAAAAGAAGAACAATAAATGAGTGGTCCGATATGAGGTGAGAGGAAGAGGAGAATGGAGAGGAGAAACAATTGCATGGGCAGTTACTCCTGAGCAGAGCTTCCAAGTGTATTTAGACCTGAGAGTCCTTCTTCTCCTGCCCTTTTACCTCTCCCCCTTCCTCCTTCTCGGACCCTCTCAAGGCAGCTCCTGCAATTTGCTGTCTCTTGAAATTCTTTGAAAAGAGTCATTTAAAGCTTTTCTGCAGTCTATCTCCAACCTGTTTTCTAGCCTTATCTGCTGTCACTCCTGTCCTGCCACTGTGAGCCTTTGCTTGAGCTGCATTGGTTCTCACTGCTGCAGTAACCAGCCCTGCTTTACACACCATGATCAGTTTATTCATCGGACCTTTACTGCACTGCTGTCTTTTTCCAAACCCTCAGGGGATGTATATGGGGTGGGGGTGCACATATTCTTCTCTGCAGCACCCTGACTTGTACAGTGCCAGCCACAAAGGTGGGTGCTTGGTAAATGTGTGGCAAAGATGACTAGATGGGCAGTGTTTTGTCCATCTGTCATGATGACGGTGTAAGGATTATTGTTACATTCATACTGACACCATATACACGTATTTGTAGTGATTCTGAATACATAATCATTCAGCATTTATGACATAGTCTTACTTTTAGGGATTAAAAACTGTTGTGACACAGCCCGTGCCTCCCAGTAATTGCAGTCTACTTGGGAGAGACAGGAGAGTGTCTGTCATAGGCATTTGACACTCCAGGCAAGATGCTTAGTCACTTTAAGCAAGTCGGTTTGTTCATCTACACAGTGAAAATAATGGCCCTACTTCCTGGGTGCGTTTGAGTGTTGAAAATCTTGCCATAAACACGAGTAAAGCACGTGGCACAGTGTCGGCACAGCTGGAGACGCTCACATGCTCGCTAGTATTATGTGTCGCTGTAGCTAGTGGTTTGTCCCTATTGTACCACACGGTGTATTCTCTTTGGAAAAGAGGCTTCCTCCTTGTGCCAGCAGCCGTTTTGCCTTGATTGAGACTCACTAGTCCTGTCTTGCATGTGAGTCCTGTGTAAAGCCCCTCGTGTGATTCCTGTCTGACTTGAGTGCTCAGTGAATGGTTCCTTTACTGCCCCTCCTGCCGCTGTGCTTTCACGGCGAGTTACATGGGACACAGCATGTCTGCGTGCAGAGGCTCAGGAGTAATCTAGTTAGGGATGGAACACAAGCTCACATGTCCGTGTTGTGTGCTCTTTTCCGTCTGCTCTCTGCATATTTGTTACGGGAGATGGATTCAAGTTGGTAGGATCACCAAGGCATAGTAGGAGCTAATTTATACTGATTTTCAGTTTGCAGCAGCCCCAGGGCAATTGTGTAATAAATGGTGCCCTGTAAATTAAAATGCAACTAAGGGTCTCTTCGGTATTTCTTAAATTAAGTTTATTATGCGTGGTAATTTGCACCTAGAGGCTTTTGTTGTTATTTGTTGTGGTGACTGTGGCAGTAATGAGCCTGCTCCCCGCATAGCTTGGCACGTGCCCCGTAGACAGTTTATTTGCATTTGGCAGGACTCCATGGTGTGCCCTGAACAAATGAATCAGCCTATTTGGAAACTGAATCATAGGGAGACTGTGAGTCTTGCTCATGGTCCCCAGTGATCCTGAGATGGGGGAATACCAAGGCCTTTTGTGCTCTGTTCCTCACTAGATTATTCTTTTGCCTATGAAATATCAAGTCCCATGTAATTCTCCTATGAAAGTACAAAGCTGGGGTGGGACTAGGGATGGGGGAGTAAAGGAACCATTCATTGAGTGCCTGAGTCAGACAGGAATCACATGAGGTACTTTATGTAGTACTCACATGTACAGCAGGAGTGGCTGTTAATATTCCCAACAATTCAGGATTCTGATGAGGTCTCAGGATTATCTGTTTTATTATAGTAGATGATACTTCATCTGCCAGCTGCATTGCTCCAAACCATTTGAATAACAACAACAACAACAACAACAACAAAAATGTACTGGGGGGAAAAAAAATCTTCAGGGGGAAAAAAAAAACCCAACACACTAAAGCTTGTACGCATCTGAGTCTCACTACAGTTTCATAAACAGCAGGTGATACTGTCTTCATAAATTCAAAGAGGTCATGGAACTTCTTGGGGTCACACAGTAAATACCAGACTCAAGATTGAACCCAGGTTTTTTTCTGGTAGATCACCACTCTAGATTCTCCAGTTCTATCATTTAACATGAAACTGTATGTCGCATAAGAATTTCTGATTTTCAGTTTCTGCTTCTTCCACCCACTCTGAGACTCAATGCTTCAGCCTGGGAAAGTTGCAGAAGTTCCTAGCTGAGAGGTGAATGGAGGGTCTGAGTTTAAGAGAGGAAGCCTTGATCAGCTTCCCTAAGAGTCTGGAAGACAGAAGTCCTTGCTTTGCCACCTCATAGTTTCATATCTGTCGGTCAACTACTTAGCTGCTTAATGCCGTAATTTCTTGATCTCTAAAATAAGGTATAACAGTCACTGTTCAAAGGATGGTTGTAAGGGTGAAATAAATTAATACATAGTAAACTTATTTATTCATGGAAATTAAAAGCCAGCCCTTCACTTCTTTAAAAAAAATTATTTTTTCTTAAGGCAAGATGCAGGCAGGAATGGAGATGAGTAGGCAGGCAGGCAAGAAGAAGAAGGAGGAGGAGACATCTTTATTTTTTTTTAATTTTATTTAGTTGTTCACAAAAGTTGTTTCCTCCCAGTCCTGGGACTTGAACCCAGAAGTGTGTGGCTTGCTCCTTCAGACGCAGTTGACCCAACTGCTGCTCCTTCAGGGTGCTCCTAAATTTTTTTTTTTTTTAAGAGAAAGGAAAGCAGAAAGCAGGCAGGAATACAGGCAGGAATGCAAGCAGGAAGGGAGAGGAGAAAGAAGCATTTTATATTCAGTTTATTTTAGTTGTTCTGCCAGCCATAGGCTGAGAACCCAGATCCTTGGGCTATATATGAACCTTCCCAGGTATTAGGTTTAACCCCTGAGCCACAGGACCCACCTAGTGTTTCCCTTCTTATCCTCTTAACAACCCTGTCAGGTCATTTTAGAGTTGAGAAAACTGAGCTTAGGTGATCAGAAAGATCCCAGGTTTATGTAGTTGATACATAGCAAAGCTGACCCAAAACTTATTTCTGCTGTAGGAAATTATTTCCCTTGCAATAATGCTTCCCAGAGCTTCATACATAAGAAATGTTTGACACTGAATTGTCAATTTCAGCATGTTCTTTAATGCTGAAGTCAAAGGGTGACCAGTGACAGAATTTCACACAAAATTAGTGTAGAGATAAAGTTTTAGGAGAGAGACAAAAGCTTTTTTTCTTGTGCAAAGAGCCCCTTAGTGGGCCTTCTTAGCTTTTGTTTATCACCCCGACCCAGTCTGAGTCTGGGTCCTTGGACATGGCCTGCACCTTGAGCCGCCTCAGCCACCTGATGCACAAGGGTGAGCCCCTTAACTTTGTTATGATACACAGTAGAGCGCACCCCAGAGGTCCTCTTGCTGATGGTTATACCAGAAACACAGCATAGCCTTTACTCTTCCCCCTACCTGAAGCTACCAGGCAGCATGGACTCGAGAAAAGTGATGATCAAATGCTACAAGTCCTGGGCCAAGGGCCTCCTCAGCTACCAGAGACTCGTCACTATTAATATCCGAGTTTCTATTAATATTCTCTTTTCACTGTGAGCTAATTTAAATTTTATGTTCTCTAAGCTATTCTTAACCACACATTCTTGGTCCTGGGCCTGGTTCCCAATTAGCAGATAATAACTCTCCATTTTGGTTTTGTGCTTGCAGAAATAATAGAAATTCTGCCCGTGTTCCACCTCAGAGTAGAGGTGGGGTCCGACTGGAATTCGGGGTAAGGCAATTCTTTGTTCTTCAGGACTGTCTTGTACCTTGTTTAAGGTTAGTATCCCTGTCCTCTGATATCTGTCACACTCCCAGTCATTGTGGCAACTTAGTTCCCACCACATGCATACACATTTCCAAATATGCCCAGAGTTGGTGAGCGGCCCTGCTGGAGAGCCACTATTTTGATTACTGTGAACTTGCGTTCTTGCCCAATTTGGAACTAGGAATAGGAATGTTCCCTCTGTATCTGGAGAAAAAGAGGGTGTTCAGCTTATCCAGAGCTCTTACCTTTGTGAAGAAGACAGGCTTCCTTGGGGATTGGGCTACTGGGACTGACTGAATGTCACTGTTACTCTGTCAATACAGGTTTTAACTACAAGATTTTATTATCTTAAAATTACATGAGTTGGCGGGCAGAAGGCCAGGGAGTGGGCAGTGACTGTTAATGAGTAAATGAGTCTGGGCTTTCTTTTGTGAGTAGTGAAAATAGTCTGCAATTAGACAGCAGGGATGGTTGCACAATCTTGTGATTATACTAAAAGCCACTGAATTGTACACTTTAAAGAGTGTGTTTTATGGTATATAAATCATACCTGAATATTTTTTAAAAGTTGCATGAGTCTCCGCTGTTCCTAGTATTTTTTCCTGTCATCCCGTTTCCCAAGCTTGAAACTTAAAAATGTCTTATGGTCATTTTAAATTCTTCCCTCAGTTTCTGTTTCTATTGAACAGAGATCTATTCACTGAGATCTAACTTCTAAGTAATTTTTAAATCCCATTTTTTGTCTTTCTGTTCCACCACTGATAACCGTACTCAAATTCTTCCTTTCCTCTACTGTTGTGACAGGCTTTTCAGTCTATCTCCAGACTGTCCACCCTCATCAGTTTCAGGATGCTTCTAATTAAGTCTTTAATTTTCTATTGTGAAATATAATACACATATAAAAATGTATAAAGTGTGCAATCCAATAAAGAAAACACCCGTTTTACTGCTATCCCGGTGAAAATATCCACAGCGACTCAGAAACTCCTGTGTGTCCCTTCCCAAATATTATTCTTATTCCACTGCATTCCCCCTTCCATTACCCCTTCCATTAAAACAAATTTAATGATAACTTCCTTCTCTGATTTAGAGTCTTACCATGAGTATGTATATCTTTGAGCAATATTGTTGGTTTTGTCTATTTTTGAACTTCATATAAATCATACTTTCAGCCTGCTTTTTTCTCTCAACTTTATGTTTATAAGATCCATTCATGTTGTATGTCACTTAGTTATACTTAAAACCTAAATACAGGTGCACCCTGGTGAAGTAGTGGTTGGGTCAATCACCTCCAAAGGATGTGAGCCACTTACCCTGGGGTTTCAGTCCCAGAGCCAGGAGAAACAACCAGTGTGAACAACTAAATGGAAATAAAATAAAAATGCTTCTTCCTCTTCTCTCCTCTGCCTGCCCACCTACTCATATTCATTCCTGCGTACACTTTTCCTTAAAAAAAAAAATCCCTAAATACAATCCCATCTTCCTTTTTTGTTTTTCACTTTTTTAAAGGAAAGATGCAATCAGAAATGAAAGCAAACTGAGGCAGGCAGGAAGGAGAGAAGGAAGAATATTTTTATTTCACTGTTCATCTTGGTTGTTGTCGCTGTCTCTGGGTTGTGAACTTGGGTCCTTGGAATATAGGTGGATTGCATCTGGTGAAATTAACCAGTCAGTCACCAGGGTGCACTGATTTTATGTTAAGATCACGCTCTCGATGTGGCAGCATTCAAGGCCTTCCAGCCTCACGTGCTGTATCCTCTCCCTCCATGTTCTTTCCCATGATTGCATCAGAGGATGTGCCTTCTACAGAAGATGCCATGTATGTCTGTGTCTCCTTGTATCTAAAATCTGGACTCTCTTCCTACCCTTTCAACCTGAGTTTTTTTTTTCTTTTTACTCTATTCTCAGGTGAAGTAAATCAGTTTCTTTTCTGTGTTCCCTACTTATTTATTACCTCCCCTGCTTTTTAACGGTGTTCTTAGCAGATAACACCTACTGATCATATATAGTGAGCCAGACACTGAGAGTGGATTGGTACTAAATAAAAGCTCAGAAAATATTAATTTCTTCCTAGTTTGCATAGTGAATATATAGTTGAATTCTTTTTTGAAATATTTGGAAGTGACTGCATTCTGCCTTTAAATCAGCAGTATAAGAAGATGATCAGATACTTTATCTACTCTAGAACATCTTTCTGTGACCTTTCCTGATATTGACGTTCTTACTGATGTGAGCAGTCTATCAGGTACTTGGAACTTTCAAGAGACTTTTGCTCTTAAAGAGGAATGCTGTCAACATTGTTTAGTACTTAATTTTTTAAATGTTGAAAATTAATACTCAATGCATATTTAAGCATTTGTTTTGAATTTAACTCTTTATATAATCACAGTTACGTTTAATGGATGATTCTCTTGAATATTCAAAAAACCTTAAAATAGCAGATAATTATGTATGTATCCTGAATCTAATTCTAAAACATCAACACTTTGGATTTAATTAATTTATTCATTATTTCTGTACTTTGTGCATTTCTCTTCTTCATTGATACATTTATTTTTATAGTCTTTCCAAGATTTAAGTTCTGATTTTGAGTTTACCGGAAAATAATCAGTTGATATCTAACCACATTGAAAAGTAAAAGAAACAACATTCAAACTGACCAGATGATGGTTTTCGGGATATAAAGGAATTGATATTTGGTTGGGGCACAGGGCTTGGTTGCTTTCTCAAAGTGTTTCAACCCCTGCCACTGGTTGTGAGATGGTCTCTCTTTTCTAGATGAACTCAGGTGTTACATAAAACACTGTCCATTATGATGTAATGACCATTATTCTGAAATTACTTCTGTCTCAATAGTATATCATTTGTAATTAACAATGCTTATAAGGCATTGGATCTGAAAGTATGGTTCCAGGACCAGCAGCATCAGCATCTTCTGGAAAGTGGTCAGAAATATAAATTCTCAGACCTCTACCCCAGAATTTTAACTCTGAAACTCTGAGGGTGGGACCCAGAAACTTGCATTTGGCTGTGCCTTCTGATGCCTGGTATAGTTTGAGAACCCTTACTGGAAAGAGAGAAAATAGGAATTCATGAAGTCAGCTCTGCTCTGTAAGCTAAAGTCTTTTCCTGGAATATACTGTTGCATATTCATTTTACTTGGTCAGTGCACATGACCACCAGTCTTAACTCTTAGACAACCCCTTTACTTTGTTGCCTGTAATTACGTGTGACCACTAGTGCTGCTCAGTCCTTCCTCTTCTTGGTATAATTTCTCCATTTTCCTGTGTGTCTTATTTACTCAGAGGTCCCTGCTTTGATTTTTCCCTCTGCTTTTTCAGAGAGAAACTGTTAGACATCTATACTTTATGTCAGATATATTATTTAACAGAATAAAGGAAATGTCCAATGTTTTGACTCTCCTTATTAAAATCAATAAAAATACCAAACAAATGCTATTTTAATTGCCTTTCTTTTGTATTAAAAAATACTTTCAGCATGCCCTGGTGGAGCAGTGGTTGGATCAGTTGCCTCCCAAGGAGCAAGCCACATGCCCCTGGGTTTGAGTCTCGGCCCAGGGAGGAGCAACCAGTGTGAGCAACTGAATTAAAAAAAAAAGCTGCTTCTTCCTCTCTCAAACTTTTGTACACTTTATTCCTTTGTATATCATGAATTCATATTTTCACAGACTTAACTTACTTTAAGAAAACTTAAAATGTTAGTTTGCTCATTGGGAACCCCTTTAAATTATCATCATTTTTTTCTGTATATATGTATATATTTATTTTAAAGGAAGTACAGGCAGGGATGAAGGTGAGCAGGATCAGAGGCAGACAGGCAGGAAGAGAGAGGCGGAAGCAGCGTTTTATTTATTTTTTTTTATTTAGAACAGCACTGGTTGTTCCCCACAGACCTGGGACTCAAACCCAGGCCTATGTAGCCTGTGCTACTTTGGAGGCAGTTGACCTAACCGCTACTTGACCAGTGCACTGCTTGACTGTATTTTTAACTGCTACAGTGCAACATTTTTCACACAGAGATGGCTAAGGTCAGAAATGATTTGTTTCAGTGGTTGAGTTTAATTTAGAAAGTCACCAAGGTTGAGCCTGGGTTACCTGACGTTTCCTTTTGGACCTCATGGCTCCCCAGTAGGAATCTGAAGACTTTTTCTCTTAAGTCTAGGAAGAAACTAAGGCCTTGGGAAAATATCTAGAGGCTCCAGAGGGCCCTATATCAGAGTCAGGGTCCCTCCAGATGGAAAAAATATCTAAAAACTGAGTTTCAACTCTTGATTCTTATTTAGCTGCAGGTTCACTAAGTCACCAACAGAGCATATGCCTAGAAGTAAATGGATTAGATGGTTTTTATTTCTGGGGCTGGAAAGATCCTGATTCCATTTCCTAAAGTGGTCCGCACCTTCCTCCATCACAGACAACTCTGAATCAGCTAAGTGGCCAACACTAGACTCTAAAGTTATAAAGAAGTCTTCAGGGCCCAGGAGCCCTCATGTGTCACCTCCCACACTTTGTGGAACTCTCTGCTTCCCTGCCTGAGCATTCAGACTTCATTCGAAGCTTCAACCTTGACCTCCAATCTGGTATCATTCTTTCATCTTAAAGTAAGTTATTGTCGACCATTACTAGGAAATTTTTGCAATTTAAGAGTGAGGATATTTACTTATATCAAATTACCTAAATTTATACTTTAAATATCTTATAACTTTCTATGTCATTTATACCTCAGTAAACCTGAAAAAAGACTACCCCAAATTTTTAAAAATGATAGAATTCATTTTAGAACAAAAGACTTGAGTTTTACTTTTTAGTAAAACACTAGTGTAGTGATAGCTAACATGGTAAAAAGAAAACTTGGTTCTTATTCCAGCTATGTGTGGAACTTGTATTGAGTTTAGTAGATTATTATTCTTTCCTGAATAATACCTTTGATCTACAAAGTAATGACAATCCCATTCTTTCCCTCTGGGGCAGGGGGTGGCGAATGGGATTTGTACTCTGAGGTCCTATAGACACTGGATTCTCCAAATGCATTTGAGTAGAACCTTGAAGGATTCATAGTTTTTTACAGGAAACATCTCAAAGACACCAGGTTAAAACACATTATTTTGTCTATTGTCTCGGGTGTTTATGGGGATAAGTTTATGGGGATAAACAAAGGGTTGGGGGAGGGTACAGAAGGCAATTACAGGAAGGAATTTGAAGCCAGATGAAAAGAGATCCTTGAATGTTCTCTGATCATTTGGACATGACACTATAGATCAATATTTCCCAAACTTATTCTATCGTATCACTTAAATATATATTTGTTTTAATGTCAGGCTGCAGGTAACTTGTGGCCAGAGGTAACTGGTCCAAGGATTTAAGTTCTCACTGGTTAAAAAGTGCCACTAGGCAATGAGGAGTCTAGTTGCTAAAGTTGAGGGGAAATCTTTTTTTCCATTTCATTGGGTCCCAGATTGTCATGTGACTTCATCTCTTTAGATAATGGCATTAGGTCTGGATCAAAAAGGGATCAGCCCATCACTATAGATCCTAAAGACCTTAAAAAAATTATAGATGTTACCAGAGTCAGAGAAGAAGAGGGAATAGTGACTGCTAATGGGTATGGATTTCTTTTAGAGGTGATGGAAATATTCTGGAATTGGACAGTAGTTATTTACAGTTATACCAGTTTGTGAATATACTATAAAACATTGGCTTATACACTTCAAAAGAGTAAATTTGTATGGTATGTGACTCTTATTTTTTAAAAAGATAATAGGACGTTATGATCAACTTTAACTAAATAAATATCATCACTTATATGCAATGAAAAATTCTGTGAAGGACACTTATTATCAAAGCTGACACAAAAGAAAGTAAAAATCCAAATAGCTCTATGTTTGTTAAATAAATTAAATTCTAATTAAAAATCTTTCACAAAGAAAACTCCAAACCTGATGGTTCTTCTAGTGAATTCTATCAAAGATTTATGGAAGAAATGATACCATCTCATTCATCTTGAAATTGATCGCTGCATTGAATGCAATCCAATCAAAATTCCAACTTTTGATTTTGGGAGAGTGTTTTTGGATAGAAATTCACAAGCTGTTTCTAAAAGTTTTACGGCAATACAAAGGAACTATAAGAGCCAAAACAACTTAGAAAGAGATGAGCAAAGTTGGAGGACTTACATTACCTGATTTCAAGACTTAGTATAACACTGCATATAGTATCGAAGACACTGTGGTACTGGCATAAGTATATGTAGAGAGTGTTTGGTTGAACATGTTAGAAAGTTGAAAAATAGACCTACATATGCTTGGTCACTGATTTTCCATAAGAAGGCCAAGGCAATTTGATATTTATTTTTAACAAATATGGCTGGAATTGACTGATGCATATAGAAAAGCATGAACCATGATCATTACTTCATATTCTGTACCAAAATGGATCATAGAGCTAAAAATAGAATTGACAAAACTTTGTGGAGTGCAAGAAGAAAAAATTACCTTTTCCCTTTTTGGTTCTTCTCAGACTAGTCAGATAATCAAACCAGCATCCAGCAGGTTGGCAGTGGAAAAATAACAATTTAATAATATGAGCATGGGGGAGCTACAATGATCACGTAGGTCCCACTTTCAGCAGGGTATACTGGAGTTTAAATCTTATACTGAGGAATGCCATAAGGGTCTGGGGTGTCAGGAACAGAATAAGGTGGAAGCTTCATGTTACAGAGAGGGATGGTCTTATCTCTACCCTGAGAGTAAAGATGGAGTTCTTAGATTTGGAAGAAGACCTTCCCAGACCACATTTTTTTTGGTGATAAGGGAGCAAGAGTTGAGTTATTTCTCTTAGGGGCAGGGTAGAAGCTTAATAAGGAAGTGGTGATAAAAAAAGATAAGATAGTTAGGGAAAAGGTTGGAACTTCTTCAAAGCTGCCTCTTTAAAAAAAAAAAGAAGAAGAAGAACATGGAGGCAGGAATGAAGGCCAGCAGAGGCAAGAAGGCTGGAAGAGAGAGGAGGAAGAAACTATTTTATTTAAGTGGGTAGAGGCAGGAAGGCAGAAAGGCAGAGGAAGAAGAAGCACTTTATTTGTTCAGCCAGTTGCCATTTCTTTCTGTTTAAAGTAGTCTGCCTGCCGGAGCGAGGTCTCTGCAGAGTCTTAGGTGTTCTGCTTTGAGCCCCTTCGACTTCTAGAAGACGATGAAGCAGAAATCTTTTTGATCTTGGGATTAATGGCAATTTATTAGCTAAGAAACATGAGACACACAAAAAAGTCAGAGCTATTTTTAGAAACAATATGTAGTACTTCTTAAAAATTAAAAGATGCCTTTAGAAAAATGAAAAAGCAAGCCACAAATTGGGAGAAAAATACATCTGACAAAGAACTGTATCCAGAATGTGTATAAAGATCTCTTACAACTCAATAATTTTTTTAAAAAATTCAATTTAAAAATGGGGAAACATTTGGATAGATCATAAAGGAAGATAATAGACCAATAAGCACATGGAAAGTTGCTCCCTGTCGTTAATCATCAAGAAATATAAGTTAAGAACACAGTGAGATCCCACTACACATCTACTAGATTGGCTGTAATGACTAAGTTTTTTGTGAAGAAACTGGAATGCTGGTGAGACTGCAAAAATGGACAACCACTTTAGAAAATAATAAATTTCTTATAAAATCAAGGATAAACTTACTATGTGACCCAGCCATTTCACATCTAAATATTTTCCTATGAGAAATTAAATAAGTTCACAAAAAAACTTATACAAAAGTATTTAAGACTGCTTGATTCATAATAGCCCCAAACTGAAAACAACCTAATTGTCCATCAATGGGTGAATACAGAAACGAATTATGGTACTTTCATAAAGTGCTATCAGCAATTTATAGACCAACATGTGTAGCAATATGGATGAATCATAAAACTTTATGCTGTGCATAAGAAGCCTGAAATGAAAAAATACATATTATATACATAGGATTCCATTCCTCTGAAACTGTAGGAAAACATATCTAATTTGTAGTGATAGCAGGTAAATCAGTGCTTGCCTGGGACCAGGATAGGGAGTAGAGTTTAACCTGGAAGTGGCACAAGAAAACCATTTGGGATAATAGAAATGTTTTGTCTTGACTGTGGTGGTGGTTGTGTGTATTTATCTCAAAACAAATAAGCAGCCAATAATTTTACCAGCAAAATGGGCTTCTTCAGAAATGACAGCAAAAAGCGATTTGGAATGTGAGGTCTCATGGCAAAACATTGGCATACTTTCTCAGAACAAAAGAAATATTCTTATATAACATTGAGAGGGACTGTTGTAAGAGAGTCCATTGGAGAAAACTGGGAGTTTGAATTTTAGTACCTTTTCATTTGTTGGATTTTGGCATTTCTTTCACTGGCAAGGAAAAACCTCCTTCCTCCTGCTGTGGCAACCAGTCAGCATCAGTTCCTGTGAAGATGATCGCTGTCTAGTATTCAGTACTGTAGGCGTGAGAACTCTTTCCTAGCCTCCTAACCTCACTTAAATTGGGTTTCTGTATATGAATATTTACATATGAATATACACTTGTCAAAACTTGAACTCTTAAATGAATGAATTTTATTAGATATAAATTATACCTCTGGGCATGCCCTGGTGGCTCAGGTGTTAAGTCTGCAGCTCTGATGTAGTCTACATAAAGTCCAAGGACCCAGGTTCACAATTGGGGCCAGAGGACCAACCAAAATGAACAAATAGATAAGTAATGCTTCTTCCTCCTCGCTCTTACTTGCCTTCATTTTTGCCTGCTTCCTTCCTCTAATGTATATGTATATATATACACACATACATATACACATATATGTATGTGTGTATATGTGTGTATGTATGTATATATGTAAGTATACTTCTATATGTTGACTTAAAAAAACAAGGGGAAAAAGAAAGAGGTACTTGCCCAGAGGTCATTCTTCTAATGCTATATGTATACTGACTTCTATATAAATTAAACAAAAATCTTACTAGTGCATATAAAATACATGGAATATCCCTATATGGGAATATTTTTCATATTTACACTTTTTACATATATTTTACATATATACACCAGATAGCTGGATTGATGAAAATAAGGCTCCTAGGAGGCAGACAGGACATTTATTTAAGCACCCAAGTTCATCTTCAAAATTAGGTGTTTTTTTTTTTCTATTCCATTCTTTAAATTGCTTCCCTACATTTTTATTAACTTGTGTAAGTGGGAAGAAAAGCCAGGTTCTGGGAAGTCCCCATGCCCAATTCATCCTGTACCTTAGAAGTAGCTTTCTATATTTACTCATGACCAGCAGTTTTCAGAAAATATCAGATCTTGCATTCTTGTTCATGCGTATGCACAGTCTGAGTTCCTTAATCCAGTACAGGGGACCAAGAAGCCCTACATTTCCAACTCTTTGTCTTTTCCTGTGGGTCTTAACATGGCAGATATTGAAGAGAAGCTGGAGATCAACAAATTCAACTTTTGCACTTTATGAGTGAGGCAACCATGGCCTAGAAGGGAAGTGTTCTCACCCTACCCTGGCTCACATGCCCATCTAACTGACTAAAGACAGAACTGGAAGTACAACCAAAATCTCCATGGTCCACATATTCCTTCAATGCAACTAAGTTATGACCACATTTCATCAACTACTGTTAACAGTATAGTACAGTGTTTGTCAAAATGGCATTCCTAGATGTTCTTTACTAGTCATGCAGGGTTTGTATCTCTGGACCCACTCTGAATCTACTGAGTCTGAATATCTATTGAGACTGGGCCCTGGAAATATCTGCTTTTGGACAGGTGTCTCAGGAATTCGGACACATGATAAAAATTAAAGACCATTAATGAAGCAAAGAAATAACACAATTTGGTGTATCTTTAAGAAAGTTTGAAATAAGTCTTCAGAGAAATTAAAGCCCACTGGTCTTCTACTCTCTCATTACTCAGAGCAGGCGAGACTAGAGAGAAAAGAAAGGAAACAGCTTAACTATATTTTTGGACATTATTCGTCCGCCCTTCCCCTAACTAGTTTTCCCTGGTAACATTTCTTTAATCAGTGCTTTAAATACAGCTTAGAGCATTCAAGGACATGACAGCAAGTTCCCTCAATGGAATGACCTTTTGTTTCTCCAAAACTGCAAAGGGTTGGCAATAACTCATTTGTTGTTTGTCAGTGGAAGAGGTAATTCCACTAATGGATTCCCTGAGTCCTCTGCAGAAAGATTGACCTGGTCTTCGGGGAATCAATCTCATAGAATTCAATCAAAGTCATCGCTGATACAAGGCTCTTTGGTTTCCCGACTGTGACCCTCTCTCCCTCTCACACGTCAAATTCATTTTATCCCTTTGTCTTTGATGCAGTAGAAGCGGGTGTGTAGAGGCTTGCCAGGGAGATCTGGCTATGGTTCTCTCCCCTGTCACAAAAGTAATAACAAAGTCCCCCTATTTGTCCAAACTGGAAATCCTAGAGTCTGTCCTCTCATATCCCCTATATTCAGTACATCACCAAAATCAGTCATTTCAGCTTTTGAAATGTCTGAATATACCTGATCAAATCACCATTATTTCTTAAGCAGTTGTCCACCTGGGATTCCTTTCCCCTGCTCTTTACAGCTTCGCTCTGTTTTTTATGTGAAGACATGGTAAAAAACACTTATTGATCTCATATTCTTTCTATTTGAAATTTCAGAAGTATGTGGATTGAAATATGTCCATTTCCTTAACTCCTTTCTCTCATCTATTCACTCCCCTCCACGGGAAACTGTTTGGAATGCTTTCCTAAGCATTTGTAAAACATTGGTGTATGTGTGTGCTGTATGTGTATAGTATATATGCTATATATCATATATTTGGTGATGTGCATATATATGTCCATAAATAATAGGATTTTGAGATTCATAAAATTCTACTACACTGTTCTCAAGCGCATTTCAGTTGTTGACATATCAATTTATATAATCTCCTATTGAGAGTTCTTGTCCTACTTGAGATAGAATCATAAACTTTATAAAATGGCCTGCAGGGTTGCATGATGATCTGCCCCTGCCTTTCCCTCATGCTCCTTTCAAGTTTGCTTACTATGCTCCACTCATGAGCTCCTGTCCGGGCCTCCCATGAGACAATATTTTCATCTTCAGGGGCTTTTCACGTGTTCTTCCTTCTGTCTGGGCTGGTGTCTGAGGTACGTGACAATCATTTCCACATGATGACCTGGATCCTTGAAACATACACACACACTCACACACACACATTTTACTAATACACTGAATAAGTGTTTCACATATATTCAGACTTTTAAAAATATTTAAATATTGAAACTAATAAAATGAATAAGCTAGGTTCATGCAGCTGTGACTGAGGTATAGGCCATGTAAAGCCCAACCGGAGCCATGGCCAAAAAAAAATTTTTCAAATTGAGTTGAAGTAGCTTTTATTTAAAAAAAAAAAACAACTTGTGAAGGAATTCTCAAACTTTGAACTGTATACTAATATTTGATGTTGAGCATTTGATATTGATATATACAAAATGCACGAACCCCAGCATTTCCACTCCAACATTTTTCTTCAACTGGCAAAACACTTCTCATCTTTTAAGACCCAATTCACACGCCACCTGTGCTCTACAACCGTCCCTGATGTTTTCTAGCAGAGTGGCGTTGTGCACACCTCCAGTGCACCCTGACCTCAGTGCAGTTACCTGTTGTTAAAGTCATCCGGGAAGACAATTTAGGTGACACAAACACAGAGTAATACTTAATGAAGCGGACACTCCCAATCAGAGAAGTGCAAAATGGGGCAAAGGCAGGAAGCTCTTACTGGATAAAGAAAAAGAACATGGTACACGTGGTGTTCAAGTGTCGGTGCCGGGGGAGCAGTTCACGTACAGCCTGAGGCCCTGGGTTCACAGCCCAGGGCCAGGAGGGGTGTCACTAATTAAATAAAAAGCTTCTTCCTCCTTTCTCTTCCTGCCTGCTGCCTGCCTACCTTCATGCCTGCCTGCCTTTAAAAAAAAAAAAAAAGGAAGGAAGGAAAGAACATGGATGAAAGAGAAAAGAGAAATACCTGATTGACCGAGACCAATCAGACAGATAGTCAGCCTTGTTTGGGGTTAGAAGGAACGAGGAAGTAAGTGAAAAACCAAGATGGTTTGGCATTTGGGAATTGACCTACTGGATATACTGTTTCTGATAAAGTGTAACATTTACAAGGACAAGAAGGTTACATAGTTTCAGTTTGCTGACATAGCATCTCAGGCAGGACTGGTTCCATTTTAGGTGGAGAAAGTTATTTCCACACAGTATGCTATACCTCTCCTTCCCATAGGTGACATAGTCCTAAAGGACCTGGTTTTCATAAATGCTGATTGAATGATGATTGGAGGAGGAAGGAGAAAGGGGAATAAATTCTAATGGAAAAGTAATAGAAAGTGAAGGAAATAGAAAGTAGATTGAATAAAGAGTATAATCAGAAAACATGGAAAGAACCCCTGAGTTACTTTTGTCTTAAAAACTGGCTCTTGCTCTCAGTGTAAGATACATACTTAAAGGCCAGGTTGATTAAACAGTAATTTAAGTTGCCTGATGAGGAAAGAGTGAGTTTATGGAGCCACCTAAACCAAAAAGGAGGAAACTTCAGGATCAGCTTGATTTAGGACCCACATTTCATCAGAATCAATCTTTTAACTCCATTGTCTTGAACTGACTCCGACTGGTGATTCCTGCAAGTTGAGGTTCATGTAATTACACCTCTGACCAGAGAGCAAGCCCACTGTGAGGAACACAAACTAAAGTCCTGGAAGTGAGTCTTAATGATGGAGCTGGCTTGGATCATGACCCATCACTGAATTAGTCACTGAATGAAATGCATTAATTGGCTTAATTTAGGCTCCTATTATCTAACCCCTGAAGCCTAGGGTTAGAGTCAGCTTCACATAAAAGACTTGAGCTTTTCACTTTTGAATTTTTTCCAAGTGATCTCATGTTTTTATGGTGGTTATGTGCCATCTCACCCAAGATAGAGATGGTTAGAATCTTGGAAGTATTATTAATTAGCAGGTCATACGACTGAGAGGTTTAGTTTGTTTTTACCAAAAGACAAGCAAACATATTATTTCCTTTTGGTCATTTAGTAAAACTTTTATTGAAGATTTATACAGTGTATAGCATATATTATGTACTGTGCTAAATCAATAGAAAAGCCCATGATCTCAGAATATAGCCATTTTATGATTAGGTCAAGTTCCTTCTGTGGCCTATGAACAAATAAAGTTTACTTGGAGTCAGAGATAAACTTTATTACTCAGATGAGTGAATCAGAATCTTATAACTATGCTGCCCTCTCCTAGGGGATTTGAATTGGAGGAGTGAAAATTATTTTAGACTAAGAGCTGAGACCTAAATTCAAATCCCCTCTTGTCATCTGACCTTTCATAAACTCTGTGGCTAGGTTTTTCAAAGTGTAGTCAACTGTTAATAAGCATTAGTGTCTCCTCAAGTTCTTTCTTGACCCTGACCCTGACCCACTTGACCAGAAGAGCTGGGACTGTGAATTTGCAAATCGGTTAACACCTCTGAACCCCGTGTTATATTTACTTTGCATTTTGGGTTGAGCATTAAATGTAACAGAGGGCAGAAGGCACCCAGTAGGTAATGGCCGTCCAGCAAGTTCCATTTTCTTCTTTCTCCCTGAGTGTAAAGTCACTATGGTCCAGAGTAGTTGAAGGAATCCTAGAGGAAGGATACTGAGAAAGATGCTTGCTCACTCAGTGAGTGCCCCACAGAAATGTGTGACTGTTACATGACCCTGAACACTCCTGCAGTTTGCTCTTAACTATTATGGGACATAAAATGGTCCTAGCATACTTCATGCTGCAGTGCTGTGAATATAGTTGTACATCAAGTCAGATCACATTCTTTTATACCTTTGTGATTATTTGAACTAGAACTCAAACCACAGCACCACCTGTGAGAGAGAGAGAGACACAGAGAGAGAGAGAGAAACTATGTGTGTCTGGTGACATTTTTTAATATAAAGAGCATTTTGAAGATGAATGTGTTGCGTTTTTACTATCCCAGACTAATAAATTCAATCTATTGACATTACCTGGTAACTGCAGTTATATTCAGGTTGACTTGCTGTAATCCTCATTTCACAGGATTCTCCTGGTTTGTTAACAGTTTTGGTTTTATCCTCAACAAGAAGAGGGAAGTTAAAAGGACACACCCATTTCTAGAAGTTACACAAAATCCTCTTCCAAGAAATGCCTTGACCCATCTACAACTTAAGCCACAAGGCCTGTGACATTTGGTATCTGGAAAGATGATTTGAGGCTCTGAGGAGCCCTTAGTCATCAAAGAAAAGTTCTGTTATCTTTGCTGTAATACCTAAGGTAGGGCAGAATATTTTAGAGCTTTAGACACATTTTCAGCTGTCAAGGCTGAAACTAAAGTGGATATAGTTAATACCTGATTGTTAAGAATACAATTTTCCGTTCTAAGAATCTGAGTGCTCTGATTAAATGAGATGTTACCATGTCAGGGTTTCTTGGCTAAAATACAATACATAGGGTTCTCAAGATTGAAAGAGACCTGAGTCCCGTGTCTGCCTGTTGCCCACTGTCTCAGCCACTTCTTACTTCTCCCACCCACCCAGGCCTAGGCCAGGGGTCAGCAAGCAAATCTTGCACCACCTCTTTTTTCTAATTAGTTTTATTGGAACACAACCACTCTTTTTGCTTACAAATTATCTTATGGCTTCTTCATGCCACTATCAGTAACATTTAAGTGAGCAGAAATTCTAGTATAGTTGTTGTAAACTATATGGACTCCAAGGCCTAAAATACTTACTTACCATCTGCCCTTTACAGAGAGCGTTTGCTGACCCCTGATCTAGGCTATCTCCTCTTCTGTGTCTCCCATGTTGCATATTTCTTCATTTTCCAAGGGACCTGCATTGGACAGCTCTTTTAGAAAATTCTTATTTATGCTGAGCTAAAATCTGCTTTTTGTAGCACACTGGCACAAGTTCAGGTTTAGTATAGTGGGACCTCAATGTTTTGTTCAACATAACTTCATTATAGCTTTGATGAGAAATATAAATCTCTGCCAACAATGAATGAAGACATCATTTGAGGACCTGGTTTTGTTATACATCGTTTTGCTTAAAACATCAATTTCAAAGTATCTATCCACAACTTTAAGTGAGAACTTACTGTATGTGGTATCATCCAAATAAATTGTTGTTCTTCTACTCATCAGTCTCTTATATCTTAAAACTACAGTCATGACTGCAGCCAGAACCTTATTAAAAAATCTTGGTACCAAAGGATTTCAAGTCACCTCTTTACCACCAAACTCAACACACTCCCATGTGATCTGGTCAGTGTAAAATTAAATTGGAGACAACCTAAGTTTTCTAGGTGCCAAGAGCAATAGGAAAAAAAGTCATGACCCCATCCTACATGCTTGAAAACCTTGGAATCTAACCCCAAAAACAGAGACAGGATCATGCAGGACATGTACTCTGATTGACAACTAGGAGTGATGCAATTTCTGTCACATGTACCCAGGGTGCATGTCTGTGGTCTAGATAATTGTGAAATGGTTTGTTTTTTACTGGATTTGGCTACGAAAGGAAAACAGTCACTTCTGTTTCATCAGAGAAGGTGGTGACATTCCCTTAATCAGAGATAGAGATGCAAGGTTCTAACTTTCATGAGAATAGGCCCCTGTCCTGTGTACTTCTTTAAACACCATTGTTGAATATAGTCGCTTGTGTTATTTCCTTTCCATCTTATTGCCATGCCATCTTCTCTCAATATTGCAGACTATTGCGGCAGCTTCCTCCATAGTTTCCCTGCCTCTTTTTGCCCCCTTTCTCTAGCTCATCTACCTCATTCTTCCAGATAAGAGCACAACAGTTATCATTTCTCTATTAATCTGTATTCATCAGTGGCACTCTATACCAATAAAGAGAAGATAGAACTTAATAGGGTGAGATTCAAGGCTGTCCAGGACCAACCACCTAACTCTTCCTCTGCTCCTCCTCTGTTTTCAAAAGAGACATTTTCTGACCTGTCTTATGTTTTCCCATGCCCAGGCCCTGGTCATATTGTGTGATCGATAAGAAATGCCTTTTCCTCCTTCCTTCCCAAAACTGTGTATTAAACCCTACCTTCCCAATTACTAATATTCATTTGTATTTCTCTTTATCCACCTCCAACATGCCCTGAAGTTTGATTCCTTGCTTCAGTGATCTAATAGCATATTGAATCTCCTTTTATAGGATATCTAAAAATATCTGCTGTTTATTTTAGGGTTATGTGCTCATGTCTTATCTCCCTGAAACATTGTATACATTATAAATTGCTTGAAAAGAGTTTTTCATATTGAAAAAAATTTGGGGATGTGCTCTGATGGCTTAGGTGCTAAGCTGGTGACTAGGGCACAGACCACATAGTCCAAGGACCCAGGTTCAAGACCCACAGCTGCGGGGAACAACAAGGAATAAATATGTAAATAAATAAAAATACTTCCTCCTCTTTAAAAGGGAAAAAAAAAAATGACCTAGGACCACTTATTGAAAAGGCAATTCTTTTCTCCAGTACACTGCTAAATCACCTTCCTCATAAATCTAGTAACTGTGTGTGTGTTTGTGTGTGTGTCCTTCTGAATTATTCTGTTTTATTGGTTTGTTCATCTGTGTTTTGTGCTCTGATTTGTATCTTCTAAATAGCTAAGACTTTCCTCTTAGTGGTTTCTGTTGGTTACACACACACCCCCACCCTCCAGCCATGGAAGTGGAAAGTAGAATGTGTTCATTATTTATTGCAACACAACAAATTGTCACCCAAATTTCTAACCTAAAACAATAAATATTTATTATTTCACACAGTTTCTTTGAGTCAGGAATTCAGGAGCAGCTTTGTTTGGTAGGCCAGGGTCTCTAATGAAATTGCAGTGAGAAAGTTGCTGCTAGTTATCTGAAGGTTTGATTGGTCCCTCTAAGGATGGCTCCTTCACATGACTGCCAGAAGATGCTAGTTCCTCATTAAGTGCTTTCCCCCCTCAGTCATGATTGAGTGTCCTTATGACATGGCCACCAGGGCATACCTACGTAAGGCTATTCTAAGAAATGACGCTCATTGGGGCCTATCTTGAAGGCTGACTACACAGAAATGCAGGAGATGAATATCTTCTTATCCTTTTATACAATCTTTTGCAGAACAAAAGTTTGAAATTTTATTTAGGTCTAGAAGTTTTTCCTTTTATGGATTATGCTTTTGGTATCAAGTCTAAGAAATCTTTGTCTAGCCCTGGGTCCAAAAGAGTTCCTCCAAATGTTTATAGATGTCTTACAGTTTTACAATTAAGTTCATGATTCATTTTGAGTTAGTTCTTATTTTTATAAAATATAAGACTTGGATTGAGGTTCATTTTCGTGCCCTGTTTGCTTGATTGCTTTAGCACCATTTGTTGAAAGGGCCATTTCTCCTCCATTGAGTTGCTTTTCTGCCTTTTTCAGACATCAGTTGGGCATATTTGTATGAGTGTACTTTGGAGTTTTCTGTTCTAGTCCCTTGTTCTGTTCTAGTCCCAGGAATTTTATAGATTCCTTGAATTTTCTACACAATCTGTAGATAGGGACAATTTCTCCTCCTTCCCAAGCTGTAGTTCCCTTGCACACATTCCGTGCTGCATTGCCCTGACCAGGACTGAGAGTGCCATGCTTTTCTTGTTCCTGCTTTTGGGAGGAGGGTGGCATTGAGACTTTCAGTGCAAAACATACTGTTAGTATTGGTCTTTCATTGAAGTTCTTTATCAAATTGAGGAAGTTTTCCTTCTATTCCTATTTTTTGATAGTTTTTATCATGAATGGGTGTTGGATTTTATCGTATGATTTTTCTGCATTGACTGGTTTTTCCTCTTTAGTCTGTTAATATGGTGGACTACACTGATGTTTTTTTAATATTGAGTTAGTTTTACATCCTTGGAATAAACCACACTTGGTCATGGTTTATAATTCTATTTATATTGTGTGGAACTCTATTTTTATTTTACATTTAAGTTCTGATCCATTTGGATCAATTTTATATAAATGTAAGAACAGTCTTAAAAAAGCTTTCTCCTTAATAACATTCAGTCTCATGTTCCTATTTTCCCTTGTATTAAATGTCAGTAATCTAACAATAGTTTGTCCTTTCTGTATCATGAAACACTTTCAAGCTGAAACTTTCAGCTTCCTATGTAAATACTGATTACATGGTCACTATATTCACCAGAATGGGGGCACAAGACCCTAAATAGCTCATCTCATAGAGACCACACATACATTTATCTTGCTTATTCTCTTTTTCTGTAGTCTCCTTGCTCTTCCCCTTTACTGTTTTCTACTGTGAAAATTTAATTATGTTTTAATCACATTAATTTGAACAAATTAACATTGAATGCATGAAAAAAGAGTCAGCAGATCTTTACTAAAACTAAACACTCTCAAGTAACTGTTGGCCTCACAGGATCCTAAATTACCTCATCTTGCTCAGAGCTTATAGGGAAGGAAGACATATAAGCAGCTGAAATGCCAAAGTAAAAGGAATAAATGCCTCCCAAAATGCATAGGTTACTAAGTGAACACAAGACAGGAGAACAAGCTCTTCCTGAGGAAGTGAGTGATGGCCTTCCAGGAGAAGATAGTCGAGCTGGCACGGAGAATAGGTAGGATCCTCCAGATAGATGAATTGTGGTGAAAGGCTTCTAAGAAGCAACAGCCTGTGCAGACATAAATCTCACACAGTGACATAGCACATTTGGAGAATAATAAGTGAGGTGGTATGGGAGTTCTGTGAGACCAGGAATTCATGCTGTATCCTCGGCCTGTAGAATGTAAGCCCTAAATAAATATTTGATGTTTGTTGCATAGATGGGTGGAAGGAAGGGAGCATAAATGAGGCCTGAGAGATAAGAAAAATTCAGAGATGAAAGAGACTTCCTTGGTAACATTAATCAAATGCCTACCATGGAGATTGAAAGAAAAATAGAAGATGCTTGTAGTCTAGTTGGGAAGAAGCAACAAATACAAAAACATCTGGAATGTGTTGTAAGAAATGATACACTAGTAAAAGTAAATTCAAAATGTTGTAACTTTTCAGAGGAAGTAGGTTCACCTCAGCTGACAGCACCAGGAAGTTGTCACTAGAGCTATACTCTTTGGAATTGCTTATACTTGATTCTAAATAGTTTCATTTATTTAAAAAAAAAAAAAAAAGTTTGTGGAGTTGGAGAAAAGGGATTAAGCAGAAGAGATGGATTTGGGATTAAACAGTCTTACCTGCTGTGTCCTAAGTGTCTCATTTATAGGCAGCTGTTTCTTAGCCGGCACCTCTGTCTTGGAAGCAGAACCTGATTCCTCCAATGTAACGTGTACAAACACCTTTGTCTTGTTCATGTATGTGTGTGTGCTTATGCTGGACATGCACACCAGTCATTTGAAGATAGCTCTTTTCACAGAAAAGCACTAAAGGGGAGACAGCAGCTGAAACATGAGCTAAAGTATTCACCATATCTTTGTCAATGCAGCAGTAACACATGCACCCTGTTCTGTAAGCAGTGACCTGCGCACTGTTTTAGGGGACTATATAAAAATAATGCTTTTCATTTTCTCAGGTCTATTCCCTAAATTTTATTTCAGTCTAAGGCTTTTTAAGCACCAGTTACATTCCTATGTCCCATTACATGTACGGAATTCATATAAAGATATGATTGCTTATATAACACAATGCATATTTATTGATCACCTGCTATGTACTAAACACTAAACTGTACTGTTCTAAACACTGAAAATGTGGCATAGAATAAAAAGAACCAATTACTGGAAAGTAGGTACAGATAATTAATTAACAAAGGTGCAGTATTGCAGGTGGGGTGAGTCCAAGTGAGTCCAGTAGAGCTGAATCAGGGTGGGAGGACTGGGGGGGTCAAGAGGGCCTTTTCAATAACATGACATTCGAATGGCGACATGAGGGGAAGACTTAACAAAGGACGTATCTGAAGGAGGAGTACTCATGGCAGAGGGGACAACTGGAGCAAAGATCCTGAGACAGGAATGTGTCTGGCACTGCTTCAGGTTAGTGTGGCCAGACCAGAACGGGCAGGGCAGGGTGGCAGGAGAAGGAGGTGAGAGATACGGGGTGCGGGGCCATCATATTAGGCTTTTACTCTGGGTGAGATGAAAACCACTGGAGTTTTGTGCAGAGCAGTGGTATGTTCTGATTTACACCGTGCTTTCTGGCTTCTGTGATGAGAGTAGATTGCAGGATGAGAGGATGGAAGCAGGAAGACTACAGATGGTGGACTAGATCAAGTAAATAGCAGTGGCGGCATGGAGAAGTGATCTGAGTAGATCTATTCTGAGCTCTGAACCAGCAGGATTTGCTGATGGAGTAGACATGGAATGTGAAAGAAAGGGGAGGAGCCATGACATAAAGATGTTTGATATAAGATGGAAGGCTGGAGTTGCTATGAACTGAGATGGGGAATATTGCAGAAAGAACAGGTTTAGAGGACATCAAGAGTCAGTCTTGAGCACGTTACGTTTCAGATGTCTATTAGTGAAGAGTTAGATATTAGATTTTGGAGTTCGGTAGGTGGCTCTGAAATATAAATTTGGAAATCACAGTAATTAGATGACTTTTTTAAGAAAGAAAGAAAGGGAGAGGAGGAGGAAGCATTTTTTTAAGCAATGAAGGAAAGAGAAGGAAGCACTTTGAATCTATTTGTTTATTCTTTTGATCATGAACCCAGGTGCTTGGTCTTTACATAGACTACACCCCAGGCCAACTTAGTGCCTGAGCCACCAGGGTGCACTTTAAATGACTTTTAAAGCTGTAAAACTAAATAAAATGTGGATGTAGGAAGAGAAAGACTCTGAGAACTGAGTGTTGGGTATGCCAGTGTTTAGAGATCACAGAGATGAGAAGGAACCAGCACTGGAGAGGGAACTAACATAAAGGCCAGGGAAATGGGAGAAAAATTGAGTGAGTGCTGAAGACAAGTAAAGAAAGTTTTTCAAAGAAGGTAGAATTACAAACTTATCAGATGTTGCTGAGAGATCGTCAGGTTCAAGAGTTGATTTAGCAGCACTGAAGTCTGTGGTGGGGAGGTGAGCAACCTGACTAGACTGCTTTCAGAAAAAAATAGGAGCAAAACCAAGATTACTAATATAGAAAATTCTTCGAGGTTGTTTTATAAAGAGAAGTAGAAAAACCGGGCCGTTGAAGGGGAAAGTGGGATCGTCAGGCTGTTGATATTTATTTTTCCCAAGATCAGAGAAGTTGGTATCCGGATATGAATGATCCTAGTAGGCAGAGAAAATGCAATGAGTCCAGGGAAAGGGAAGGTTCTAAAGTAAGGTCGCCGTGTAGGCTAGAAGGGATACATGGGCGGAAGAAGGATGGCCTTAGATTGGATGGACTGCCCGTGCTCCACAGTAAAGAGTAACTTGGATACAGATATACAGACAGATTGGTATAAAGATGGAACATGTATAAATTCTCTTTTGATTGCTAGTATTTTCTCATGGGAAAAAAACAAAGGAATGGAGGTGTTGGAGGTTTAGAAAGAAAAATTCAAAGATAGTTGCCAAAGAAGAGAAGTAGTCATGGACTTGATAAACGTAATAGGATTGCTGGGCAGCATGAGGCCCACTTGAATTTAAGGGAGACCAGTCAACATGGTCTCCAGCTATAAACAGCTAATAGGATGCAGGCAGTCTATGCAGAACATTAGACTTAACCACAGGCTGTGGCTTTCCTGGATGAGAGGAATGGAGAGAGAAACAAGGGAATGATTATAATGTTGGATCACTGGAACAAAGTTGGGTAAAGAGAGAAGTGAGAATGGAAGGTGGCAGGGTGAATGGCATGAAGATTGTCCGAGAGGCATCTAAAGAATCGTGATAATAATCATATCTTTGGTATTTATAGTGCTTTGGAGTTATATACAAAGTGCTTTCAGTGCATTTGCATATTAAACCCTGTAGGACAGGTAAGACAGATAATGGTGCTGTTGTTTCTCATTATCAGCATTCTCATTCTTATTCGCATTATTTGGTAAGATCCAAAGAGGGAAAATAACTTAAATCACACAGCTCGTCAGTGGTCAAGCGTCTAGACTCAGCCCTAGACTATTTTATGCCACTTCTTTTTACCACACTGTGTGGTGTGTGCTCACGATTACTCAGTTTTGTTGAGGAGATGAAATGAAGAAGACAACATCAGGGAAGGCACACTCAAGTGTTGTATACCATACTATGAAGTGATGTAAGGAGTTTATTCATTCAGTATTGAGCAGTTAGTATGTACAAGGCTTACTATAAGTGCTAGTGATGTAGCAGTGAATAAGAGAAAAATAAAACTATGTGCTTTGGAGAAGTTTTAGGAAGGCTTCTCTGTGATTCTTCTAAGGCATCATGAAGTCACATGTGCTCAGGAGTTAGAAAACTTGTTTTTCTGCTGCTTGGTGTTTGTGACATTGTGACTTCAACTCACTATATCTTGCAGTTGTGGGGAGTCCCCATAAACTGAGATGTTAAGTTTTCCAAGTTCTGTCCCACCTGGAAAGTACTGAGTTTGAGTTTGCATCGAATAGTTTGAATCTGATGGAAGAGTTGCTCTAAAGTGTTTGAATCTAGTCCTCATCTAACTTCCTGATCTGAATGTGGGAATGCCACATTTCATTCATTGTGATAAGACCCTGTTTCCATAGAGAAGTGCTAAACCAACCTGCATTCTAAAATCATCCTTCACTTTTGAAACTCAGGGAAAATAGGAAAAGGAGATAATGGCTTTGGTCAGCCCGCAGTTGCTACATTAACCCAGTAATTCCTGAGGACTCATGAAGAACATTGTAATGACTTTTTTCTTTCTTATTCCTTCCCATTCAGGCCTGGAAGAAACGCTGGTTTATCCTGCGGAGTGGCCGCATGAGCGGGGACCCAGACGTTCTGGAATACTATAAGAATGATCACTCCAAGAAACCCCTGCGGATCATCAACCTGAACTTCTGTGAACAGGTAGATGCGGGCCTGACCTTCAACAAGAAAGAGCTGCAGGATAGCTTTGTGTTTGACATCAAGACCAGCGAGCGCACCTTCTACCTGGTGGCTGAGACCGAGGAGGACATGAACAAGTGGGTCCAGAGCATCTGCCAGATCTGTGGCTTCAATCAGGCAGAGGAGAGCACAGGTAGGAGGCCAAACGGGGACCTTTTTCAGAAGGGGCACGGTGCCTCCTGGAGGACGCTCAGCGTTTGAGCCAAGAGGAAGCCTTCTGATTCCTTGAGCAAGGAGAGCAGGCTATAGCTCAGAGCTTTCTTCTTTGGCAGAGGAGTATGAAGGGGTTGCCTTAATATTAAAGGGGGCTCTTGACCCCAGTTATGTTCAAATAAAAATAAGATGCTTGAGTCGTGCTGAAACGAACGGTACTTTGAAGTGTCTCTCTGTCTCGCAGCACCACTGGGCCCTCAGCCCTGTGCCCTGCCCCTCTCTTCCGTCCACTCGGACTCTCCAGCGCTCTCGGCATCCCTCAGGGCAGCTCACACTTGCATCCCTTCTCTTTCGCTTCCTGTCTGTTCTAGCCTGTCCATCTCACACCATCCTACACAGCTACACTTGCCACTTTTATTAATTGATTTGGAGCTCTTTGATTATCATTTATATTCCCTTGGGAGGGTACAGGTGAGAGATGAACATACTGATAATACTGATTATGCTTGGGTTTTATTAGCATTCACAACAGAGTAGCTCACCTTTCTGAAATGAGTTTTAAATTGCATGAAGGCTTCTTGACATTTGTGAGGGCTCATTCCCCACTCTGGTGAGTTAGAGGAGGTTGGGGTGTTTTTCAGAGGCAGGGCAGAGAAACTGAGTAATTCTGAAACTTAGTGGAACATCAGAGTTAAAAAGAGTGTTTAATGTATATTGATAGCAAGGACATATGCCAAATCAGTTAACTAAAAATCTCTGAGAGGTGGAAGCTAGGCCTTAGTGCCTTTTAAGTGCTTCATTCAGGTGTACCCTGGTGGCCTAGTGGTTAAGTCCACAGCCTCTGGCTGGTGCAGTCCACATACATCCCAGGGAACCAGGTTGCCACCTGGGCCAGGGGAGCAACCAAGATGAACAACTAAATAAAATAAATAAAATGCTTCTTCCTCCTCTCTTCCTGCCTGACTACTTGTCTGTGCCTTTCTTCTAAAAACAGATACATACATACATACTTACATACTTCAGTCTGAGGAGCAAGGCCCTAGGGCTCAGCAACTACTTTCTGTAAATATTTTAGGCCACATGCAGTCTCTGTTTTATATTCTTGGGGTTGTTGGGTTTGGGGCGGGGGTGGGGGGTGTTAATCATTTTTCCAACTCTTTAAAAACATGCAATCATTCTTACCAGCAATATCAACACCATACCAGAACCTGTTGGAAATGCAGATTTTTGGACCGCGCCCCAGGCTTACTGAATCAGAACTTCTGGGGGTGGGGCCCAGCCATCTGCTTTTTAGAGCCATGCCAGGTGAGTCTCATGCTTGAGGACCACTGATCGAGACTCAGTGGGTTTTGTGGGCCAGCAGCATCAGCCTCTTCTATAACTTGTTAAAAAGGCAGGAGACTTCTGCTTAGATTTACAGAATCAGATCACACCTTATTTTGAAATATTTTAGACTCACAAAGGAGTTGCAAAACTTGTTATGCAAGTTCCCATTTAGCTTTCCCTAGGGTTAATAGTACTTAAGCATCATACAGTTACCAAAACTGAGCAGTTTGCATTGATTGGTAGTCTACTGTTAAGTAAGCCACAGTTTATTGGAATTGCCCCTGTTTTTTGTTTTGCTAATGTCTTCATTCTGTTCATCCAGGATATCACATTTTTTGAAGCCCATTGCTCCATGTCCCTCCAATCTTAGTTTTTCAACTTTACTTGTCTTTTTTTGACTGATGCTTTCAAAGAATATGAGTTAGGTTACTGTAGAGTGACCCGCATTGACTTTGTCTGTTTACTCCTAATTCAATAAAAGGTGTAGGTTTGCAGGAGACTACCAAAGAGGCTGATATGTCTTTATCCCAGCATGTCTCATCAAGGGACACATGATGTCAATATATCTTACTACTGAGCATGTTAACCTTGATTGCTTGGTAAAAGTCTTATCTGCCAGGTTTCTCTGCTGTAAAACTACTATCCTTGCTTGTGTAATTTATAAATATTTTGGAGGAGATACCTTAATAATGTACAAATATCCTATTTTTCCTTAAACTTGTGGCCACTAATTTTAGCATTCATCAGTGGATCCTGTTTGCAATAATTATTACTGTGGTATTTTATGGTGATTTTCTGTTTCCCTCAGAATCCAAATTTTTTTACGTCCTCAGGTGATTGGTACATTTAAGTTTAAGAAGCACTGGTCAGGATTATTTAAACGTAGAAGATCATCAGAATCACCTAAAAAACACTTATGTTGTAACTCTAGCTACTGATTCAGTAGGTCTGATTTAGGGCTGAGGAATAAATTTTTAAAAGCTTCTCCTACAGAATAGTAGAAAATATTTCTCAATTATATATGATAAGGATCTAGAGTCTAGATTACATAGCGAACTCTTCCAACTCAGCAATAACAAAAACCGCTAGTCTACTCTCAGTCTCTGTGAGGTTTGGCTTTTTTTTTTTTTTTTTAAGATTCCATTTATAGATGGAATTTGTCTTTCTCTGACTTATTTTACTTAGTAGAAAGTCCTCAAGGCTCATTCATGTTGTCTCATGACAAGATTTTATTCTAGATTGTAACTGAGTACTATTACTTTCTCTCTCATATATGTGTATATATATGAGATATATATATATATCTTATCTTTTGAACAATAGGACCTGCATTTTTACTTTGTACCTGGCCCTTTGTACCGGAAATTATGTAGCCAGTGGTGCCTGACCTGTGAATCTTCCTGGAGGACAGATGATGAGCCACCATTTTACTCCTGAATTCTTTGGTACAATCTTTGCTTCCTGTGTGAAATTTCCTGTTTTCCTCAGATCTTTGTCATTTATAGGCTTTATCGATTTGGGGGCTTGTTTTTATCTTATTCCTGATGATAAAATACTCATTGTCCCTGCCCCCAAAGCAATGGAGGAGGAGATAAGAAAGGAGTAAAACCGCAGGTGTGGGGGAACCCATAGACCCCCCTCCAGTCTCAAAACTTCCCAATGTGAGAAATAGCTCCAAGGAAACCAGATTTTTAGGAAATAGGTACAAATGGAAGGAAAAGTAACCAGAAAGGAAATTGCTTTTAATTGAATTATTTCCTTTTTGGAATTAGAGGTGTTCTTACTGAGAAAAACATATCCTTGAGATGTAGGAAAATTAATATTGGTGAAATATTGTTTTTTAGTCATGAATCATTATTCTTAAAATTTAGGATTTAAATACAATTCAGATAAAAATATTTAGAACCACATTCTCCAGACTTTAATACTCATTTGTGCATTCACACATTTTTCTTCGCTCATTTCTTCAGCAAGCTTTCATTGAGAATTATTTATTCAGTGCCTGTGCCTGTCATAACCACTGTGGCTACAAAGATGCCCACCAGCGTTCCAGTTCACAGCCTCATCTAGGGCACAGGCAGTCACAGGGGCCGTTGTCACAGGACAGGCGTGGCCATGCACGGAGGTCCTAGCCCCTGTTCCGCCAGCTCAGTGAGGAAAAGGGAAGAAGAATATTAAAGTGGTGACAGTAATCAAGTCAGTGTTTTTTCAGCAGCTTCATTTAAAGGATATAGTCCCTTAAACCTTTCATTTTATTTTACTAAAGGGATTATTTCTGTTAACTGTCTAGTAGTTTAATTACCAGAGCAAGGCTATTGGCTGTCTATGAGAGAATTTTATTATTCCTTGTGAGATCTTTTTAATGAAGACAATGGGCTTTTCTCCATTCTCATAGGAGAATCTGGTATGTTAAAAGATTCAGCCACATAATTGAGTTGTTTTAATTTAGAAAACTCTGAAAAGTGGATTATATCTGTGTGCTCTGGTGGCTTCGTGGTCAGGTCCACCAGATGGATGCAGTCCACATATATCCCAAGGACGGGCATTTGTGACCTGGGGCTGGGGTGGGCTGGGTGAAGGGAACAACCAAGATGAACAACTGAATAAATAAAATAAGATGCTTCTTCACTCTCTCTGCCTGCTAGCCTGCCTATTCACCTTCATTCCTGCCTGCACCTTTCCTAATTTAAAGAAAAGAAAAGTGGATTATATCTATAAAATCCTCAAGTAAGGAGTAAGAAATTAGCCAATCCAGTGTTTTATTTTGTTTTTAAGCTGAGAGTCAGAATCTAAGAAAAAAGCAGGTAGGAATGACTAAAGTACCTAATTTTATTTAATCACTTTATCCACTGCGTTTCCACTTGTTTTCAACTAGTGCAAGTCCTGTCTCAAACTCCAGGGCTAGAGCTCCTCTTTACCTACACCCCTTGACTGGGTTCATGCAAGTTATCTCATGTGCCCCTGAAGCTTTTCCGAATACAACTCCATCTCCTTCTGCTGGGCCCTGTTGAGAACAATCCAGTCACTGAAGTGTGAGTGCCAGCGCCTGCCTTCTGTGAGGGGCTCCGGGTACTGGTACTTCATTCTCAGCAGCCAGAAAAAGAAGTACTGGGAGCTGTGTGTGGACACCTCCTCCTCTGTGGACTTTACATTAGCTCCCACTAAAATTTCACAGTAATCCTTTGAAGTAGCAACTAGAAAATGACAGAGCCAGGATTCTTGTCAAATCCAGGTCTGACTGCATTATACTATGCTGCCTGTGTCCCTGGCCTCCTAGAATAAACACCAACATCTGCCAGAACCACGCCCAGATCTTTCTGCCCCTTTGTACACTGTGCGTGGCACTGGAAGCACTCCGTGGTCCTCCCACCAAGGCCCAGATGGCCAGGTTCCCTCCTCACCAACGCAGACTGCTGACAGCCTTGGGCTCTGTTGTTGAGTCTGTAGACTGGGGCTGAGGGTACCTGAGTTCAAATCCCAACTCTGGGATTATGTGAACAAGTCACTTCTTGAAGCCCGTTTCCTTTTGTCAAATAGGAATAAAGTTCTCGTCTCCACAATACTACTCCTTCTCTGTGGCATCATGAAGACAGGCCTTAGACCCAAAGGCTTTTCACATTCTATTTATTTTACATAGAAGTGTCCCCTGGAGCTGTGCAAAGCACTCTGTAGAAATTCTCCTGAAGGAAAGCAAATTGTTTCTTTCAAGAACAGTAATAGGACCCATTTAAAAAAAAAAAAAAAGAACTTCTGTTTTTTCATTTCAGCTGGAAGAGGTTCCATGGCTGATGCAGTATTTTTCAATCCTTCTTGCCACCCCCAGCTGCTGCTTCCTACTGCCACCCTCTAGCTCCTCACACTTCCAGTCAAAAATGCCTCCTATGAAACTTGTCTAGGATCAAGAGCAGACCAGTGACACTGAGTCTGAGTATTGACATAAGGATGGAAGAAACAAACTAGAGAGAGAACGTTTTCCAAGAGGAAGCCAGGGATGATGCGGAAGAAGGGAAAACAAATCTAAGAATGAATATCAAGACAATTTCACATCACGCGTGTGGTTCCTTTTTTGCTGCATGTGTGTGTGTATGAGTGTGCATGTGCACAAGTGAAATAAGAGCCCCAGCTTCCTCTGGGAATCAGATTTGCCTCTGTCCCCAGAGGAAAGGAGCAGAAAGCTACTCTGAGCTGAATTTACGTGCAGGCAGGCCCACGTCCTCACATTTGTGGCCCCGAGGTGGGCAGCTGTCCCTGACCAGATGTACCACACACAAAAAAACCCAGCTCTAAGTACAGAGCTTTGATGAATTATTCATGAACTCAGGAGTTGTCCACTGCTAGGAAAGCCCTCACGCCTTTTGAATCCTCCTAGTGAAAGTTTTTCGCCCTTTCATCCCCTCCCTCTATTTATTCAGTAACTAGTTCAGGGCCTGCACATGAGGCCTCTGAAAGGCAGGCAAGCTGCACTTCAGTCTCAGCCCTGCTATTTGTTTGTTGATAATGTTGCCCAGGTACCTTCATCTCTTTGAGGTCTTACTATCTGAAAAGTGGAGATGATGCTCTCTCCCAGAGTAGTGGCAAGTGTTAAGTCAGGTAAGGCGAGGAAAACGTAGAAATGCACAATGGGAGCAGTAGTTGCCCATTTCACTGTCTTCCATGTGACTGCAATGTTAATGATGTTGTATATATTTTTATATCTATGATAAAAATGAACAGGATATGATTTAAATATCTGGTATCTTTAGAGAACTTTAAAGTATACAGAATGCTTATCCTGTCTCCTTTGAGTATAAAGAAATACACAAAATAAGCAGAGCTGTGAACATGTGGTGGAGGGCACGGTGTGTTGAAATATATCTAAGAAATGGAGAACCTATATGTAGGAAATTATTTCAATGTGTAGAATAATTACTATGATAAAAAAATAAATTAAAAAAGTCCTGGATTCTAGACCTGGCAACACTGCTTTCCACACTGTCACTAGTGTCTTGAAGCCTTAGCTTCCTGACTTAAGCATTGGGAATAATGTTGTCTCCAACTGTCCAGTAGTCCCCAACACCATTTGCCCCGCCTGCCCCATTCACTTTTGGTAACCTCAGTTTTGTTGCAGATGGTTATGGTTCATCTGTTCCTTTGTTTTGTCTATTCACTTTCCACCTATGAGTGAGGTCATCTGGTATCTATCTTTCTTCTTTTGACTTGTTTCACTTAGCATAATCGCCTCTGGTTCCGTCCATGTTGATTCAAATGACAGGGTTTCATCTCTTCTAAGGGCTGTGTAGTATTCCATTGTATGTATGTACACATCTTAGTCCATTCATCTGATGTTGGGCACTTAGGTAATTTCCAGTCTTAGCTATTGTGAGTAGGACCACAATGAACATGGGGACATATAGATCTCTGCGGTTGGTGCTTTTGTATCTTTTGGGTTAGAATTCAAGAGTTTTAACTCCATTCTAGGGCTCTGTGCTCTGACTCCTGCTCATTAATCCTACCCTTTCACAGACATGTTTACCATGGCTGCTTGTAAGTCACAAAATAGCCAGCAAGGAGGAAAACCAAGAAATTTATAAATAACTGAAACTGGCCCTTTACAAAGTAATGCGTGCTATCTATATGAATAGTAATCTCTGAGGACCAGATTAGCAAGATAAACGCCATCTGTCTTAGACTAGCCAGCAAGGGACTGTGAACTAGAACTCGGAGTGTTTAGGTCACCAGATCCCGTTTGTAACTCTTGAAGATTTGAAAAATGGCCAGCACTTCCTTATCCTCTCTATTATTTTAACTTTTTCTCTTCTGGTTAAACTCCCTGGCAGGAATTTCACAGTGGTCACATGCTTGACTCTACAGATAAATACCTCCCAGAGTTCCAGCTAACTGTTCTTTATCTCTTCCCAACCTTTCTTTACTAAAATTATGGCTGAGACCATCCCCGCTTCTTTAAATATTTTGTAAGTATTTAAACTTCTGGTAGTCTTTGAGTTTCCTAAGTAACTCAATGGCAGAGTTAGTTTAATCCCAGAATTCTAGGGTCAAACACTAGAAATGCTTTGGGGGAAAATTTTGATAGGCAGCTAAAGAATATAATTGGGGGTCTTCAAACAACTCTTTCCAGAGAGAAAGATGGGTGCCTTAAAGGTCTGGATTTTTGACAGCAGGGAGGGGATGGTGGAGCCCAGCATCTTCTCAGATGGCCCTGGTGACCGTGGTCCTTCCCCACAATGCAGTGAGTGGGAGGAAGGGGGCCTGGGAAGCTGAGATAGAGGTGGGTGGGGCAGAAAGTAGCCTTTCTCAAAGACCTCATCTTCTCATCCCTGGGAGGACCTTTTTCTCCCTTGTTCTCTCCTCCCCCACCCATCCTTTCCTTTTTGTTTTTTTCTAACTGAGCTCTGATCTCCATGGACCCTTGTTGGAAGATTAGAGTAAATGTGGGAGGTAATATGCAGCTTCTCCCCGGGCTGACACAGTCCCTCGAGGAGCAAAGAATCAGTGGAGACTGGCCCAGGCCCCAGCCCAGAGGCGGAGGCTGCTGTCTGAACCACCCACTCTTTTTCCACTGAGACAATGAGGAAAATAAACATCCAGACCAGTTTCCAGCCAGGTCTGAAATCCTTGTGCCTTTTTTAAAAAAGTTATTCTAAATGCGCCTGAAATATCAGGCCTTCCTCTTTAATGTTATTTGTTGTTTGTTTTGTTTTATGTTTGTTTGTTTTTGTCAGCTAAGACATGAACTCCATGAAATCCTCACAGATGCTTCTACATTGTTGTGGAACAGGCTGCCCACCCTGACCTGCAGGGGAGTCCAGACCCTCTGGAGGAGAAAAGGAGACAGGGAGAAACCTGACCCTGTTCTTTTCCTTCTAAACTTTGATCCCTCCTGCCTTTTCTCTTATACCAAACACTCCCCCTCATCACCCAGGTCAGCATAGATTAAATCTAGTATTACCTGCCAAAACCCCAGATTGTTAGAGATGACACATCTCATCCCAATTCCTCAACACCAACAACTTTGAATTTTCCCAAATATCTCTTGATATTCACACCCCCACCCCACCCCACCCCACAGACACACACATACCCCTTTTTTGTTCTTTGAGTACTTGTCACATTATCTGTAGAGAAGAAGTGTGTCTAAGTGACCCCAAAACATATTCCAAAGCCCATTCTAACTCTGATTTTTGACAAGGGGTGGAATTAGGACTTTGTATTTAGTGGTAGGTTCACCTTGGAGCTCTGAAGATCTTGATTTTGTTTAAACATTCTGTATTATACAGCTGACATAGGATTCCAAACTCCATAGAATCAGTAGGCATGGCCATCTCTCTTCAGGGTCTGAATTGGACATCAAAATGTTAGTTTTTAATTCAGCTTTATTATTGATTCTATGTGTAGATCTGTTTTTTCAGCAATGAACAAGGGATTTTTGAGACCAAAGCAGTGATTATCAAGCCTTAGTTTCTTTTTTTGTATTGCTTGTTAATCAACTCTTAGTGGAACACAGTATATGAATCATTTGAGGGAGTTGCTTTGAATATATTAAAGGAGAGTCAGTACTGCGGGCCAGAGCCAGACACAAGTGTCCTGCCCTTTCTCTCCCTAGGTGGCCTGGGAGGCTGGGACATGGTGCAAAAGTATTGGTCTGCAGCAGATATTTCTATATCGTGACCTACCGATCACTGGTGAGCTATGAAAATTTTCCTTGGTCCACAACAAAAAATGAATAACATGAGGAAGTTACGGTTTTCATAAAGCCAAATGTAGTCAGATTTTAAAACTTCCCCTTTTTTAGAGATATTCTTTCTATGGGTGTGCATGTTTGTTCAAGTGTATGTATAGGTGTGTGAGAGAAATGGCAGTCATTGTAAATAATATTTTCCACATTTGACATGATTAACAGTTGGCAGCCCTGTGTGTCAGTTTTTGAAAGTGCATGAGTGAAAAAACAAAGAGGCAGTGTCTTAACTCATCTACAAAAAAGCAGAGTGTGGGTAACAGTCACCTAGAGGTTATGCTGGTGTCAGGGTCACCTGGTCCGCAGGCTCTGTTTCTGTGTTTCTGGCCAGAGACTTTGAACTCTACTTCAAGCTCAGGTGCACCCTGTCTCCCAGCCACGAATCAGTACTCTGGGATCCTTTGTCCCTTTTGTTCCCTAATCTTATATGTGAGCTAGGTGTGTGGGTCCTGGGATGTTGCTTACTTTTATTGTTTTTGAGTCATTTCCCTATTACCCTACATGTAGTTTCAGACTAGGAGGGGACCCTGCTCTGGTTTTCTGTAGCCCCTTTCAGAGACCCTGGTGCTGTCCAAACCTTAACCCAGTGGTCAGAGCCCCATTGTCACCCCTGTGGCAGATTTCTGGGTTGTCAGTGGTCTGTCTGCCTGAATTTCTGAAGAAAATCTGCTTCTGCTTTTTCTAGACATGCTTCCTCTTCCCTTGGCTCTATTGCCCACATTTCTAGGTAATGCCAAGTTTTTGTTTCTGAGTTCACTCAGCAGACTGCATAGCTATTTTGCCAGCTCCTGTTCGAGGGACGAGTGCCTGAGAAGAGCACCAAACATGGAGCCACTCAGTAAACTAAGGGACCTTGACGTGGTCCTCATTTTGACTTCTCTCCCCCAGGCTACCCTTGGAACTCTTGTTAGTGACTGCCTTGGGGACTCCTTTATGTCTGGTTCTAAGTCTGAGACCCTTCTGTTTCCACTAACTTTGTCTGTTTTTTGACTGAACCAGGCCTATGTGGCAAGATATATCTAGCAGATAGAAAATTTAAGTTTAACCTCGTGTGAAAAGAAAATTTTTTTTAATTTTGAAATTTAATTTTAATATCAAGCTGCCATCTGCCTAGTGATAGAAATTAAAGTTTTGATCTACTTAGGATAAAATAATACATATTTAAAATTTACATCCTGATTTAATATATGCATACTTGTGCAGTGGTTATCATAGTCAGGTTTTTTTCCCCATGAGATGCTGTTCAAGTTCCCAGAGGTTAGGGAACTAGAAACTGTTCTTTGAGACTAGAGTACAGGGTCTGGGGGTGGGGCAGGAGATGCACAAGAGACTTGTGGGTAAGTGTGAGCATGACTCTGACCTTTGCATCCCCATATTAGTAGAATCATACAGTAATTGCAGTGATTTTAAAAAAGAGAGAAAAGAAAAATTCAAAATGGACGATGTACTAGCAGGACTTAAGGTTATCTCCAGTATGCCACTAACCTGAATTTTATTTAACACATCTAGCATTTATTGCTTGCTTTTGTTCCCCACCTGCCTACTCCTTTTGTGGATGAGGTTAAAGAAAATTCTTCATGGTTGGTGAATCACAGTAGCCAAAACATTCAGCCAAGACAGAGACAGGAATAGATTTCAGAGAATGAGAAAATTCTAGAATATTATATTTTGAAGGGTCCTTGGAGAATTTAGCTTCAACCTCTTCAAATGACAGAATATCCTGTAGTCAACAAACAGGAGCTAATTTGCTCAAGATTGTACAGCTAATAGGCAAGGCTAGAATTGAAACCCAGGTTTCTTGACTTTCAGCTACTGCTCCAGATGATGTTTATGCTAATACCATCTGGCCTTTGTATAAGGCCATATGATTTGTAAAGTTCTTATGCTTGGAAATATAGTGACTTAGAAGGACATTTTAGCACAAAGATAATGGTTGTAGAACCATATAAATACATGAACTTATAACATGGTCGAGTTCAGTCTTAATATGGTCTTGAGTAATTTTATTTACTCTTTTGACCCTCAATTTCTGCATCAATAAAAATAGAAGAAAGAATCCTTCATAAAGTTATTATGAAGATAACCAAATAGTATAGTGTTTGGTACATAATAAGGACATATTAAGTATTCATTGATGTATGGTTAATAAATTGGCACTGACTTCTCTGGTGTTCAGAACAGCCCTTTGAATACATATGGCATGCTATTCTTACCTCTCCCATACTGAAATAACCTAAATAACCCAATCTCTATTTTGCCCAAATTAAAAACAAAAATAAAAACATTTGCTATGTGTGATTAATGTTTATTAACTAAACCTTGTTGACTTCCCTGATTTGAGATGCCCGTATTCTTAAGCTGTCGAAGTGATCAAAAACAAAGGTGTTTCTTTAAATGTACTGCTATTAAAAGCTAGTATTTACATAGAGCTTACAATGAATGAGTCAGTGCTCATAGTGTTTCACACTTCTTAATTCATATAATCTTATGAGGTAGATACCTAGTATTCCTCATTTTACAGATGAGGAAACTGAGGCACAGAGAGGTTCAATAACTTTCCCTAATTCATGCAACTAATAGATAAAAAAGCTGGGATTCAAATCTAGACAGTCTGGCTCCAGAACACATGCTCCTTTAATTCTTACATAATTCCCTCTAGATGTAGTTTCTCGCCTCAATCTGCCATGGTACCTGTAAGGGGGCTTCAGGACCAAGGCCTGGGAGCATGCCTGCTATGTCTACTCTTTTGTGATGACCTTCTGTGGCTTTGCTGGCATAACTGTTGTCCCAACATTCCTTTAAGAGGGCGTCACAGAGTCCTTGCTGCCTTTTATTTCAGCCTAAGCCAGCTTTTCTCCATTGACTGAAACCATTGCTTCAGCTTTCTCTGAATCTAGGACAGATGTTTTCACGCCCACTAGAGTCCATCCGTATAATTATAAACAGAGCTGAGAGGCCAGCTGTGGAGCTTGACCATTGGTGGAAGCATTTTCCCTCATATTCATCAAGGAGATGGAAATGATGCAAGAGGGAGGGAGGCTTAGACAACAGTTCTAAAATAGTTTCCACTGGATTAGTGAACATTTTGAAGCCAATGTCTCCCCTTAAAGGAAGCACAGGAACAGGCCTGTATCAATACTCCTGTATGGTCACTGGGTGAGAACTCACAGTGGGTAGAGGGAAATCAGAGGGCCAGCTCCTGGAGCTGTCAGTTAATTATGCTACCCACATCAGGAGATGAGAGGCATATTTTTATGGCCACCACTTTGAAGCATCAGTGATGAGCAGACACATAAGTCTCAAACTGTTAAAAGGGTCCACCCCTGTGGTTGGCTAAAGTGCATACCATATAGAGCCCATGAACTCAGGATTCAAGTCCTGGGTTCGGGGTTGCGGGGTGGGTGGGGAACCTCTTAAAAGTGCTTATAAGTGGAAAGAGAGAGATCAGAAACAAGATGTCTAAGTGGTAGCAATAAGTGCCATGATAAAAATAAGATGAGGTGAAGTGACAAGGAATGACTGGAAAGCCATTTAGGTCAAGTGATTTGGAAAGAACTCATTAGGCTTTGGTCTCTTCGTGTTGCATGGTTTTCGAATGCCCCTGTCTGCTTGTGTGGCACTTGTAATGCATGAAGAGTTTGTTTCTCATCTACCCTTACAAAGGACTGCATAATAGAATGTACTCTCAACTTCGTATGAAAAGGCTTGGGTTTGAATCTTAGTTTGGTCATTTCCTAAAAGTTCTATAACATTAAGTACGTCATTATTTCTCTGAGTTGCACTCTCTAAACAGAAAAGTGCTAGGTTTTGTGGTAATTCTACTTTTAATTTCTTGAGAAACCTTCATACTGTTTTCAAGCTGTACCTTTTTACATTTCCACCAGTAGTGCACACAGGTTCCAGTTTTTCCACATCCTTGCCAACACATGTTTTTTTCTGTGGATTTTTTATTAATAGTAACTATACTGATGGATGTGAAGTAGTATCAGTATAATTTTGAGTTGCATTTCCTTAATATAAAATTGGGAAAATGTCTATTCAGGTCCTTTGTCCATTTTTTAATTGGGTTGTTTGTTTTTTGGCTGTTTAGTTTCAGGAGCTCTTGAAATGTTTTGGATACGCATGGTTTGAAACTCCTTATCAGACAGATGATTTGAAAACATTTTCTCCTATACTTTAGATTGCCTTTAATTTTGATTGTTTCTTTTACTGTGTGGATGTTTTTAGTTTTCTATAATCCCACCTGTTTATATATATATATATATATATATATTTTTTTTTTTTTATATATATATTTGCTTTTGTTGCCTTTGCTTTTGGTGTCATATCCAAAATATCACTGGCATGACCCATGTCAAGGAGGTTACCTCTTGTATTTTCTTCTCAGAGTTAGATTGTTTCAGGTCTTATGTTCAATCCTTAAATTCATTTTGAGTTGAGTTTTATGTATAGTGTAAGATAAGTGATTCAGTTTCATTTTTTACATGTGACTGTTCAGTTTTCCCAATGCCTTTTATTGAAGAGACTGTCTTTTCCCTCATTGTATGTATTTGGTTCCTTTATCCAAATGTGTGGGTTTATTCCTGATCACTGTGTTCTGTTCCATTGATCTATGAATCTATTAGTATGTCAGCATGCCCTTTTGATTACTATAGCTTTGCAATATAGTTTGAAATCATGACATATGATGCCTCAAGCTGTATTCTTTCTCAAGTATGCTTTGACTGTTTGCAATCTTTATTGGTTCCATACAAATTTTAGGATTGTTCTATTTTTGTGAAAATACCATTCAAATCTTAGTAGAGACTACACTGGATTTATAGATTTGGATAGTATGGACATTTCAACAATATTAATTCTTCCAGTCCATGAGCACAAACCATCTTTACATTTCTTTGTTTCTTCAGTTTCTTTCCTTTGTGTCTTAGAATGTACAGGCCTTTCACTTCCTTGATTGAATTTACTCCTAAGTATTTTATTCTTTGTGATATAATTATAAATAGGATTTATGGCTTTTTCTGATAGCTAATTATTACTGTATAAAAATGACATTTTTATATATTGATATTGTATGCTGCAACTTTTATAAAATTGTTTATTCTAATCATTTTTCTGTGGAATCTTTAGGGTTTTATATGTATAACATATGTCATCTACAAATAATGACTAGTCTACTTTTTCCTTTCTAATTTGGATATCTTTCATTTCTTTTTCTTGCTCAATTGCTCAGTCTAGGCACATTGACTTTTCTTGTGATTCCTCCTCGTGATTATTTCAGAGCATAAGTTTGGAATTCACTGGTCTTGGTTTCTGCTTACTTCTGTCTCCTTAGTGATGAACCTCAATCAGATGCTATGTTTTGAAAAAGGATATGATTATGCAAACCAGAATGAGAACTTCTAATACAAGGGTTGGCAAGCTTTCTCTGACCAGGTAATAAATATTTGGGACTTTACCATCTGTCTGTTCTCTGTCAGACGTATTCAACATTGCCATTGTAGCATAAAACAATACTAAACAATATGCAAATGATAGACACAGCTGTGTCCCAATAAAACTTTATTTATAAAAAGACAGTAGACTGGATTTGATTAATGGTCCATAGTTTGCCAACCCCTAGAAAAGGAATGTTCTGTACATGTACATATGGTCTTAATATGTCGGCCCTCCCAAAAGTCTTTAAAAACAAAAACAAAAAACGGGGCTCCCTTTTGGATCCCAGTAGGAAAATCCTAGAATTACTGAGGCCTCAAAACAAAAAGCTGGGCATGCCTTGGTGGATAGCAGTTGGATCCAATGCCTTCAGCCAAACACAGTCCATCCCCGGGACCCAGGTTTGCATCCTGGGACTAGGAGGGGGAGGAAACCAAGTATATAACTAAAATAAAATAGAAGTGCTTCTTCCTCCTCTCCTACCTGCCTGCTTGCATACTTGCTTTCATTTCTGCCTGCACCTTTCTGTTAAAAAAAAAAGAAAAGAAAAGAAACAAAGCTGGAAGCCAAGTAGGGAAGCTACAAATATGAAGTCTGAAGATTTTTTTTGTGAACTAGGAGTGGAGGCACTGACTGAAAAAGAGCTACCAGCTAGCAACTGGGTCCTGTCAAGCTCTCTGCCACCACACTTATCTACTCATCATGGGTCAGGTGACTCCATTTGAATCCTCTGAGACCAATCCTGGCTCTGATCAAATTCTGAAAATCTGTGAACACAGAGTTTAAGATCTTCTCCCACACCAGGTTACCTTCCACATGGAGTAGTAAGGCAGGCATTTCTTTACTCCCTAAGACAATCCTATGGCAGCTATTTTACAATTTTTTTTCAAATTTAGATACCATACCTAGATTCAACAGCTAGTAAGCTGAGATTCAGATTTCAAAACCCACATTTCTTTCCCCAATACCACACTATCTCTCTTGAAGCCAAGGATCTGCTTCAGATAATTCTGCAGATCTCATAATTCCCCTGAAAAAACTGGGCTTTTAGAATCCCAGCCTCAGTATCCATACAGTTTCATGTATTGTTCTTGCGATTTTTGCCATTGCTAATGATTCTTTATAAGCTGCCACCATTGTAACGTGTGACACTCCTATTTTATACTAATCACCAGTTGTCCCTCAGTGAAAGTCTCTATAAAAGAAAAAAGGCAAAGCTTACCTCTTGTAAAGTCGATTAGGTTAATACAGTGATTTATTTTTGATATTTCTGTGGAAAGGTCACAAGAGTCAAAAGCATCACTGACATGTGAGCTTTTGATGCCCACTAGATGGACTGATTCCTCAGAGAATACTAATGGGTTCCCAGAGTTCCTTGGGGAAAGGGAGAAGTGCTGCCTTAAATATAAATTCGCTCTTTCCAACTGCAATATAAGCTCAGAACAAAGACAAGGCCCTCTTGTTTACTTATACTCCTAGCATAATGCCCATAGTAAGTGCTCACGATCCTAAGTAAATGACACAAGTGCTTCATTACAGATAGGAATTAACTCTTTGAAGGGGGCTATCAAACAATCCAAGTCCCACTCAAAGAAACAGAAGGCCTGTCACTTACATAAACTGACTTCAAAAACAAAAATGCACACAACTCAGAAAACCTCCCTACATGATAACACTTTCTTCCAGTCTGAAGAAGTGCTTACATTTGAATCCTGGAGCTATGCACTCATTCTTCTGACCCAGGGATCAAAGATTCAGACAAAACTTACTCCCAGGTGTGTTTGTTGAAAGGCTTGACGCTGACTAGGCAAGGAGAACGTTGTCTTACACTCTATCAGAGAAATAGAAATGGTCTAGATCCTATTTCTGACATCTCACACTCTGTAGTTTTGTGTGATGGATTTGTGAATTCCCAACATAAAATAAACATCAAATTGAAATACTATAAAAAGTGTACAGGAAGGCATAATTAAATCTAATGAGAAACTTACAGAAGACATGGCATTTTCTTGGGTCTTAGTTTCCTATCTCTAAAATGAGATGTCCCAGGGCCAAGAAGGTTATGTAAGGATGTCTGACCTGAGATTGTGACATGCTGCTGAGCTACAACCGCTCACTCTTTTTCCCCTGTGCCCTTCACAGAATTGATTTCTGTTAAAAGTATACCAAGAGAGCATGTACGTCAAGGTCGGGATGTTCTCACTTGGCTCTCAAAGCTCTAAGATGCTGTTTTTTTCTCAGGTCCTTCCTCAGATGGGGATGGAGAAGTCTAGCCCCTGCAAAGCCACGCAAGGGCTCATGTTACTGCCTGTCTTTACCACCCTTTTTTCTCCTTCTGCTGTATGCTTTTTATAAACACTCAGAGAATTTTATTTTTTAATCTTAGGGGAGTATACTAGTCTTTAGTGGTTTGACCTAGCAAATGTTTACTTTCCATGCAAATATATGCAACATTATAAACTCACAGCAAAATAGCAGTCTTCCAGCCGGTGTCCTAGTGTTCAGATGCCCTGATTAGATTGCCCCGCAACACACATACATACACGCACACACACACACTCTCTAGAAAACACATCTTCATTCACATTGATCCATCTTTCTTTGGGGAAGGACCTCTAGTCTAGGAGATCTAAATTCTGACCCCTACATGTCCTTAACAATAGCCTCACTTTTATGGACCATAGTTTCTTTCACTGTAAATGAATGAGCTCTTGGGATGAGAGGAAGTGTAATTGTGATACATCAGAGATTGGACTCTGGGGCCCCTTTCAATAGCTGTACTCTGTGAGTTATTGTGTAAAATGGAGCCATATTTTGGGCTTAAATTTATGGCTAAGTCATCTAATTATTAGCAAATGCTGAGCATTATTCCTTCTTAAATTATGTCAGGATTGAGCATTTAAATGATCTAGAGCTATCGATTGAAATTTTTTCTCAGCATCTGTCAATATATTTTTGTTTTTAAAATTCACTACCCATCTGATCCTTGTTTTTCAATTAGCCATTTACAGGAAACTATCACCCCCATAGAATCCTATACTATCTGTTTTCAAAACTTTATCAATCATCTTCTCCCCATTATAATTTTACTGCCATTTCATTTTTGGAATAAATAACAGAATGTACAAGTGTCAAGGCAATGATGGCTTATTGAGTATTTATATTTGCTATTTACCTGTATTTCATCTCATCAAATCCTCAAAGAAACCCTGGAAGGTGGTATTCCCTTTGGCATTTGACAGTGAAGGAAATTAGGTGCAGAGACAATAAAAGTATTGCCCAAGGCCTGGTGATACAATAGCATCAGAACCTGTACCCACATCAGGTCCTTTTGTTACACATTGTTCTTTCAAGTTGGCTGTAGAAAGACAAGATGAAGGGACAGTGAGAACATGAAAGAGCTCCAATTTGTAATTTTGATGATACAAAGAAAGATTCTGGGAGGAATTTGTTCTTTCATTTGGCTTTCAGAGTTTGCTTTGCCCTTGATTTTTCAGTAGTCCTTAGCCCTTCTACCTCTGCCCCAGAATTAAGAACAGAAATTGTTAAAAGCCAAACTAGTGGATCTTAAACGAAATCTCTATGTCAATATGACTCACTAGGTCTTAGGTGGAACAGCTCTCTTTACTTGAATTCCCCCAAATGATCTAATCCAAATTATTCCTTTTAAAAAGAAAATTTTTATTGAAAATTAACTCCTGGTGACTCAGGAGTCAAGCCTGTGCTTGGGATGCAGTCCTCATACAGCCTAAGGACCCAGGTTTGCAGCCAGGGACCAGGGGTAACAACTTAAATGTACAAATAAATAAAATGTTTCTTCCCCTTCTCTCTTCCTTCTGCTGCCTGCCTTCTTTCCTCTTTTTAAAAAGAACATTACTTCATAACATCATAAAGGTTTAAGGTGTGCCTCAGGGTAAATCATCATCTGTATCTGTAAAACACAGAGAGGGAAGAAGTAGACACACTCTTTGTTTATATAAATAGATAAAACAAAGCTCAGGAAGGTGAAGTGGCATGTCCACAGTCACTCAACCTGGCAGTAGAGCATTTTCTTGTTTGACTCCACCTCCCATAAGACTAACTTCATTTGCCCCCTAGGAATCATGTGGGAACTCTTCTTTATATGTTTGAAAAGAATTGACTTTGAAAACATATCTATTTCAGACCTCGTCTATGCCACTTTCTAGGTCTTTGACCCGGAACTCATTATTAATTTCTCTGAACTTTAATTTCTTCATCCCTCACAACTTTCTCCGCTAAAATGGAGGTGACAATATCCACCTCACAGGATACACTAGAGTCACACAGTAGGTGCTTAGTAAGTGGCAGTTGTGATTACTATAGTCAATATCGTCCCTTTTCTCACTCATGCTGCATATAGCATCTAAACAAGGTTTCATTTGTGACTCAAACAGTGACATTTACCTTCCAAGCAACTATTATTAGCTTAGAAAACAGCTCATACCTCTTGGCCAGTCTCAGGGTCTCAACCAATTCCAGGTGTGCTCCAAGAATAGGAACAATTAGAATGATGGCATACAAAAATAAATAGTTTCTTAGAAAAATGATTGCATATTGTACTTTTAAATACTGTATATAAATGAGCTCCAATCCTCACTGCAGCCCTTTCGAAGTATGTTTTCTCTGCATTGAGCAAATGAGGGTCTAAGAATTTTACGTAACCTGTCAAAAGCCACAGAGTCGGGCTTCAAATCCAGCCTGGGTACCACTTTATGGGTACTGAGACCCATTGAAGCTTTCTTGTGGGGACTTGAAATGGGGAAAATGCACGGGGGCTGGGGGGTATATAAAGATAAAAAGGGCATTCAGATTAAAAAAAAAACAAAAACAGTTGTTATGTGGCCAGTCACCTTTTCCAGAAACTCCCGCCAACTGCCCCTTTCCTGCTCCTGTTATCACTGCCCAGTTGGTGGCTGGGCTGGGCTGGACAGGACTGGGTTTCTCTGCTGAAATCCTTCAGAGCTTTCCTGTTCTGATGTTTTGCAAGAAGGTAGGAGGAGTGTTTGTATGGTGGGCAGTCTTCCCAGGAGCGATTGTGAAAAGGAAGGGGAGTGATTTTGTAGGGCCCTAAAAAGAAGCCAGGAAGAAGAGGAAAAAATAAAACCGTGCCTAAAAGAAAGCAAATTGACGCAGGCATTTTCTGGCATTATCTTTAGTCTAGACTTGGAGATAGAAACTCAGGCCAGGAGTCTGGAAACATTCATTTTCTTGTTGCTGTATGTCTGACCTTCTGAATGATGGAAGACACATATTACACGTGCCCAAAACAGTCCAGTCACACATTGTTTCATCGGTTTCTTTATCTTTACTATTCTTTCCTTCCCTCAAGAGATGTTCAGGCTATAAAAACAAGCCCTGTTGATGTTTTATGTGTGGAATTGTTTTCACATCTTTATCTCATTCACCTGCAACAACAGTCTAGTGAGATAGGCAGACAGAGATTATCCTCCTTGATCAGTATGGACCTGAAGCTCAGAGAGAGACCTGTCCATCACCTCACAGCTAGTTAATGACAGAGCTGGAGCTGGGTCTCTACTCCCCTGACTCCTGTCATGTGCATAAGGTCCTCTCTCTGACAGGTGAAATTTCAACCTGCTTGGGTCTTTTGACTCCAAATCATACATTCTTGCTATTTTGTTTTGCTGGAATTCCTACTACTTTGTCCTTGTCTTAGGGGTGAACACCTACTAACCAGGGTTGGAAGCAAGTATAAGGAACTGAAAGAAGGAAAAGGAGAATGTGTCTTACTCGAGGGTGCTTAAGTAAGCACTTGATATTCACTGAGTGTTCATCTTTCTCTTCAGAGAAGGAATTAAAACAAGAAAAAACTAAGGATTGGTTCTACTTAGTTAGATTTATGTGTTTTAAGTTCACCTATCATATATCACCCGTTTAAAGTCTACAAGTCAGCGTTTTCTACTATAGTCACAGAATTGCGCTTCCGTCACCACGATCTCATTTTGGAACATTCCTACCAACGTCCCAGAAAATTCATACCCACTAACAATCCCTTCCCCCACCCTCATCCCAGCCATTCATCTATTTTCTGCCCGTTTCCCAATTCTAGACATTTCATATAATATGCTAAGTTAAAATAGTTTTAATTTGGCATGTTTTCAAGGTGTGTTGTAGCAATGTTATAACATGTATTAGTACTTTTTTCTTCTTCCTGCTGAAGAATATTCCATTGTATGGAATGTATTTATTGATTGAGTAGTTTGTAGGCATTTAGATGGTTTCCACTTTTGGCTATTATGAATAATGCTGCTGTGAACATTTTTGTACATGGTTTGTGTGTACATGTGTTTTTATTTCTCCTGGGAATATACCTATGCGTAGAAATGCTGGGAACTCTATGTTTAACTTTTTGAGGAACTGCCAAACTGTGTGTGTGTGAGTGTGTTTATAATAGTACTGATACATTTCCCATAACATGAAACTCATCCATTTATACTGTAGAGCAGTTTTAGAACATTCGCAGAGTTGTGCAACCATCACCACAACCTAATTTTAGGACATTTTCATCAGCCCATAAACACTAGACTCATTAGCACTCATTCTTCATTCCTGCACCTCACCCTTTTTCCCAGGCAACCACTAGTCTACTTTCTGTCTATGGATTTGCCTATTCTAGGCATTTCACATAAATAAAGTTGTTGGCTGCTTTCACTTAGCACAGTATTTTGATGATTCATCCATGTTGTAGCTTATGTCAATATTTCTTTCATATCTATGACCGAGTAATATTCTCTCATATGAACATATCACACTTTGTTTATTCACACTTCACCTTCGTCATCACATGGCATTTTCCCTGTTTTCCTCTGTCTCTGTTTTCTCATCTTAGAAGAACATCAGTCATTGCATCAGGCCTACCCTAATCCAGTATGACCTCATCTTAACTAACTGTATCTGCGAAGGCTCTGTTTTCACATAAAAGCTCCAAGTAGACCTGAGTTTGGGTGGGGGGACACAATTCTACACAATAGAGACACGTGGAATAATCGTATAAATCCAGGTAGAAATCTTTTAAAGTTATAAGCATAAGTAGGATTTTGGCAAGATTCAGTGCCAAAACAGCTTTGAAAGAACTTTGGGGGGCAAGGGTCTATAGACTCTTATGGAACTAGCTGGTTTCATAGACGTGGCTTAATGCCGGTAGAATGGAATTCCGTAGACCCAACTTATCCTAACCTATACTTTGTCTTATTAACAGACCTCAAAACCTCTCTAATTTTGAACACGAGAAAGTAACATATTTGGATTTTGTACCAGAGGAAATCCTTATATTCATTCAGCAAACATATATTGATTAGCCACTGTGTGCTAGAAATGGTCTAGGCAGCAGTGACTAGAGCACACTTTTTCTAATAGTATTGAAGTAACTTTACAAGATAATACAAACCTATATGTGCAGGTTCCCCATTCATCAAATATATGGAAACACAGCCTGCCCACCACCAAATTACCAAAAGTCTTCCACCACTGTCCATTGGACCCCATCACCACTTGTTCCACCCCCAACCCCCTTCCCCACTGGTAACCTCAGTTCTGTTGTCACATCCAAGGGTTGGTTTTGGTTTTGCCTGTCCACTTGCTTTGTTTCTTTGCATTCCGTGTAGAAAGAGAGGTAGGTAGGTAGATATTCCATGTATAAATACACCATGTCTTTTTTCATTCATCTGATGATGGACATTTGGGTAGTTTCCAATTCTTGGCTCTTGTAAATAAGTCTGCAATAAACATGGGAATGCAAATACCTTTATAAATTTTGTGTTTTCTCAGCAAATGCTCTAAAGTGGAATGATGGGGTTTTATAGAATTTCATTCTCAGTTCTTTGAGAAATATCTATACTGCTTAGAACACATTTTGAGTACTTACAACATGGAGTTTTCTAAGAACCTTTTTGCACCCAATGTCAATTTGGAAACTGAGATTCAGATAGGTGAAGTGACTTCTCCAGGTCTGCAAATAAACACACAGGGTCACAGATTTGGTGCCACAGATCATCCTCCTTTTATACAGACCCACGGCTCAAGCATTCAGCATGGGGGAATAAAAAGTATACTGGGTAACAGGGCAGGATAAGTAGGTTTTGAAAAATGATCCTTTCTTTTAAGGCTAAAGGACCTGAACTTTATTTTGAAGGAGTCAGTGAGTGTTACTGAGAGAGTATGACTTAATATATGATGCACTTCATTTGTGTAATCAACAAATAATTACTGAGTTGTATCACACACTACACTTGATGCTAAGGATAAAACTGTTACAAAAGGACAGCATCTCTGCCCTCAGTGAATCCACAGCCGAATGGCTTGATGAGAGAGGAGTTGGTATTCTCCTGAAATTCTCCTTAAAACACAAAAAAATACTGATGAGAATCAAAGTTGAGGAAATAAATAGGAAAATGTTTTTAAAGAGAGCTTTTTAAGTCATTTTGAGGATAACAGAAAGCCTTGAAGAATGTTAAGTCGGGCAGTGACATAATGACATGTCAGGGCTGCTGGCAAGCAGGGAAGAGTCATAAACAATGCACAGGTCCTGGCTTAGAGAGCCGACTGGATGTGCTGTGGATGGACTTCACTGAGATGGAGAGCAGGAGGAAGAGGAGTGCACTTTAGATTGTTGAGCCTGTAGGGCATGTAAGTGGAGACTCCCAGTAGGCACAGGGATATCTGAGAGGGAGCCCAAGGGAGAGAAGGCAGTTTGAGATTAAGAATTGAGATTTGTCAGCACATAGGTGGTAACTGGAGCTGTGAAAGTGGAGAAGATTACTCCAGCACAGTCTCCTGAGTGAGATAGAAATTATAGCAGAGTCTGCAGCAGAACCCTGAAGGATGCCTGCCCCATTGAAGTGGTGGACAGAGGAAGAGGAGTGCAAAAGAATCCATGGGCAATGTCGAATCACACCAGAGCTTGCTCTGCACCTTCCCCGCGTCTTCTCAGGCAGCCGCTTATGTTCACTCCCCGCGGGGCATGTGGCTACTCCACCCACTAGCAGAAGCCCTCTCTCCTCTACCATTAGAGAATTCATCTTGCAAATCTAACGAGTAATGAAGCCATTGATTCTGTTAACAAATGTCCAGTTCACTACAAGATCTGTAATGGGAATTCATTTTGGAGGTCAATATAGCCGTCAATAGAACGGTTCTGCCCCGGAGGCCCATGGTTTTTTCTGTGCTACATTGGCAGAAGTTGGCCTGCCTAGCTAGCATCAGAAAGGACTGGGGAGTAATTAATGCTGAGCATTAATGAGTTGATGATCCTGCCTAGGGCATTGAGAAGGGTGTAACTTGAAATAGATCAAATAACTGGGAGTGGAAACAGAACTTTGCCCCTTCTGAAATGAATTGAAGAACCCTAGAAAACTACCATTGTTACCACAAAAGCATTATCCCTGACTAGCAAACGCATCACCAGAAATCTTTAAATCTTTATTTCTTTGGAACAAGACATTGCTCTGTTGGAATTGTGTGTTGAATGAATGTTTTCACTTATTATGAAAACACAGACTAAGAATGTAACTGACTTTTATGGGCAAGTGCAAGACTGGTGCCTAAGGAGTTTAGTTACTATTGTTAGACATCCTTGGACTGGACAAAGATGCAGAGTGATGGTGGACATAATGAAGCATGGGCCAAGTGCTATTGGCACCCAGAGAATGGCTGAGGCCAGGACGGTTTCGGGGAGAATATGATACCCGTGGAGGGTCTTGAAGTCTGTCAGTGCCAGAGGAGTAGAAGCAAAATCCAGGCGGAAGGAACAGTGTAAGCCAAAACAAAGAATCTTTAAAAAAGGGCTGGTGTGTTCAGGGATTGATGATGCTTCCATATGCCTTGGGTATGGGAGGGGAAAAGCAGGAAGTAGATCAGACTGTGAAAGGCCTTGTATGTTATGCTAAGGAATTTAGACTAAGTTAGAGAGCCAGCCAAATGAATAATGCCCTTGGCTTGGGGTGTAGCACTCTAAGCTATTATCAGTCTTTCATACCTCCTTCCTTTCTAACTAAATGAGAGTTTAAGATAAGAGTTAAAGAGAAAATTAAAAGACTAGTAGGGAGGGGTGGATGCAAGAATTCAGGTATGGGAAATATCACAGTCCTCAAAGGACTTGGAGGGGTAGGTAGGAGGAGCTGTGTCCAGTGGGGGACAGTTCCAAATGCATTTGTGCTTTAATCATTTATACCGTAAGTCACAGTCCAGGGCCTCAACTAATGAGTCTCAGGAAGCAAAGTTTCATTTTACGAAGCCAGCCTCAAAGTTGAGCGAGGTGGGGTGCCTACTCCAAAGGGGACACCAAAGGAGATGAAGGTAACTGTCCCCACCGCTCCAGAAACTGGCCTTGCCTGAGGACCAGAGTCACTCCTGGACCGTGGGTAGACTTGAAGGGGGACAGATACTACCAAGATGGTAGAGGGAGTGGCCTCCAGGTGACTGTAATAGCAATTCTGAAGTCCCCAGTTAGAAGGTCACAGCCCTCTTCTCTGGGGGCGCTGAGAGGGAGAGAATGCTGCTGCTGAGTTATTGCCTCTGCCCTGAATAATATTTCCCTTGGGAGAAGGACACCTTTCTTTCTCCTTTCATGCACAGACCTCTTTCTTCTTTTCACAGACTCCCTGAGAAACATTTCCTCCGCCAGTCATGGCCCCCGCTCTTCGCCAGCCGAGCTCAGCAGCTCCAGTCAGCACCTACTCCGAGAACGAAAATCCTCAGCCCCTTCGCACTCCAGCCAGCCGACTTTGTTCACATTTGAACCCCCGGTGACAAACCACATGCAGCCCGCCTTGTCCACCAGTGCACCTCAGGAGTATCTTTACTTGCACCAGTGCATAAGCCGGAGAGCAGAAAATGCAAGGTAGGGGACTGCTGTGAGCAGTAGTTGATCAAGTGACCACTCACAGGGCTTAGTACTTTCCAGTCTCTGTTTCTTAATTTTACAGTCAAAGAAGTAAAATATGTCTTTCCAGGTAAACATATATTCCAGCAAATATATATTTATAAAACAAAACTTTTTTTTGCTTAGGTAAGCTTCACATTCTATTGGTGTCATCTGTGTTGCTATATGGTGATCATAGGATTTCAGAGATACCTCCCATTATCAAAAATCATGCTATAATTTTGGGGGGGCTTAATTTGGTGGAAAAGGCATTAGGAGTTAGAGTTTCAGAATTGAAGTAAACAAATTCAGCTTACCATAGGCCTGAAGTACAGCTATAAAACTTAACTGTATTGTACAAATCCATACCTACTGTTGCTCTAAAGCTGAACTATTCCATATGGTAGCCACTATCCACATGGAAATATCTAAATTTTAATTCATCAAAATGTAATAAAGTTTAAAATTACATTTTTCAGTTGCACTCACCACATTTCAAGTGCTCAGTAGCCACACGTGGCTGGTGACTTCCATACTGGCCAGCACAGATATAAACCATTTTATTATCGCAAAAGCTCTTATCTATAGCTGGGGAAGCAGCTTCATTGTGGTTACAGAATTGTGCCTCTGTGTGTGTGTGTGTGTGTGTTTCACTTGTGTGGGTTTGTAATGGAGTAGCTTGTGTTATACTAAATATACTATAACAAGTATAAAAAACAGCTCTTTGAAGGCACTGAGTAATAATTTTTTTAAAGGCAGGCAGAAGCTGGAAAATATTTGACTCTTAAAAGAATAAACTCACACTGGGTGAGAGTCAACATATGTGGATTTTTCCCTTGAAGAAAATTCCTACGAGATATCATCCAAAATGTCATATGATGAGAAATTGATAGATACACATGAAAAAACTGTTAAGTGTTGACCCAAGTTGAGAGAACACAAAACAAACCAAAAATAAATCATTATTTTGGAGGTAGCATAGAAAATACCTTTAAAAGCATTGTGTTAATTTCTTTGATCTGTGGGGAAAAGGGTGTGTGTTGTAGAATGGGTATGCATAGTGAGAGAAGAGATGGTGAGATTTAGGAGAGAGACAGAAACCCTGAAAAAGAATTTAAGAGTTCCAGTTTCCGTATGGTGGCAGATGCCACTGTAGGCTGTCAGTGGAGGAAACACAATATCCAAAAACTGCATAAAGTTAATAAAAGGAGACATATTATGAAGGTGATCAAAACTGGGAGAAGTAACAGGGGTGGATTATCTGTGAGTCCCATCACAGAAGCAGCTAAAAGTGCATATAAACCTCATCTGGATAGGGGAACCAGAAAAGGAGAGGTTGGGGACTACAAAGGAGTGGAATTCCCAGAGTGGAAAGAGCTCAAGAGAAGATTTCCTAATTCCGAATAGTAATCTCACATGTCTCTGGTTCAATTTAAGCTGTACATGTGTGGGGACAGACACAAATCAGTGTAGTAAAGGCTTTGTGCACTGAAATAAGATGTGTACTACCACACAGAAAGGAGAGGTAGAATCTGCAGGCTGAGCCTAAATATGATTGCCTGCAAAAACAAACACCAATATTCACCAGAGGATTTTAAGAGAACCTATAGAACAGAACACTAATATCATAGTGTTCAGTACACAATCCTAAATTTTCAGCATATAGAGAATCGGCAAAATGTAACTAGCTCTCAAGGAACAGCACAGATGCCAACTTCAATGTAACCCAGGTGTTGGAATTTTAGACACAGACTTAAAAGTTGTATTATAACAGTATTTCAAGTGATAAAGGAAACCACTTGAATCTATGGTAAGAACAATAAACTATCCACTCAGCAGTTTATATCCTGAAAAATTATGCTTCAAGAATTAAAGCAAAATTAAGACATTCTCAAAACAAAATTAAGGTGAAATTAAAATAAGAATTTCCAAGAAATAAGATTTGTTTAATGATAAATAAGGAAGTTCTTCAGACAGAAACAAGATAGTAGCAAAAGGAAACTAACATTTTTAGGAATGAAGGAAGAGCAAAAGAAATAGTAAATATTTGCATATTTGTAAAAGACTTTTTCCTTAAGTTCTTTAAAATAAGTCTGAGTGTTGAAAACAAATATCAAACCTGTTTAGTGGGATAGTCACCTAGTTTTATTTCTCTTCAGCCCTAAGTGTTCCTTTTACCATTTATTACCATGTGAGCCTCCTCATGACAAACTTTTCCAGTTTTCATTTCTCTAGAAATATCTGTATATCACCTTCATTTCTGAGAGAGATTTTTGTTAGGTATGAAAGTCTGGAGTGGTGATTTTGTTTTCCATCAGCATTTTAAAGGATGCCGTTTTATAACCGCTTGATCTTTATTGTTTCCATGAGAAGCCAATTGTTATTTTTAATCTCACTCTTCTACAAGTAATACCTCTTTCTTCCTCTCAGTTATGTTTTTCTCCTTTTGAAAAATGTTGGCAAAATACACATACCATGAAGTTTGCCATATTAAGCATTTTTAAGTGTATGGTTCAGTAGTGTTAAGGACATTCACATTGTTTTGGGACTTTTTAAAAGGAAAGATGCAGGCAAGAATAAAGGCAGCAGAGGCAGGCAGGCAGGAAGAGAGAGGAGGAAGAAATACTTGTTTTATTTCATTAATCATCTTGATTGTTCCCCCACCCCCTGGCCCTGAGTCTTGAACCTTGGGATGTATGTGGACTACAGCCAGGGGTCTTGTCTGCTAGGCCATCAATACATACCAACATTCACTTTGTTGTCTAGCCAATCTCCAGAAAAATTTTTTTCTTGCAAAACTAAAACTCCACCCATTAAACAACTCCCCATTTCCCCTTATCCCTATCCCTGAAAACATCCTTTCTGCTCTGTCCCTAGAATTTGACTCCTGTGTAATTCATGTAGCATTTGTCTTTTTAAGGATTGGTTTATTTCCCTAGCATCATATCCTCAAGGCTCATCCAAGTCGTAATGTATCAGGATTTCCTTCATTTTAAGGCTGAATAGCTTCTTTTTGCATTTATAGACCACATTTTTTATTCATTCATAAATAAATCCTTGGATTGCTCTCACATTTTGGCTTTTGTGAATAATGCTGCTATGAACACGTGTGTATAAATACACTTCAAAACTCTGCTTCCAATTATTTTAGGTATAGTCCCAGAAGTAGATTTGCTGGATATATCATCATGTTTTTCAGTTTTTTGAGGAAATGCCATATTTCTTTCATAGTGGCTACACCATTTTGAAACAATGCATATTGCTGTAATTTCTCCACATCCTCACGTACACACCTATACTTCTTTTCTGCTTTGTTTTGTTTTTATAGTAACAATCATCATATGTATGAGGTAATATCTCATTGTGGCTTTTATTTGCATTTTCATGATTAGTGATGGTCAGTGTCTTTTTCATGGGTTTTTGACTATTTGTGTATCTTTGAAGAAATGTCTATTCAAGTCCCTTGCCCATTTTTATTGGACTTTTTGTTGTTATTGTTAGGTTGTACAAGTTCTTTATGTATCCTGGATATTACCCCCTTACTAGTTATATGACTAGCAAGTATTTCTCACATTCTGTAAATTGCCTTTTCACACTGTTGATTGTATTATTTGATGCATAGAAGTTTTAATTTTTAAGTACTATTTGACTTTAGTCTTATTTTCCTCTCTAATGCAAGTTCAGTAGATAAATAATATACACACATGACTTGTAGAGGGGAGCATAGTTATTTAGAATCTTCCCTAAGGAGACAAAATCTTGAGTGGACTTTAATTTTTACATAGGAAATCTTTCTGCAGTTTCTGAAGCATGATCTTGATTTTGGTGTGAGGCCATTCTATTACTTCATACTTCCCTCGGATATTTTGCTGTTCTTCTCCTTTCTGTCCGCTGTTTTTCTCACTGTATCATCCCACTACAGCATTCCTTTTGATAGCTGGCAGTCTGTTTGACTTTGTTATGAAGATACCAACTTTCATTTTAATGTTTTCAGTTTCTCTCAAATGCTATGGTGAGCTGTGTAAGTTACACATAGCAGGTTGAGGCAACGGCATAATATCACAAATGTAAATAACTACAACTCGGTGGGCTTGAGAGCCTCAGATTATATTTCATATTTATAATGGAAGAATGAGATATAGAGTCTTCTGCCAACTATCCTGATGAGCACATATTTTCCTAGTAAAGGGCCATCTCTTGAGGCATATAGCACTATGTATGGAACTGGGATTGTAGTGAAGATGTAAGCAGTCCTAAATCTTAAATTTTGATGTAGTCAACTTTATCTGTGTTTACTTTTATTACCTGTGCTTTGTTGTGACATATAAAAAAAATTTTACTACATCCAATATTAAGAAGTATTTTCTGCTATGTTTTTCTTCTCAGAGTTATATATTCTTAGTTCTTATTTCACATTTTAAATTCATTTTGTGTTCATTTATATTGGTATAAGGTAAAAATCCACTTTCTTTTTTTGAATTATGTATATCTAATTTTCCCAGAATCATTTATTGAAAAAAACTCTTCTTTACTCAATTTAATGGTCTTAGCATGGTTGTTGAAAATCATTAGACCACATTTATATTAAGAGTTTATTTCTGGGCTCTGTATTCTAGTCCATTGGACTGTCTTTATGCCAGTACCAGGCTGCTTTAATTGCTGTAGTTTTGTAATAAGTTTTGAAATCAGAAAGTACGAGAGCTCTCACTATGTTCTTTTTCAAGATTATTTCGACTATTTGGGTCTCTGATTAAAATTTTATTTTCTTTTGTATTTTTCAACAGTCTGACTATGGTATTTTATTCCTAGGTATGTTTTTCTTTGCATTCTAGTTTCATGTTTTGCTATTTTCTGATCTAGTTCAAAAACATTTCTACCGATATTTCTTCAGGTTTTCTTCCTGCCCCATTCTGTCTCATCTTTCCTGCTAAGACTTCCATTACTCATATGCTAGCCTACTTCATACTTACTGCTTTTACTATAGTACTAGCCAGTGATCTTCCTTCAGGGACTAGATAATATGTATCCTTACTAAAAAATTACTTCAGTTCTCAAAATCCAACTTTTCCACTAAGCTAAAATAAGTAACTTCAGAACAGTAGCTATTGCCAGTGGAAGGAGTTTTTAACTGACACTATAAAGACAAGCAGAGTTCTTTTTTTCTTCCAAGACAAATTAGTTTCACTGGATTTATTTTTGCCTTCCAGCTTTCAGGGCCTCATTCCAGATTCTAGCTAGTCTTTGTCTTATTTCAAGGAGGCTGTTAAACCTGTAACAGGTGATACATTGAGGTGATTCACATGCCCTGGGAAGCCATAATTCTGGTGAGGGTTGGGGGAAATGAAATGTCAACTGATGAGATTCCAGAATGAAAACATCACTGACCCTGCAGCAATATTCTAAAGGAAGAGAGTAAGTGACAAATCAAAAATGTCATTGGAGAACTTACCTGTGATTAGTCATTTCAAAAGCTGCTCTGACTTACTCTCCTTTTGATTTGATTGACCAAAGGCAGAATACACAACTTTTAGTTTCATTTAGTTTTACACAGATTCACTCTGTAACCACAGAGAAAAGGTGGGCTTAGAATTATAAGCCAGCAGGGTTTGCAATACAAAGATCTCCTTACCTCTTAATGACTGTGAGACAGAATTTCCTGAGTCATTTTTTTCCCCTCACAAGAAGGATCCATTTGGGATGGGTCAATGCAAATGGATGCCCAATAGACCTCTTAAGATAGCCAGTGAGTTATAGAATTCTAAACAGTGGTTAACTTACTTACACGTGTGCTGCCTGTGGGCTAAAACCAAGAGAGGAATTCAGAGGCTCAGAATTTCCGTGGCCTCTACTGTCATGCACTTTGCTGAGGCCTGTGGTACCGTGACATCCTGAGTTACATTCCCAGGAGGGATACCTGGAAGCAGTAGAATTGGAGACGTGGGCCGTGGACTGATAAAGCCTCATAAAATGAGCATGGTCACATGTGATGTCACTTTTAATCCTCCTAACAGTTCTGAGAGACAAGCATTGTCCTCATGTTCAGTTGACGAAAACCATAAATGACAAAGTGGCTGCAGGAAGATACTCAAATACAAGTGTGTAGGGGATTTTAGGGGCAGAAAGGGTTTTGAGAAAACATACTCCCTCAAGCCAGTCACTCAACATCTTTCCTCCCTGTTCCTGGCTGCCAGCTGCTCCAAAGGCTGTCACGCCACTTCTGACAGATGCTTTACTCTTAAAATCAAACCCAAACCTCTCCCTTGGCTTTTAGGAATGGTTTCCTTCTTTTCCTAGCCATGTTATTTTGCACATGTTCTTTTGTGCATTTTTAAACAATTTTATGTGCCACAATACACTACGATTTCATACTTTACCACCCTACACAATATATCATGATTTCATTTTTCCATTCTCTTAGACTCTTAAGAAAAAGTGAGACTCACTATCTTACTAAGTACTTAGTTTCATTTTTAATGGATATGTTTCTGTTTAAGGAAACCAACATATAAGTACTTGTAAGTAAATTAACCATTATTTAGAATTCTATAACTCACTGGCTATCTTAAGAGCTCATTTGGGCATCCATTTGCATTGACCCATCCCAAATGGATCCTTCTTGTGAGGGGGAAAAAAAATGACTCAGGAAATTCTGTCTCACAGTCATTAAGAGGTAAGGAGATCTTTGTATTGCAAACCCTGTTGGCTATAATTCTAAGCCCACCTTTTCTCTGTGGTTACAGAGTGAATCTGTGTAAAACAAAATGAAACTGAAAGTCGTATATACTGTTTTGAGCAGGGAGCCCAGGGTCTCGCGCGCCTGCACAGGTGCACTGCCATCTGATTGTGTAATTTGGAGAAGATGGTTTCCCCTGTGCTGCTCCGTTCACCTGAATCTTGAAGTAGTGATCAGTCCCCCTCAGTTTGCATCAGGATTTTCTCTCCCATGCCAGGCACTATGCCAAAGTTGAGAAAATGGTCTGATGCCTCTTAGGGTCACAGCACGAAGGCACACAGACCCACATAATTTTAACAGGAGGCAGAAGGAGTGTTACAATGGAAGAATAAAGGGCTGTGGGAGCAAAGAGGAAGAGTGCTTAACGTGAAAAGAATTAGAGGCATCTAACACCCATGTGCAACAAAAGACTTCTTCTGTACTTTGTGTAAGATTCTTATGTATCAGGAAAAATAATTTCAGAAAAAGGTAAATAATGCAAGCTCAGGGCTGGAGCACAGACTGTGTGGGATGTCTTTAGGGATGAATAGTTCTGTGAACTAGCAAGAGGATGCCAGGGCAGTGGGAGGTTGGGACGCAAGCTAGTGGGTGCTACAGGGAAGGTTTCCATCTGTTGATCAAAGGATTTGGGCCAACCTCGGGAAAGGGGATGCAGCACCAACATGCTTCTTTATTCGTTTGCTTTTTTATATATATTCATTTGCTTGTTTATTCAATAGACATTTACTCATTATTTACCATGTGACAAGTACTCACTGGGCCCTGAGGAGAGGAAAATGAATAAGACACAGTGTCTGTCCTCAGGGCAGTCACAGTCTGGTGGAGGAGGCAGGGATGAGGTTCCCTATACAGATAACAGTTGCTGCCTGCTCCGTGAACAGAGCTGAGCAAGTGATTGATTCTGCTTGGAGACAGCGCATGTAAGAAGCTGTTTTAAAGGATGGGCTTTTCGAGCTGAGTGTAAATAGGATAAACAGGAGTAGGAGCTTGCCAGGTTGGAGTGAGAAGTTGTTCAGACAGAGCAGACAACAAAACAAAGCCCAGAGCTTGCCTGTGCCGGGTGCCGCAGCAGGAGCACGAGCAAGTCTGGCTGAATGGATCAGAGGGTGCAAAGGAGACCTAGCGGGGAAAGACTGGAGACATGGGTTGGAGCTGAAAACATTACGACAAAAAGTTAGAAGAGTAAATGTCAGTGGAATGCAGACAGGGCAACCAGATACTGACTGTTTCACCAATGCAGAAGGAAAATCGGGAGGACCTGATTGGGATAGATTCAAGTACCTAATATGGTTTTTGACTGAGAAATCAATGTGGGTTATTCCCAGCTTCTATTTGAGGGGTAGGTGCCATTCCCAAGACAGAAGAGTTAGGGATAAGATAGTGAGTGTATTCCTGAATACATTTCAGGTTGCACAGGACACTGAGGTGCTCTCTAAACCCCCACCTTAAAATCCCCCCAGGAGCTCCTGCTCCCATCAGCCTGGCTCCTCCACTGTCCTCTCAGTCCTGCCTTCTTCTGCAACAAGACGACCCCTTCATTCTCTTACCCTCTGCCTGACCAGTTGTTAGACTCACTCAGAGGTAACACGTCTTCGAAGAAGCCTCCCCTGATATTCTGTACCAGGGACAGTGATGGTAAATCCTTTAATAACCACAGACTCAGTTTGTATGCACGTCACCGCAACCATTGTGTACGTGTACACACACACACACACACACACACACACCACCACCCCACCCTCCCCCGTCTTGGGCAGTGGAGGGCCTCTCTCATCCATTGTGTCGGCCCACGCGGAAAGTAGGACATCCGTAAATGTTTATTACAGAATCAATCCAGATGAGGGCATCCAGCAGAGATCTGGAAATTCCAAAAGACAAAAATGACAAAATGAAAGGCTCCAAAGACAAATGTAAGCAATGTGAGCACCTTATGTCTGCCATCGGCTCCCCCCTCGTCTGCTCTAGGCACCCCGTCATCTAAAGGCTGGAATTTCGGCGATCTAGGCCCTTGACTGCCAACGTGGTTGCGCATGTGCCACAAACTAGAAAGGGAGGAGGAACATGGAGGCCTAGAGAAGGGGCTGCTGAAGGTTTGGGGACTGAAACGGATCCAAGTTTGCATGAGAGAGTCTGGCCTAGACACTAGACACCTGCTTCCCTTGTCTTTGTAAGCTGCTGGGCCCTATTTTCTACTACCATCTGGTGGTCATATCTTTAAACAGCAAGTTCCCCATCAGCTGAGAGAGCTCGAATGAGGCAGAAGTTCTGTGGATTCCCCCCCTAGAGTGAGGTGCCCACCCCACCCTCCCAGATTGCATGCAAATATTCATGTAGACAAGATTTGCCTTATCTTGGTGAAAAGTGCCAAGAGCTCTTTATCATATGTTTGAGGTGGCATATAGCCTCCAAAAGACTAAGAATCAACTTCCCAAGGATTGCTCTAGGGTAGTGAGCTCCCCTCCCCCCCCCCCCCCCCCCCCCCCGCAATGAAATCCTTTGAAAAATTATAATATAAGAGACAGAAAAGTGGGCCTAGATTCCTACTGGCTCAGAACCTCACCCTCTAGTTTCCCAAGGCACCAACCCAGAACACAAAAACTACCCTGAAAAATCACACTTACAAAGCCAGTGGCTGTGGAGCCTCCGAGTCAGATGGACGGTTATGCACCATTGAGACCCGGAGGTCACGCCTGGAGAGGGCAGCTGGGTGAGGTGTACAGAGCATGTCAGTTGTACTACTGCAGCCTAACACAGATCCCTGGTCATGCAACTGTTCAGTCTTGCCCTATTTCCCAAAACCCTAACTTAAAAAAAAAGAAATCCAAAACCTTTTCTATCTTGACTATGACTTCCAAACAGGAAAACATTTACAATAGATTTTTAGATTCTGGAAAGAGATGCATCTCTCCCTCCCCCCAAAATGCCTCCCAACAAGCATAATACATGGTAAGAAAATAAATCTATAGCTTACGTTTGAATAGTTCTTTATAACTTATAACATCAATACCCATTAGCTGACTTTATTTTACAGGGCAAAGAGTAGATCAAATGATTTGCTTGCTGTTTTCTGACACCATCCTGAAGATTCTTTCCACTTTCTCACAGCCCTTGTGTGAAACGCGTATGTTCTGTGGTGCTTGAACACAGAACATGCATGCAGTCTAACTGGCTTGTTGACAGCTGTTTAAAGGAGGGAGTGGTAAGAGCAGCCCCTGTTAATCACAGCCATTTGAGCTGGGCGCTCTGTCTACTAAATATAGTGGAATCTGATTTCTAAACAGCCTTTTTCGGCATAGGGTTTTTGTCACTATTTTTACCAGTGCATAAACTGAAGCTCAGACAGAGACAGCACCTTTCTCAGGCCACACAGTAAAGCGACATAAACCTCAGGCCTGCAGCCTCCTCAGCCTGTTTTCCCGTGGCCAGCCAAAGGCCTTTGACCGGGGCAGCTTGCCTCCCTGGATGGGTGTCATGGTTTCCTCTAACCCTTTGTCCCTTCTCTTCTTTCTCCCCCTTAGGAGTGCCAGCTTCTCTCAGGGCACCAGGGCCTCCTTTCTCATGAGGAGTGACACGGCTGTGCAGAAACTTGCCCAGGGCAATGGACACTGCGTCAACGGGGTCGCTGGTCAAGTCCATGGCTTCTATAGCCTTCCCAAGCCCAGCCGGCACAACGCGGAGTTCAGAGACAGTACCTACGACCTCCCCCGGAGTCTGGCCTCCCACGGCCCCACCAAGGGCAGCCTTACAGGCTCTGAGACAGACAGCGAGGACGTGTACACCTTCAAGACCCCCAGTAACACCCTGTGCCGGGAGTTCGGGGACCTCCTCGTAGACAATATGGATGCTCCAGCCACCCCGCTCTCAGCGTACCAGATGCCCAGGACATTCACGCTGGACAGGAATCACAATGCCATGACAGTGGCCACTCCTGGGGACTCAGCCGTCGCTCCCCCACCCCGGCCCCCAAAGCCGAGTCAGGCGGACACACCTCGGTGGGGCAGCCCTCAGCAGAGACCTGCAGTCAGTGATGGCAGCAGATCGGTCTCTGCCGCAGCTACCATCCCCAGGCGCAACACCCTCCCTGCGATGGACAACAGCCGGCTTCACCGAGGTCAGCGTAGGCCCCAGGGGAGAAGGTGGTTCTCAAGAGTTTGCTAGTCCTTGGTCTCCATGACAGTGGGAGACCTGGGATTGCCCAGGCGTGTGGCACTCGGGGGTGCAGGTATCTTCTTTTGTTTTTTTAAAGGAAAGGTGCAGGCAAGGCTGAAGGTGAATAGACAGACAGAAAGAGAGGGGAAGAAGAGGCATTTATTTTATTTGGGTGTAGGCTTCTTCTACCCAGATCGCTTCCTAGTTGGTCCTCCAGCACTGGAGACCCTTAGTGGACACCCACAATGGCAAGAGTGCTGTGTCCTGCCTCACAGGAGCTGATATTCTACTGACAGAGACAGCACTTTCGTGGTTAATCACAGTGCAGCATGTTTTGAGTTTGGAAGCCCAGATTAACAGTGTTTTAGTTACTTATCAATCTATGCGAAGATTTTAAAAATTAATTTAGAAGACTAGCCTGAACTGGACCCAAATCTGTATAGACTAACAGACTATTAAAACAAATTACAATCTTCAGAATATTGTTACAGCCACACTTGAATCTCACTGAAGTCTTACATTCTCTCTGAAGCATTTAAATTGTCACTTGTTTTCCCCTGAGTGTTCCAACTCCGCCTCCTGTGTTTAATGGAAAAGTTCAATAACATTAATCCCTTTCATTCTTATATCTTGCTTTAGAGCTTGCAGAGCCATCCTTATGCTTCCTGTTGCATAAGCCATGTGGTGCCCTGAGGGGGTAGTGGGACAAAGCCCCCCTCACCTCCATTTCACACGAGGCCCATGGTAGTGAAGAGACCGATTTGGGGTTGCAGAGTCAGTCAGTGGCAGAGGTGGCACCAGAGGCCCTGGTCTGACCATTCCTAGTGCAGTACTCCTTGTCATCTTTCCGTCTACCTCAGCTATTGGATGTATTTATTGCCCTGTGCTTTGGAGCTGAGATGATACAGACATGTATGAAACATGGCCCTGCCTTCAGAGAGCTCACATCTCATTTGGAAATAAAATGGGCATGTATATATTAGTCAAGTATCATCATTACTAGTATATTCATATAAGTGATAAAGCCTAAGGGGGACCAGTAGTAAGTGCTATGGGAGCTAAAGGAGATGTGCACACCTGAGGGCAGAAGTCATCAAGGAGGGGCTCTCTGTACATGCTAACACTGGAACAAGATCTAGAAACCTGGGAGGAATTTTTGAACTGAGGAGTGATGGGATAGAAGTAATACCTTTTCATTTAAGGTTGAGAATAGTATCATAGTTTGTTTTTTATTTTTTTTTTAAGAAAAGGTACAGGCAGGAATTAAGTTAAATAGGCAGGCAGGCAGGAAAAGAGAGGAAGAAAAAGCATTTTTATTTTATTTTTATTTAGTTGTACACACTGGTTGATTCTCCCCAAACCCAGGACTTGAACCCAGGAATATGTGGCCTGGGCTGCCTTGGAGGCGATTGACCCAACCACTACTCCACCAGGGTGCACTAAGAATAATATCTTCTCAAGTATCATTCAGCCCCTGAGCAGCATTGGTAGGGACACAGGGAAGTGTCCACACATAGATCATCTCTGAGTACATTAACGTTTCTTCCTGTGTCATAGCTTCTTCCTGTGAGACCTATGAGTACCCACAGCGTGGTGGAGAGAATGCAGGCCCGTCTGCTGAGTCCATGAATGATGGAGTTGGTTCTTTCCTGGTGAGTGGGCTTTAGCCAAGGGTCCTCAGGCCAGCTCAGGTGGGTTAAAGGTCATACCCCATGGAACTAATAGCACAGCCCGAAACAATGATGGCATTTCCCTTATTGGACCCTGTCTGGCTTCTTGTCTCAGTTCAGAGCCCTGGACTGAGTTTTGGAAAGTAGAAACAGGTTTCCTGATTTGGAAGAAAAGGGTGTATTTAGGTACGCTGGTGGATCAGAGGCAGCATGCTGATCCACAAGGCCTCACCTGGGGGTAGGAGCTGCCCTACAGCTTGAGACTCCAGGTGGGACGAGTCAGGCTCAGGTGCGCAGAATCAGGCTCAGGGCACAGTTAGGGTTTGAGCACAGGATCCCAGGCTGCCCTCTGGATGGGACTGATCACAGTTCAAGGTGTCAGACCACCAGCTAAGCAGACTAAGGCCCGGCATCATACCCACTGGAGAGAGACTGAAAATTAGGTAACAGAAGCTTAGATGCCTGGGCAGGATTCATTGCACAACCTGATGGGAGCTCAGGCTCATGGCTGTAGGGAAAGCTGGACTGGGGAAGCACAGCGGTCCCCAAACCTCACCTGCCAAATCTTCTGAGATGTTCCTCATCCTGCTCAGCACCTGGGATGGTGATTGTAGACTTGAGGCAAAGAACAGGTCCTGAACCAAACCTACACCCGCCGTGGCCTGCATCACCCTCTTCCTTGAGTGGGAGTGCAGAAGGCCTCGGGGGCCCAGCCAACAAGGCTATTTTATACTGAAGGTTTATCACAAATTGTAAGTGAACCCCAAGGGACTATGGAAGCTAAAAGGAACCCACAGAACTTATTTCTCCCTGCCTCCCATTCTGCTTTCTCATTTGGTGCTCTCGAGTCCTGCCTTACAGTTTCACAGAGCAACTAACTCAGTCATTACTTTTCCTGCCTTGTATACAAATTCTTGCCCCCTTCCTGTTTCCTCTTGCCGTGACAGCTGTGTTTCTTTGCCTCTCCCTTCTAGCCAGGGAAAGCATTGGTAGGCCGATCAGATAGCGCCAATTCCGAGGACAACTACGTGCCCATGAATCCAGGTTCCTCTACCCTGCTGGCCGTGGAGCGAGCAGGGGATAATTCCCAGAGCGTCTACATCCCCATGAGCCCTGGGCCCCATCACTTCGACTCGCTTGGCTACCCCTCCGCTGCCCTCCCCATGCACCGAGGCCCCAGCCGAGTGAGTGAGATCCAGCCACCCCCTGTCAACCGCAACCTCAAACCAGACCGGAAAGGTAAGCCCCCTCTTTTCCCTGCCCACCTCTGGACAGTGTCCAGTGACATTATTTAGGGATGACATGGATCTTGAACTTTTCTTGCACAGAGGTGGAAGCTTTTGGGGTCTCAACCACCCAGAGCACACACACCCATACGCACACATTCCACACCCATCCTAGGGTCTGGCACCCCAGGGGCTGCTGCTGGAGGAGTCTGTTGGGCAGCAGCCACAGGAATCAGAAGGACGGGACAGATTTAGGTTCCCACTCTGCCACCTGCCCGCATATGATTGCAGACAAATCATCCCCTGCCTCTGAGCCTGGTTTCTTCATCTGCGAAATGTAAAGTGTAATGCCTCCCAGAGACAGTGAGGGACATAGATAATACATCTGAAAGTTCCTTGTACTGTATAAGATGCTATTCAATGATAAGGGAAGAGTACTAGCTGTGGGGCTGGCAGAGCAGAACAGACAAGTGGACTCTTGAAAGGTATGCTGTGATGTAACAGAAAGCCTTGAGCTTTCAAACCAGGTAGATGTGGGTTGGAATCCTTATCCAGCACTTCCCAGGTGTTTGTGACTTAGGGTAAATGCTTTTTAATCTTTGCTGTTAAGGTTAAAATGCTAATATATTTTAAATTTTATTAAAAAATCAATTTCTGTATTTTTAATTTTGAACCTCATATTTTTTATCTGTGACAGAGACAATAATTCTTGCACCCTGGGTTTGTTTAGAAGTAACGCATCTAGGACAGCAACTCCAGGTGTTCTGTAAAGTTAGCTATGTGCCCCCAGCAGGGAGACCAGGAAAAAGCACTGGAATTCCAGTTCCAGCTCTGCCTCACCTCACCCCGCTAACCTTGGATCAATGGCAGAGACTCAAAGGGAGAAGCAGAGTAACTGGGTGGAGATAAGCCATCACCCCTTGGTCTAGCCAACAGAGTTCACCTCCTAGCGTTTGAGGGAAGTCTTCAGAGCCTGTGACTTTCACCTTCCTCCACTCTGGTTCCTCGGTTCAGGAGCAGCCACGTTGACTTTTTTTCAAATACTGTCTCTTATTTTTATATACAGTCACAGATCTGGGGAGCACAGTCTGTTCTGTTTGTTTCCTTTCTGGATTATGACAATAATTACTGTAGAGATTATACACAGAATATGCGTTTTAGAATCTGAAGACATGACTTTAAGGCCTTTCAGAATGGGCAAAGATTGTATAACCTGAGTCTCCATTTCTCTGCATGAAACGGATGCATACAAAGGCATTTATAAATAGATGTGTGTATTATATGCAGTGGGTGTGTGGTGCTGTCATCAGTGACTGATTCCTCAGCTTTCTGCTTCTCCAGCAAAGCCAACACCACTTGACCTGAGAAACAACACTGTCATCGATGAGCTCCCCTTCAAATCACCTGTCACTAAGTCGTGGTCCAGGGCCATGTGAGTTCCTGTCTGAGGGAGTGGGAGCTGAAACAAGCTGTTAGGGCTGGTGAGGGGAACGGTCACTGGGTTTTCAATCAAGAAAGCTGCATTCTGATGCAGTGTTCTTGATAGCTGAGCCCACCTCTTGATCTCTTGATCTCTCTGGGCTTGGTTTCATCATCTGTAAAAGGTGGGTGGGGGATAATCATACCCACGCTGACTCAGATCTGAATCTCATAATGGAGTCCGTACTCTGAGGGAAGGGGTCTGGGTGAGGGTCAGAGGCCCAGCTGGAACCTGGGGACCTCCCTCAAGGTTTACTATCTTCCCCCAACAATAGCCACCCCTTCAACTCCAGCTCCTCCCAGTACTGCCGCCCCATCTCCACACAGAGCATCACCAGCACAGACTCGGGAGACAGTGAAGAGAACTACGTCCCTATGGTGAGTCTTCTGAGGTCTGCAGGAGTAATTCCTCGCTGTGTCCTGAGGACCCACCTCTCGGGTCCCCTCTTCCCAGCTCGGCTCTGACCTTGGCCCAGGGATTCCCACATTATTTGTGATTTAGTTTGCTGCTGCAAATCCTTGATGAGCACGTGTGTGCAGAGTACTATGGGTCATCAGAGGCAAGGAAGCCTTGGTCTAAAGGGGCAAAGACATCCTGACTCTCACACAGTGACATGGTTGGTCTGATCAGTGCCCCTGGTGGGACGGTGCTTGGGGGAGGCACCCATAGGGAGTGTGATCCTAGTGGGCTGGAGAAAGGGGAGGCACCTGGTGGGGATGGCCGTGCGGGGGCAACATGGAGGAGAATGGCAGTTGTGAACTGTGGCTAAAGGTGGAGTGGGCAGAGGTGAGGTGGGCTACAACCAAATCATGAAGTCCCCCAAATGCTGATTGAGAAGTCTGGACTTCTCCTGTGTTCAGAGGGGAGCCCCGGCAGACTTAGCAGATCACTGGACTGCATGAGTGTGTCAGCATAGTCACTGGTGACAGGGGCACCCTTCAGTTGTTTTCCTTCTTCTATCCTGTTAAAATCATTTAAAAGTAAAAGATCTTGATGCATCTGGTTGGCTCAGGCAGCTGTGGTAGCCATGCAAAGCCCATGGACCCATGGGGAGACCTAGACAGAGAGTAAGATAAAGTACAAGATCTCTTCGTTTCCCTATCCTGCTGTTCCCATGCCTGTGAGCACATGTGTGAGTGTGTTTGAGTGTCTGCTCAGCCGTGGGAAGACACACACATATATGACTCACTGTGGTAAAGGCCTTGGTAACAATATAAACACGAGCAGCAGACGTTGAGTTTCCTCCCTGCGATTTTCATTGAAGAGAATAGCTTTCCCGGCACCTTCCCAACTGCTGCATAAATATTGAATGAATCAACCAACTAATAATGAAACAGCCCAAAAATCAGAACACAGGACTGTTGCCTCTCACATTTAGAGTAAGACTTCAGAAAACCCTCAACAAGTTGCCTTCAAGCCTGGGTGGAGACAGGCCCCTAGAGCATGTCACTGGAAGAGGAAGCAGGGATTCGTGCAGCTGGGGATGGAGCGCTGGGCAGGAGGGAGCCAGCTGCTTGCGTGTGACTCTGGGCCCTGGGAGGGAGCCTATAGAAACATATTTGATGCAGCAGAAGACTTTCTAGCACCAGTTCTTGAAGCAAATGTGCTGCCTCAGCAAACAAAGTGAGGCTGTAGAAGGGACTTACCTGATGGGCCCGGAAGGGAGGTGACATAGCAGAGCAGGATTGGCACATATTTAAGTCAGAAAGCTGGCATCGGTCCCAACCCTGTTAGTAGCCACACCGCCATAGGCAAGTCCCTTTACCTTTCTGAACCACAGTTTGAAATTTGTGTAAAAAGAATAAGACTGGTAATAACACCTACGTCATAAGATTTTTGCAGGGGTTTAAGTGAGAGCATGAAAAGTCCCTTACACAGACGTGCCCTGGTGGAGTAGCACTTAGGTCAGTCGCCTCCAAAGGAATGCAGGCCACATACTCCCCGGTTCTAGTCCTGGGTCCTGGGAATGTGGGGGGACAACCACTATGAACAAGTAAATGAAAATAAAATAGAAGTGCTTCTGCCTTCCTGCCTGCACCTTTCCTTTAAGAAGAAAAGTCCCTTACACAGATGTGTGGCTCCGAGCAGGTACTCAAGGACTCTCTTAACTCTCAGAGGTTTATTCTTCTGGGTGTCACATTAGTCTGATGCCTAAACTTACTAATGTATTTTCCTCCTTTTGACAGCAAAATCCAGTGTCTGCCTCTCCCATTCCCAGTGGCACTAGCAGTCCAGCCCCAAAGAAGAGCACCGGCAGTGTGGATTATCTGGCCCTGGACTTCCAGCCGAGCTCCCCCAGCCCCCATCGCAAGGTGCTTGGCGAGTGGGTGCGGTCGGGTGGGGGTGTCACAGCTCTCAGGGTCCTGGGGGGGTGCCATCCCAGAGGCCACGGTACCTTCAACCGTGAGCAGCAGCACTCAGCCTCTTAGACGCACCTTGCGTCAGTCAGGGTCTCGGAGGGCTCACATTCCCTCTCTCAGAGCATGGGCCCCTAGTTCCAAGAACCTCATCAGACAGTCCATCCCCCGGGGACAGATAGGCAAATAAATGCACACTGAGAGACATGACTGCTCAAGTTACGGAGTGAGGCAATGACAGACCCAGGATTCAGGGGTCCCACCCTGAGCTCCTTGAGGAGAATTCTGTGTGAGTGTGCCCATTGCCGTGGATACACAGGCCTGCAGGAAAGACTTCTGAGCTCAGGGAGTCCTTCAGAGGAAGCACGCTGAGCTGTCCGGTCCAGGCGACAGGGTGAGGAGCTCTGCCTCAGCACGGTTCCTCAGAACACTCAGAAAGCCCCATACATGGCTCGTGTTGGTACATCCCAGCACATTTGTTCCCCTGGCAGAGATGAAGGTCTGCATCCATCTACCAGGCCAAGGGCCGAGGTCCACAGAGCTGAGGAATCGGGAAGGTTGGTAGGGACTCAGACAGGAGGGATGATGTGAGTTTGAAGTTCAGGCTTTAAAAACCACTTGGAGAAAAAAGAAGACTGGCTCTGGAGGGTGGTCGGAGTGGCAGGCAGACACCCTCCTCCCACCCCTTGAGGTGGTTCAGGAGCAGCCCCCCTGCTCTCCACCTTGCTGATAACAGCCTCTTCCACTCACCCGCTCTGTCCTCAGCCATCCACGTCATCCGTCACTTCCGACGAGAAGGTCGACTATGTTCAAGTGGACAAGGAGAAGACCCAGGCCCTGCAGAACACCATGCAGGAGTGGACAGACGTGCGGCAATCCTCGGAGCCATCCAAGGGTGCCAAGCTGTGATGCGGGGGCCACCGTGCCCAGGGAGGCCTCTCCCCAGCTCCCCTTTCTCCTCTCCCACTGCCCCATCCCGCCCACTGTCTCTCCACCCTACCACTCTGGCCTTCAAAGCACTTGAATCAGCACCCCGAACCCTCCCCCTGGGAGGTGAGGGCCTGATCAAGGCATTTCCTCTGCCCACTCGGGGTGCACCTTTGATTTTTATCAATAACGGCCATGCCTCTTCCCACCTTAGTTAGAGCTATTGCCAAAAAGCACCCTTCGGCCTCTTTTTTGCCCTTTAGCCCTGAATCTCTACCAGATGTTTGGAGGGACGGGCTGGGACTCTGAGCCAGATTCCAGCCTCACATTTGGTCACAGTCCTCAGCCCTTTCCCTCCAGCTACTGGGCTACCTCTCCTCCAATCCTGGAAAAGCCAAGTCATCTCGCTGACCCAGGGAGCCAAGCAGACCAAAGTGGACACGGACTTCTTCATCCCCTCTCTGTCTTGGCAAGGGAGAGGGAAGGCCACCAGAAGATGGAGTTGAGAAGGGAGGTTCGAGGTGGCCTCGGGGGACAAGAGAATTCGGCGTCCAGATGCAAAAGGGCACCATTGCCTGCAATGACCCCCTCTTTCAGAACAAGTGGCATGACAGCTACTGTGAGTGGGAGAGGCAGGAGGATAAAAGGAAAGGAAAACTGAGGTCGAAGAGCAGCCAAGAACAGAGGGCAGAACCTGGAGCCCAGGAGATGGAAGTGACATGGACACCCCGGGGTCAGGTCTCCAGAACTGTGGAGCAGATCCACTCTGATGCTGCCACCCTGGGACAGAATGCAGTCCTCTCCCCAGGTTCCCACCAGCTGAGAGCACCTTGCTGGAGAAGACTTGAGCCCCGCTGGGCCCCGCAGCATGGACGTGCCAGGGTGTTGAGGGGCTGGGGGAGCAGCGCAGTGTGCATGTGAGCGACGGGGCTGGAGGTGATGCAGGAGTGGAGGGGCCATCCCAGAACAGAAATGGACTGGACAGAGGCACAGGGCAGTGCATGGGGTGGTACAGCAAGTGAGTTTCTGCAGGATGGGCAGTGCAGGTAACTGGTGGGGTGAGTGGCGGGGGTGCTACTGGTGGGCAGAGCAGCAAGTGGGGAGAAACATCCAAAGGGCTTGGTGTGGGGCCCACAGCAGTGCAGGGCTGAGCAAGTGAAGGAGTGTTATGTTGGAGAACGTTGTGCACAGGGCAGTTCCCAAGACAGTGGGGGAAGCAGGCAGTACAGGGAGAGAACAGGGTGAATGGAGCCAGTAGGGTGACATGTGGGGATGGCTGGCAGCCTGTGCCAGGTCAGGAGTAGGTGCCAGTGTGACCTGGAGCTGGGCCCAAAGTGTTTCCTCCACTCATCTTGCCCTGTTACTCCCTCGCACCCTAGGTGCCACATTGAACTTAAATCTGGCTGGGACGACAGAGGACTAGCCTCTCCTCCCACAATTGGAAAGGCCATCAGATCTGCATCTTGGCCACGGACAGGAGATATGTCCCCCCCAGGCTCACTCTTCTAAGCCTGGAGGATCTGACAGTTTATATTCTGAGTTCTAAAACAAATATTCAAGAGTTCAGAGGCAACTGGGTAGATCAGATATTTCATCTTACCCAGGGGTGAATAGGCCTTCCTCCCCCTAAAATGACTTTCCACTGTGTTTGATGGACGTAGCTACTGCTCACCTTCCAGCTCCTGTGCACGCATGGGCGCACGCATGCACACTCTTCAGGCCGATGGCCTGACCGTTTTCTAAGACGTCCCATGTGGGAGAGGCTATTTTCTCAACGGCAGCCCCTCTACTAGTATTAGCTCAAACCCACCCAATAAACATAGATTGATGGTTGCTGTGGCCAGGCTTGCGTACTGAGAACACAGAAATTAATCAGACTTTGTCCCTGTACCTGAGAGGCCACAATGAGGAAAAAAGACAAGGACACAGTGCATTGGTAACGGCCACGAGAGAGATTTAATTACAATGCTGATGGAATGAGAAGCAGCAAGGTGACTGCTTCTCAGCGGGCTGGTGCCAGCAGCAGCGGTGGAGCCTGGGTGAAGCAGGGAAGGAGTGTCCCCGGAAAAGGGGTGCCAGACACGTCTTAGAAGATAGGCCAGAATTTTTACAGGGAAGGACAGAGCTGGGGTCCCTTAGAGGAAGGAGAGACTTGGAAGGCATTTTGCTATCGGAGCATCTTAGACTTTGGGAGTCTTAGGACTGACCGTTCAGAAGTGAGGGGGCCTTGCCTCTGTGTTCCCACAGGTGAAATGGTAATGTTGGCAGTGAGGAACACTGGGCAGGGCTTGCGGGTTCACTCTGCCCAGCCCTGACTGTCCCTTTAAGGCACTCGATGAAGGGTTTCAGACAGCAGACCTTTTAATGGTGCCACCCTGTGCCCCAAGAAGGCCTGCGTGTTGATGCTCAGTTCCCAGCCAGCCTCTCCCCAGGCTGGGGAGACAACCTTGACCCCAGGTTGTCATAATGCTGCATTTTCTGAGTGTGCCATGGGAATGGAAGTCTTCCAAGACTGAGGTGTTCACATCTCGAGGAGGGCTCCTTCCAGCTCTGGGTTCCTCTAATTCTCAATCCTTCAAACTGGGGGTAGAGATGGAAGGAAGCAGAAGAGCAGAGGACACTGGCCTATGAAGAGCAGAGCCCCTAGCTCAAGCCCCAAACTCGCAGGTGTCTAGTACGCACTTGTCAGCTCAGTTTTAAAAACTGGTCCTTGAGTCTGTTGTGGCTCAAAATCCGGCTGTCCTGATGGCTCCTGATGGCCAGGACTGAGACCCCGAAATGAGGAAGTCTTCTCAACCAACATAGCTCACCCATGGGCTCATCATGTCTGGGGGGCATCCCCAAAAGAGGAGTCATCCCCATCCATGTCCCGTTCCTCCTCTGCAAGGTTAATGAAAGAGCCAGAGCTCTAAGAGGGAGTGAGCACTACGAGGAGGTGGTGTCTCCTTCAGAACTTGGATTTTTCTCCTCTGCGAAATGGGTAATTCGCTTAGATGGGCTGTGGGGCTCCTCCCATGGCTGATGCTTGGCTGTTTTAAGGGAGAACCCCCTGCTCTATCACTTCTCTCTCAAGGGTCTGGATCACGAGGGAAGAGCAGCACCCAGAACATTAGCCAAGTTAACCCAGTCCCTGTTCCAGGTTGGTTTTAGTCACTTCTGCATTTGAAGCCATTCAAATCCACCCCCGTTCCTAAGAAGCAGTGGCTCTTAGGTGAAGTGACTGGAGCAGGGGCTCAATTCCAGTCTGCCCTTTGGCCCCTTCACTTGCCAGGAGGCTAAGACCCCATGTCCTGGCTGACCAGTCCTCCTCTGCCCATGCCCTCTGACAGACAGCTCTGGAAGAATGCAGAGCAGGAGGGAAGTTAGCAAGTCCCTCCCCTTTCTGGGCCTTCACTTGCAGATTGGGAAAGTGAGGCTGACCACATGAGCTCAAAAGCTCCGATGGGGGCCATCGTTCTGGGGTTCTCCAAGTTCTTCAGGGCCTGGGCCCGCTGTGGGCTGCCTTTGAGGGGCCCACTGGAGAGCCAGGCTGTCGTGATATTTGGTGGTGTGTGTTCCTGTGTGTTTGTTGGTTACATGTGACTTGAAATTTTAGAATCATGTCTCACAGAATTGTCGCGAAAAGAAAATGGGCTAGAAGCCCAGTCTTAGGTTCTTGCCCTGTTACCATTTTAAATTGACATTTAATTTTTCAAATCACTGTTGGTGCCTAATCACTTAAGTTATTAATTTATTCTGTTTTCTTTAAAAAAAAAAAATTTGTAACACGTATTTATCCTGTGAGTAGGTCTGGGGTGGGGTGGGAATGTGTTCTAGAGGGTCCTGTTTTTGCTGTGGTGACACATGGTACAGGCCTGGCGCGCGCAGGTCCCTTTTTACTGTGGTGTTGGAGCAGGACGGCAATAAAGTCCATTAGAAGCCACCAGACAGAGCTGCTGAGTGCACCTCACCTGCGGGGGTGGGGGTGGGGGCGGCGCCCACACACACACCCAGGCTGGGGCTGCAACACATCCTTGCAAGGAATTGTTCCAGAGCTGCTGCTCCCGTGGTACCCAGAAGGCCACTCTACTTTCATTTTAATAGCAAGTAATTGAGTACTTTGTTGACTGGGACCAAGAATAAACCCACCTTACCTCATCTGTATTCTATACAAAATGGAAATTAGATCTGCCAATTCATCATACTTAGTGCACCGGAGCAGAGTGTGGAGGAGGATTCGTAGAGGGACTCAGTCTCTAACAGATTATTAGCCCACTTTCACTGGTCCCTAAGGTCTGATGTCAAGAAGGCTGCCACCCACAGCACCAGCAGCCCTGCCTTCCCATCGCTTGAAGGGAATGGGCGGGGTTAGTGGAAAGGGGCCCCCTGAGTAAGAGCTGGTGCTGTACCCCGTGTTCCTTTCCGAGAATGAGGCAGCGCCTGAGGGAAGGATGCAGGCCCTCACTGATGGGCTACTTCTTAGGTGTGGGAATGGGAGGCAGCAGGTAGATTTGCCAGGCAGTCCAGCGTTCTTGGGGATCTGAAAAGTTCCCAGAGTCGGGGGGTTTCAGACCCACCTGAGAGGTGAGTCCCCTGCACAGTATCACCTCCAACTTGTGTTCACACTTCCTTCCCTCACCGCACCTACCTCAGAGTGCGTCCCCTCCAGCCCCAGCACCCATCAGGTCCTTGCCGCTTATTCACGCAGCACTTCTGCACAGGGTGCTTCCACCTCCCAGAAGACTGCACAGGACAAGGGACAGGTGTCCTTGCTGCTGAGATGCAGCAAGAAGCCACGGGAGAGTGGCCTCACCCCCATTGGCGCATGAAAAGCAACATCGCTAGAGGCTTCCGAGAACTATGTTTATTCCTGCTGGAGACCCTGGTCTCTCTCCATTTAGAAGGGGCTACATTAGTGTTGGGGCACCATGAGGTCACACTCTGCTCTTCACAGACCAGCCCCGAGGCCACTGCTCTCATGGCCACTGCTGAGGAGCTGAGCCAGCCAGCTTTCCTCGGGACAATGGCTTCGGGAGAAACAACATCTACAGTAAAATAAGGACTTTCTATCTAAACCAGGAAGGGGATGCAAATGGTGGCATCTCAGGCACTGAGGCAGGCTAGGGGACAGGGGTGAAAGGTGTTCCACTCCGAGGGGGCTGCCCTCCACTCTGTGCATGTTGCTCGGGGAGGGGGAGACAGACCAGATGAGATGCTTGGGCTCTGACCCTTTGCCACGCTGCTCCCTGCCTATTCCTCAGACAAGCTCAAATGCGGCCAGAACCTGCGAGGCACCACACACACTGCCCTGAAATCCCCTCGGGGAAACAGGCCAGAGGTGTGGCAGGTAGCCCCTTCTTTGTGCATGGGCTTGACCCCCCGCTCTGCTTTCTCTACTGAGCAACAGGGTGGTCTCAGCACGGCTGGAAGGGAAATACTGCTTGACAGCAAAACACTAGAAGCTGCGGAGAGCAGCCCCCTGGTTTCTGAATGTCCTCACACACTCCAGTGTAGACAGCCGGGGTGGGGGTGGGGAGACAAGGCCCAAAGGGTGTCCATCTAACCTGCTTATGTGGCCCAGGACACTTGGGCATGCTATCTTCATGGGACTAATCCCACTGTCAGGGCTAGGGTCTCACATCCATAGGTGGATCTCGTGCCCCTTTCAGGCTGAGGGCTGCTGTTCCAGAAGCTCCCTCTGCACTCTCCTTGCCCTTGGAAGGGCCTGCCTTCAGGACTGGGCCTGCTGCACAGCCCCCCTCAGCCAGCTGCCCCCGAGCCCCCTGGCTTCCAGAAGAACGGAGCCAAAGCCTCCCCACAGGTGGAAGCGGGCTAGGAGAGGGTTCACATCAGAAGACCAGTCTGTGGAAGTCACCACCGTTGCCACCTGCAGGGTTACAGCCCCCCGGAGAACCTTCATCCTCATCCTTGTCTTCGTCAAAGCCCCTGCCCCAGTGCGGAGGTGAGGGCAGTGCAGAGATGTAGGCGGCCCTGCTCCGTGCCTCCTTCTCCTGCTCCTGCAACACAGGGGGATGGGGCAGGGCAGGAAGGCTTAAAATCCAGGCTCTGAAACCACAGTCCTCCCTTCACTGCCCCCAGCATCACCCAGTGCAGCACTTCGGAGGGTCTTCTGGGGCTGGGGTGGGGGACAGGCACAGAGGAGCCACAGCTGCTGCCCTAGACGTGTTCCAGCTCAGTGGGCAGGTGCGGGGGCTGACCCCATCCTTCTAGCCCAGACCTTGGCTTTGAAATTGCTCTTCCTCCTCCTCCCAAGAAAATCTCTCAGGGCCGTGGGGAAAGGAACTCATTCACAGACTGTGAACCGCTGACAGGGACCTGATGTAGCACCAGGACTTAAGGGGTCACCCCACACAGGCTTCCGGATGGGCCGGCTCGCCAGTCATGGCACTCGGAAGGACTCTGCTCCCGAGAACACTTCCCCTGCGGAGCGCACGGGCTTCGGGGAGATGTCTCACCGTGGGCCCTGCCTCTGCCTGTGCAGTCCTGCGTCCCCACCCAGGTGTTGCCTTCCTACACAGAACAGCGACACCAGGTGCCGCTGTCACGAGTCTTGGTGTGGCTACTGTCCAGTTGGTCACAGCCCGGGCTGTCCCAGTGGCTGAGAATGTTGTTTCACGTCCTCTAAAGAGTGACAGAGGAGGCTCACTGGGGAGGGTGACCCCCGGGGCCCCCGAGGCATTCTCTCCCTGCTCGCACCTGCCTCCTCACCTGTACTGCTCCTTCAACACATTTACCAAGCCTGCTAAGAACTGATAATTAGGGAGTTAAGTCTGTCCAGGCCACCGATACATTGATGGATGGACGAAAGGGTAAGGAGACTCCGAGAAGAGCGGTTAAGTGCTCTAAGCGAGTGGCCAGGACGCCCCTCCACCCAGGTCGGGTCAAAAGTCTCAGTGGGGTCTGCGCACCTGCAGGTAAAGGATGTTGTCTTTGGAAATGGCTTCCATCAAGTCTTTGTGGAGGGTGGGCTCCGCCCGGGCTTTGGGAGAGCCTGCTTCAGCCTCGGATCTCTCCCTGGGCCGCTGCCGGTAAAAGAGCACATAGGCTGTGTCCTTAGGGAAGAAGGACGTGACGTTGCTGACAGACTCAAAGGAGGAGAAGGACACCCGGGTGTCATTGAACAGGTACCACTGGTTCTCAGGCTCCGGCCTCTCGGCACTTCCCAGAGAAGGGGTCGGCCGAGCGGCACCCTCGCGGGCGTAGCAGTAGTAGTGGCCACTCTCCGAGGACACCCCCGAGTGCACCACCACGCTGCAGAGGTCGTAGGCCTGGCCCCGGCCGCCGGCCAGCGGCAGGCGGAGCAGCAGCGGAATAGCCACGTCGTCCAGGATCTTGCGACGCCGCATGGTGTGCAGGTCGAAGGAGAAGCGCAGCAGGGTCAGGATGAGGTAGCGCGGCCCCTGGCTCAGCTCCACGGCCTTCTCGGCGTCCTGCAGAGAGGCACACGACTCACAGTAGTAGCGGTTCTCTGCTGTCAGCCGCTCAGGGCACAGGAAGTAGTTGACCAGGTCCAGGACGGAGCGGGAGCCCTCGGGGCCACGCGTCTGCTCCTCAGACGGGGCGGCAGCTTCCCTGTGAGTCGCTGGCCCCAGGCTGTCCCCTTCCTTCTTGCCACTCTCTATCTCCTTCTCCTCCTCCACTTCCTTCTCCTTCTCGTCCTCCTCCACCCTGGGCCTTTCCTCCTCTTCCTCTCGCACGTCCTCCTGCTCCTCCTCGTCGTCGTCGTCTGCTCTCTCTCGCTTTGCGTCCGCCTCCCTCTCCCCCTTCTCCTGCCCGGTCTGCCTCCATGCTCCCTGTGGGCCCAGGCCTTCGACGTCCAGCACCGAGGCAGGGGCATCCCCCAGGATGCAGTGTTTTCTCTGCCTCCGAGCACCCAGCCTGCTGGGAACCTGGTCTCGGGATGGCAGAGGGGAGTCCCAGCCCGCTGCGTCCTCTGCCGGGAGCATCACTGAGCCTAGGCGGCGGCGGCGGCTGCGCTCAGGGGGTGGGAAGGCAAGCGAGAGGTCCGTGAAGTCCTCCTCCCGGGAGGACACATTAAGACAGCGGAGACAGCATATCCGGGTCACGATCTTGCCTCCAAACATCTTCTCCACGGAGGTTGAACTTGGGCGCGGGGGCTCCTCAGGTGGGGAGGGCAAACTGGATTGCTTGAGCTTCTGGCAGATCCTGGTCCCCGTCTTCTCCTCTTCGTGCAGCCTGCAGCGGGGAGCACGGACCGCCGCGCATGTGTGTACACACGCGCACTCCACCTCCAGTGCACTATTCGTGCCATCACTCAGCCGGCCACACATCTGGACACACACCCACGCAGGAGTATACACAGAGACCACACATACACAGGCAAAATGGCGTCCATACGCCTGCCCACAAGCTAGGCACACACACCTGCTAATCACGACGTACGCTATCTATGTGCCTGTGTCCCCAAAGCTGTGACCACACACACGCGCGCGCGCACACTCATGTAAGCACAGCACAGCGAGCATGTGCACACTTACCCCTCCCAGTTCACATTCAGGTCAGCAACTTCCAAACTTCCCTCACACTGGCCCCTTAGCCCACACTGCTGGCATCCATCTGGAACCTTCCACCAGTGCAGTGCAGTGCTACTGTTTCCAGGAAATCGCACAGCCCAGAAGGTGGAGCTCTCCCCTCAGCCCCCTCTCCAGGGCTCACAGGCCCACTCAAGCCAGGCCTGGCCTCCCTTACCGATCCAGCAGGTACTTCAGATACTCGGAGCAGTCCTGCTGGGTGCCAGGGCTGAACCAGGGTGTCCAGGAAGCAGAGAGGAAGTTCTCTGGAGAAATGGCAGGCCGCTAGGACCAAAGCAGGTGAACGGCAGACTCAGGAACAGGAAGTCAGTCACCAGCCGCTCTCAGGGTGCTGGACCTGAGGGTCTACCTGGTAACTGTACCCCAAACTCGGGGCCTCCTCACCAGGGACCTCCCCAACCCAACCCAACCCACCAAGTCCACATAACCTACAAGCAGGGCACCGGGTTCATGGAATTTGCTCTTCCCTGATATACCTCACACTTTCTCTCCACGCCTTGCTCATTGCCATTTTCTCTTCCTAAAACAACCTTCTCCCCTGTCAAAAGTTTATAGAATTCAAGTCCCAGATGCAGTAAACATCACCCTCCCATGATGTCTTGCCTCCCCTACAGAGCCTCTCCCTCCCTTGCAAATCCATAACATGCCACATTAACATGCCTCCATCTTCAAGCGCTACAATTGTTATCTGCAGGTGCATCTTCCCCACCAGACTATACGCTCCCTGAGGGCAGGGACTGCTGCTTACTCATCTCCTGCACCTACACAGGACCTTGCATAGTGCCTGGTCAAGGACTTTAGGTTCAATGAGGACAGAGACAGTGAACAAAACAATGCAGCCTGTGGGGTGCCGACAATGTGAGCGCTCAAATCTGACAGCAGACGGACAAAACGCCACCTACGGCAAAGGGTTGAACTGCTGACAGGACAGATTTGAGCTGCACAGCTCAGATGAGGGAAACCCAGTAGGGCATGGAATGGGTCTGTGGGGTTTGGCCCTGAATCTCTGCCACCAGATTGGGGCCCAACAGCTCACAGCTGGAAGTAGGGGCTTCATAGCAGATGGAGGCAGGTCCTGGCAGAAGGAAGGTGTGAGGCCAGGGCCTCTCCGGCATCCGGCATGCCCGACTCCCCCTACACTCACCTGGCTGTGCTCCAAGAAGGCAAAAAGCCACTGCAACTTAGTCATCAAGGGCTGCGAGTTGTTCTCAGTCAAGCGGAGCACACAGTGTCTGAAGCTTCAAAACAAAGTGGGAGCACCCAGTGTGAAGTGACAGCACCCATGGAGCTTCTATTTCATGCATACTTCCCACAACCCAGAGCCACCATGTTAAAGGCAGAACAGACACGTCTAGCTGGAATCTGGGCCAGGAGCCAGGGGCCCAGGAGGAGCACACAGATAACTCAGCTTGAACATTGGAGTGACTCCTGCTTTCCCTTCTAGCTCTGACAGCCCCGGACTCCAAGATCTAAAGATCTGAATATTCCACGGTCCCAGAGTCCTAGGTTGTAATTCTCTGGGTTGTAATTCTCCAGGTTGTAATTCTTCAGAGGCCATGCCAATATCCGCCCAAGCCACTCAAACCCTCTCCCTGCTCCCCCCTCAGAGGGACTCAGACCTATGAAGAGTAGAAGGCCTCCAACCTCAGCTCTCCAAGTTCATTCTTACAGCCCCCTTCACTGCCCCTAGGACCACCCTGAGTTGTTCTTCTGCCTTCAAAGGAGGGTGAATGTGAGTAATATGCTGAAAGAAGAGGACACTGCAGGGGATACTGTCAGCCACAGGGTGTAAGTGGCCCTGCCTGAGCCACATTTCCCAGAACAAGCCAGTTCTTGGTCCCAGCTTAGCTCCAGCTCTCACAAAAAGCTCCGACAGATAGGTCAGGCCTGAGGCCTGAGGTCACTGTATAGGAAAGAGTACCACCTGAGTGTGGTCCACTTAGCCATTCTGCAACCAGGTAAGTTTGGGGACTTACACAGTAATTTGACACTGCTACCAGCATGCAAGCACATGATCGTTTTTCTGATCACTTTATCATACTTTACAAATGCAACAGTCTGCAGCAGAAGAAATAAGAAAACGAGTCTTTTACCAGGTAATTTGGGAAGCGTGAGCAGAACACCACCGAGTCCGAGAGATCAGCCCCAACTAGAGAGAAGCCCCAGTGCTTAGAGAGAAGACACAGACTTTAAATCATACCATAAGCCAGACTCAACCCTTACCTTCACTGTGACTTTAAAAATACCTAGACAAGAAGGACATTGGGGAAAGAATAGTTAAAATAGTTCAATAGAACAGAACAGAGAGGTGTGCCCTGGTGGAGGAGCAGTATGGTCAGCTTCCTTCAGCCAAGAGCGTAGGCCACATATCCCACAAAACCTGGAACCAGGTGGAAATCAAGATGAATAACTAAATAAATGCTTCTTTCTCCTCTTTCTTCCTGCCTGCCTACTCGCCTTTATTCCTGCCTGTTCCTTAAAAAAGAAAAAAAAAGAAAACCAGAAGGAAGAATTGAATCTAGAACACAGAAACTGACCCACATAAATAGAGTCAACTGATCACTGACAAAGGAACAAAGGCAATACAATGGAGCAAGGGGAGTCTCATCAACAAATAGGGCTGGAACTCCTGCATATCTGCATGCAAAAGAAAAGACTCTAAACAGACTTAACATCTTTTCCAAAAATTAACTGAAAGTGAATCACATGTAAAACATACAACTACAAAACTCCCAGAAGTTAACATAGGGTAGAAGACAGGGAAGATGACCTAGGGTATGGTGATGACATTTTAGTAAAACTCCAAAGACACACAATCCATGAAAGAATGAATTGATGAGTTGAACTTCATTAAAATAAAAAAATGTGGTGAATCCTGGTGGAGTAGCAATTAGTCAATCGCCTCTGAAGGAGTGCAGACCACATACCCCTGGATTCAAGTTCCAGGTCTGGAGGAAACAACCAGTGTCAACAACTAAATAAAGATGCTTCCTCCTGTCTCTCCCTGCCTGCCTGCCTACTCGCCTTTGTTCCTGCCTGCACCTTTCCTTTAAAAAAGTTGTTTTAATTACATTAAAACATATATTCTACAAAAGACAGTATCAGGAGACTTGGAAAACCAGTCACAAATAGAGAAAATATTTGCAAAACATCACAGAAAGGACTGTTAATCCAAAATATACAAATAACTCTTAAAACTCAACAAGAAAGCAACTTGATTTCAAAATACATAAAATGGCACACCTGAATGTCCTAGTGGTTTGGACACACTCTGCATACATTCCAAGATTGCCTGTTCAAGACCCAGGGTGGAGGAAGCAACCAAGATGAACAACTAAATAAAATAAATATTTCTTCCTCCTGTCTCTCCCTGCCTGCCTGCCTACTTGCTTTCATTCCTGCCTGCACCTTTCCTTAAATAAATGCCCAAAGAACTAAAGGACTATATTGAGAAAATCAAGAAAATGATGTGTGGACAATATGAAAATAACCACAAAGAGGTAGTAAGCCTAAAAAGAAAAATAACTGCAGTGAAATTTTCACTACATGGATTTAAAAGGAAGTTGGAGTGGGCAAAAGAATCAATGAAGTTGAAGATAGAAAAATGAAAATTATCAGGGCTGAGGAACAGAAAGAAGATTGCAAAAAAAAAAAAAAAGGAAATAGAACTTAAGATATTGGACATCATCAAAAGGACCAAAAAATGCATTGTGGGAGTAATCCAGAAGAAGAAATAGAAAGGTAGTGAGGGAATAAAAGAAGAATATAAGAAGAAAACATCCCAAATTTGATGCAAGAAATGAATATGAACATCCAAGTAGCACAATGAACTCCAAATAAGATTAATTCAGAGAGAGCCACACTGAGGCACATTATAATTAAACTTTCAAAAGAAAAAGAGTGAATTCTGAAAGAAGCAAGAAAGCAAAACTCATCTCTTACAAAGGATCTTCGGTAAGATAATTTGCAGATTTCTCATCAAAAACTTTGTATACATCTATCTATTCTTTTCTGGCCCATAGTGTTCAAAGTAAAAAATTTTGTCAATCAAGAATCCTAAATCCTGAAAAACTGTCCTTCAAAAGTGAGAGACAAATCAAGAAATTTCCACATATACAAAAGCTGAGACTTCCAGCCAAGAGGGCGACCTGGGAGGCCCAAGACTCATGTGCTCTCCACAGAGCAACTAGAAATTCACCTATGTTCCAGCAACAAGCACTGAGGAAAAGCAGGCACAGACACTGTAGAGACACAGCAGCAATCACGACAACAAAGGGTAGGCGAAAACATTCAGGTTCAGAGGTAGTCACAAGACTCAGAATCAGGATTCTAGTCATAACGGAGGGGGCGGAACTGTGGGAAGAACAGGGCCTCCCAAGAATTGCAAAAGAAATGGCGAGTCCACCCATCAGGACCTGGGCATGGAGCTGGAGGAGAGAGTCCAGGCACAGGGTGGAAAAGGCACCAGTGCCCCGGTTGTTTGAACAGGGGACCCAGAGAGAAAATTATGCTGGGCACCACCATAACTGGAAGGCAATAAGGGGAATAAACCCACTCCTACCTATGCCCTCCCACCATATTGCCCTGGAGCTGCAGGATCCACCCACCAGATATTCTGTCCTCAGGCTTAAACAGAGAAGAGAGTCTCCCAGAGCAGGAAACCATCAATGCTACCCACTAGTGCCACCGTGTGGGTATAGGAAAAACTGAAGCCTGATTATCAATTGTCAAAAGCAAGGTGATCACTATGGTTGAGAGCTGGGAAAAGGGAGAAGGCGCTGCATCCCCTACAATAACTCCAACCCCATAGACTGAACTTTCAGACAGCAACAGAGAGCCCACATAAGAGTTTCAACAAATCCAACCAGTGCTGATGCCATAAAATTCAAGAAATCCCAGTGTCCAAACCAAGATCAGCACAACTAAATACCCTGCACAAGGCCATCAGTGCAGGGAAACCTAATCCACAGAAACATAAACAAAATGCCAAACAGCAAAGAAACAGAGAAATTTATATGAAATCATGGATCTAATCAAAAACCCAGGGGAAACTCTGAATACAACAGATGTCTGAAAACTTCCTGAGGATGAATTTAGGTCATTAGTGATACTGATGGAAATACTGATGGAAATCAAGAAAAAGAGAAGAAATGAAGCTGCTCAAAATAGATGTCAAAGATCAAAAGAACATAATAACTGACCTAAAGAATTCAATAGAGGGACTCAATAATAGGATGGATGAAGCCTCCGACAGAATCAGTGAGCTAGAAGATAGGGCAGAGGAATGCACTCAAGCAAACCAGCAAAGAGATAAAAGAATGAAAAGAAATAAAGACAGCATTGGAGATCTATGGGATAACATTGAAAGAAACAATATTTGCATTATAGGGGTCCTAAAAGAAGAGAGGGAAAAGGGTGTAGAAACTGTATTTAAAGAAATAATAGCTGAGCCTATTATTCTCCTAATCTGAAAAATAAAGCAAGCCTCCAGACCCAGGAAGCTTAAAGAGTCACTAATAAAAGAAACCCAAGCAGACCTATACCAAGACACACTGTTATTAAAATGTCAAAAATACAAGATAAAGAAAAAAATCTTAAAAGCATCCAGAGAAAAAGAAATCGCATACAAAGGAGTCCCCATAAGACTGTCAGTGAATTTCTCAAATGAAGCTCTACAGGACAGGAGGAAATGGCATGATATATTCAAAAGACTGAAAGAAAAGGATTTTCAACCTAGGATACTATACCTTGTGAGATTATCATTCAAAGCTGAAGGAATGATGAAAAACTTTTCCAATAAGCCAAAGTTAAAGGAATTTATCACCACAAAACCAGTTCTTCAAAAAATACTAAAAGATTCTATAGAATGTGTAAAGAAACCCACTTAAAACAGGTCTATTAGACCTATGTTCACTGGAGATATTCGTCTGTAATTTTCTTTCTTAGTGTGTCTTTCTCAGCTTTTGGTATCAGTGTGATGTTGGCCTCATGCAATGTTTGGCAGTATTCCCTGTTCAATATTTTGGAATAATTTGAGTAGAATAGATACTAATTCTTCTCTAAGTTTTGGTGAAACTCATTGGAAGAGCCATCTGGTCCTGAGTTTCTATTTTTAGGAAGACTTCTGATTAACTCTCCAATTTCTTCACTTGTGATTGTTCTATGGGGCCTACTCAGGAACTTGGCAGATAATTATCCTATTTAAGATAAACCTATGATATAGATTTTATCATTCCCACTTTTTAGCTGACCAATGGAAGCTAAGAAATCTGTCAAAGGTTATATAGTACACAAGTGTCCAAGCCAAGTGTTCAAATATCTTTTATGCCCAAGTGCTATGTACTTAATATTTTATCCTGATTGGTTTTATTTTTATTGTTTTATTTGGAAAGATAACACCATCCAAATTTTTGAATTTTACTTTCATTATGCTGGGGTTTTTTTTAACTACCTATTCTTCTTGATAATTCCAATTTTTAACTTTTCTAAATTAAGGAATTGTGACTCTATCTTATATTGTGAATTTTTTATATTCTACTATATTCATTTTAAAGTTTAATTATTTTTGAAATATCCAATATATTGTATTCTCTTGAGTTTATTTTGAAATAAGTATTTAATGTGGTAAATTATGTTCTTTTCTTGACCTGAAAAAAATTAAAAAAATAAAAAAAAAAAAAGAAGTGGTAAAGGAAACTAGAACTCCTGTAATGAATGTGGTATGAAATACACACAGACCGAGGTGTGAATTCAATGTCCTATAAAGCATATAGTGATGTGAAATAACAAATATATATAGTATATAATATATAAACATGTATGTATAATGACAATATAATGAATACCCCTATATCCACCATATTGTTCGATTTTACCAGTTCTGAAATGCATGTACGTTTTAAGAAAGTATATAATTTTTTTTTAAGTTCAGGAGTTTAAGACCACTAGACTTGCAAGAAATACCAAGAGTTCTACAAAATAAAAAGACCCTAGAGAATACCTTAAACCTATAAGGAGAGGGTGAGCCCTTATGGAGAAACAGTTAGGTCAATTGCCTCTGAAGGACACAAGCCACATACCCCTGGGTTCCAGTCCCAGGTCCAGGGGGAACAAGCAGTGTGAATAACTAAATGAAAAATAAAGTGCTTTTTCCTTCTCTCTCTTCTTGCCTGTTTACCTAGTACTGCCTTCATTCCTGCCTGCACCTTTCCTTTAAAAAAAAAACAACATAGGAGAATACCTCAAAACCAATGGACAATGGTGAAGAACACTTGGTGATTTGGTGGGGGGCAGGGTGTATTGATATAGATCTGAGGAACAGGGAAATTGCACATATGGGGAACCTACACGTGAGTTTATTTTCATTTGTAAAGCAAAGTTACTGCAATAAAACACTAAAAAATTTTAAAAACATATGAAGAAAAAAATAATCATCAATATAGGTTAGTATTACTATAATACTAGTTTTTAACTCCGGATCCTGTCTTCTACATAATTTAGGGATCAATGCATTTAAAAGACTTACTAGCTTATGTTTTGGTTCACACAGAGTATAAATATGTAATTTTGTAACACAAACAACCAAATGGGTGGGGAGAGCTATAATGGAACACAGTTTTTGTATGTCTGTTAAAGTTAACCTGGTATAAATTCAAATTAGAGTGTAATAACATTAAGATGTTAAATGTAAGCTCCATGTTTACCACAAAGGAAATATCTACAAGAATATGCACAAAAGGAAATTAAGAAGGAATTTTAACATTTCACCACAAAAAAATCAACAGAAATCGACAGAAAATCAACAAAATAAGACAGGCATGCAGGAATTCAGACAGCCAGTAGCACTAAGACAAACACCCCTCCTTATGGATAATTACTTTAAATATAAATAGATTAAACTCTCCAATCAAAAGACAAATTTGGGCAAAATGGATAAAAAACACATCATTTAACTATCTGCTGTCTACGAGAGATCCAAAGACACAAACAGGTTGAAAATCAAAGAAAAGTAAGAGATATTCCACACAAATAATAACTAAAAGAGAGCAGAGGTGGGTAGAGTATTATCAAACAAAATAGATACTAAATTTTAAAGGATTACAAGAGACAAAAAAGACATTATATATTAATAAAAGGTCAACATGCTGACAAGATATAAAAATTAACATACATGTTTATGCACCTAATGACAGACCATCAAAACATATGAACCAAAAATCGATGGAATTGAAATGAAAAATAGTTCACAGTACTAGTTGGAGACCCCACTCTCAAGAACAGATAGAACAATCAGACAGAAGATAAATAGTAAATAGAGGATTTAAAGAATAAACCACTTATATCTAACAGACATATTCAGAACATTCAACCCACTTTAGTAGCATGCGCGTTCTTTTCAAATGCACATGACATTTTCCAGGATAAACCTAACTTAGGTCATATATTAAGTCTCAGTAGACATTAAAGGATACTCTATGAATTATTTCTCGGACCACAAAGGGATGACATTCGAAATCAATGATATAAGGAAAACTGGAAAATTCACAAAATTGTAGAAAATAAACAACAAATAGATCGAAGAAGAAAACACAAAGGATATTAGGAAATACATAGACAAATGAAAACAAACCATACCAAAACTTATGGACACAGTGAAAGCAATAATAAGGGTACATTTTATAGCCATGAAAGTTACATTAAAAACCAAACAAGACTAGCAGAAATGAAGAGGAAAAAGAAGTTAAGAAAAAAAAAATCCCATTCTCAATACCACCAAAAAACATCAAATATCTGTGAAAACACTTAACAAATGAGATAAAATACCTCTACTATGAAAACTCAAGACATTAACAAAAGAAATAAAAGATACAAAGAGATGGAAGAAAACTCCATGCTCTTGGATTGGAAGAATTAACTTAGTTAAAACGGTCATCCTACCCAAAGCAATATATAGATTTAATGCAATTCCCATCAAGATTCCAAGGACATTTTTTAAGGAAATTAAATAAACAGTACTGAAGTTTGTGTGGAATCACAAAATCCCTTGAATAACAAAAGCTCTCCCCAGAAAAAAGAAGAGCAGAGGAATCACTCTTCTTGACTTCAGACTTTACTACAGAGTGTCATCATCAAAACAGTATGATACCGAATGAAAACAGACACATGTATCAATGGAATCAAACTGAGGGCCCCGAAATAAAGCCACAATATATGGAGAGTTGGACAACGGATCCTAGAGTATGCAATGGAGAAAAGAAAGTCTATTCAACAAAGGTGTTGGGAAAACTGGACAGACACCTGTTGTAAAAATTAAGCTATATTATTCATTAGCACCATACTCAAAGGCTAATTGAGAATGGATCAAAGAACTTGACATAGGAGCCAAAACCATAAAATTCTTAGATAAAAATGTGGGGGAAATGCTCCATGACTTCAAACTCAAAGGTGTCTTTCAGGAAGGAACAACTATGGCAAAAGAAACTAGAGTAGAACGAAACAAGTGGGACTACATACATCAAACTAAAAAGTTTCTGCATGGCGAAAGAATTTATCACTAAAACGAAAAGGCAGACCACTGAATTGGAGACGATATTCATACAACATACATCAGAGAAGAGCTTAATCTGCAAAATAGCAACAGATAACTGTGACACACACACACACACGCGCGCACAGAATTCTATGTCACTATTAACAAAGACAAAAGCATGCCCTTTGCGACAATCTGGATGGAACCAGAGAGGATCATGTCAAGCAAAGTAAGTCAGAAAGAAAAAGAAATACAAGATGGTTTAATTCATCCGTGGAATATAATTAAATAAAACAAATGAACAGAAAAATTCCAAAAAATATTCACAGGAGAAGGGGTGGGAAGAGGGAGGGAAGAAAGAAAGAACAAGATGGTGTCCAAAGACACTTGAACTCTGGTGGTGGGAGTAGTGTAAAATATTCACAGACTGAGATATACTGTCACTATCTTAAAATGGGCATTGCATTGTAAACAAAAAAATTAAATTGTTATTTAAAACAAGAACAAAAAACTCTCTAACAACCTAACTTAATAAAACAAGGAACTAGAAAAAGAACAAAGGTAGTGTAAGGAAGAAAACAATAAAGGTTAAAGTAGAATGCAATGAAATAGAGACTCTTTTTTTAAGGAAAGATGCAGGCAGGAATGAAGGTGAGCAGGCAGGCAGGAAGTGAGGAGGAAAAAGCTTTTCATTTTATTTTTATTTTTAAGGAAAAAGTGAAATAAATCTCATTATTAAAATAAGTAATAAGAGTAGGGACATTACCACTGATTCAGTGGAAATAAAAGAGATTGTAAAAATATGATGAACACTCATACACCAACAAACTGGGTAACCTAGTTGAAACTGACCAATTCCTAGAAACACTAAGCACACCAAAACCAAATTATAAAGCAATAGAGCTTCCAGAGAGACATACTACTAGCATTAAGATTGACTCAGTAATTAAAAATCTCTCAACAAAAAAGCCCTGTAGTTGATGGTTTCTCTGGTGAATTCTACCAAACATTTAAAAAAAAGAATACCAGTCCTTCTCAAACCTTTCCCCAAAATAGAAGGAACAATCCCTAACTCATCTTATGAGTCCAGCATAATAATCCTGATATAAAGTCAAAGACACAATAAGACTGTTATAGCCTGGTGCCCCCTAGTGGACCAGTGGATAAGGTCACTGGATGTAGTCCACACACGTCCCAAGGACCCAGGTTTGAGACCTAGGCTGGGGAGAGCAGTCAAAATAAACAACTAAGTAAAATAAAAGACTATTATAGCCCAATATCTCTTGGGAACATTGATGTAAAAATATTCCAAAAAATCCTATTAAACATAATTCAGAAGCATATTTGAAAAATAATACACCAAGCAGGATTTATTCCTGGAATGCAAGACAGTTCAACATATGAAAATCAGTGTAATATTCCACATGAACAAAATGAAGGAACAAAAAAAAACAATCACTTGATACAGAAAAAGCATATGACAAAATTCAATACCCTTTAATGACAAAAGTACTCAACAAAATAGGAATAGATTTTGGATATATTATATAGAGGAATATACTCCTACAGAGTAAAAACCTATATGAAAAACTCACAGAAAACATGACACTCAATGGTGAAAAACTGAAAATTTTTCCTTTAAGATAAAAAACAAAGTAACTTCTATGCTGAAAGGCTACCCAGAGCAACTAGGGAAGAGAAAGAAATAAAAGGCATCTAAATTCAAAAGGAAGAAGTAAAATCTGTTCACATATTACATTATATTGAAAAATTACAAAAATTCTACAAAAAAGTTTTAAAACTTAAATTCTGCAAAATTTCATATTTCTGACAAGGTCTTAATATCTAAAATATACAAAGAATGCATAAAACTCAATAACAAATAAACCAGTGGAGTAAAATTGAAAGCCCAGAAATAAACCTTTGTTTACACAGTCAAGTTATTTTTGACAAGAGGTCCAAGACCATTCAATGGAGAATGATCAGTTTTTTCAATAATGGTGATGGAAAAATTAGATATCCACATGGAAAAAAAATATCATGTTGGGCCCTTACCAAACACCATGTGTAAAAATTAACTCAAAATGGATCAAGGACTTAAATATATTGCATAAAACAATAAAACTCTTGGAAGAAAGCCTAAGACAAGAGCTTTATAACATTGAATTTTGCAATGATTTCTGACACAAAAATATAGAGGTAATGAAAGAAAAAAAATAGGCAAACTGGACTACATGAGAATTGAAATGCTCATGCCTCAAAAGATACTATCCAGGGGTCCAGATGTAGATAGCAGTGTTGGGGGATCCTGAACTCATCTCCTCCCATGGAAACACCAAATGTATAGCTACATGGAATAATTTCTTCTGAAAGAAATCCAAAAACTAGCTGAGTATCTCCTACATATTGAGAGAACAACAACAAAAGCCACATCTATATGGGTAGAGGATCCTAAGACACAATCTCACCATAAACCCTACCGCCAGTGCAATGCAGCAATCAAGAGAGAAATCACACCTCCACAGTTTCTCCCTGAACCTCACTTCTAACATCCCAATTTTTTAAGAACTGCAATTAATAGATGGACCCCCAAAACCCCCAAAAGTCATGAAACTTGAATCCAAAAGATCAAAAAAATCTATAGCGAATGAGAAACAGTCCTTAAAGGCTTCTGTGGATTCACCATGACTAGCTCTGATGGCCAGCAGGGCTTGTAGTCAAAGGTTCAACAGGATGGTAGCAAATAAGGAAACAGGTTTTAACTGACTACCTAGGGCTCAGTAGAGAGAAAGCAAGCATAAATACCATCTCTAAGAATTTCCTTGAAAGATATGTATTTATAGTCCTTAAAAGCTGCTGTCTGGGGTCTGGATTCCAATTAGCCAACACCTAGGTACTGATCGAGTCTTTGCTTTGGGACAATGACAACTCTTGGCCACACGGTCTCTGCTGAGGCCAGTAAGAATCAAGTAGGCTGCTTGAGAAATCACAAAGGTTTGAGAGTAGCTAAGAGCTAAGGTTGAACACGTTTCATCTACACAGTCACTTTTCAAGAATGGGGGATGACTTATTTAACTCATTGAAACAAATGCAGAGTCAAGGAAAATGAATAACCAGAGGAAAGTGTAAGATATACCTCAAAAAAGATCTTAGGCATACCCCTGTGGATTGGCAGCTAAGATACAGGTCATGCTGAGGGCAATGACCCAAGTTTGAGATTCAAGGTTGGGGCAGAATGGGGAGAGGAGGAAAAATAAAAATGAAAAAATAAACAGAGATAAGTGATTTACCTAAAAGAGTTAGTAGTCATAAAGATGCTTGCTGAAGACAGGAGAATAATATGTAAACAAAGTGAGAATTTCAACAAATAGAAAATATAAAAATGTTCCAAACCAAAATCACAAAGCTGAAGAATATAATAACTGCACTGAAAAATACAAGAGAAAGTTTGCATAGCAGACAAATGAATCAGAAGATAAGAAAACTCAAAGACAGAGCGATGAAACTCATGAATTGAAGCAAAAGCAATACTAAGAGGAAAGTATATAGAAATACATACCAACTCAAGAAATAAGAAAAGTCACACATAAAAAACCTTAATCTTATACCTAAAGGAAATAGAAGTGAGAAAATAGCAAAAGTTGGTAGAGAAAGGCAATAATAAAAAGTAGAGCAGAAATAAAATTGAGATCAAAAAGCAAATTCAAAGGATCAATGAAATCAAGAATAGCATCTTTTAAAAGATGAACAAAGTGTGTCCTGGTGGAGCAGTGTTAAGGTCAATCACCTCCACAGGAGCAATCCACATACCCCTAGGATTGAGTCCTGGGCCCAGGGCAAACAACCAGTGTGAACAACTAAATAAATTCAAATAAATATGCTTTTTCCTCTCTCTCTTCCTGCATGCCTACTTGCTTTCATCCCTGACTCCTCCTTAAAAAAAAAAAAAAAGATCCACATCTTGCCATAAAAAAAGATAAACAAATATCTCAATAGACGCAGAAAAAGCATTTGACAAGGTTCAACACACATCCATGATTAAAAAAAAAAACAAAACCCTCATCAAAATAGGAATAGAAAGCACATACCTCAACAAAATAAAAGCAATATATGACAAACTCACAGCCAATATCACAATCAATGATGAAAAACTGAGAGCCCTTCCTCTAAGATCTGAAACAAGACAAGGATGCCCAATAACACCACTACTACTCAATGTTCTGGGAGTCTTGACCAGAGAAATAAGGCAAAAAAAAAAAAAAAAGGGGGGCGGCATTTAAGGAATTCAAATTGGAGAAGAAGAAACAAAACGATTATTATTTGCAGAAGACATGATAATTATACCTAGAAAATTCTAAAGACTACACACACATTAAAAAAAACTGTTAAAACAATAAATGAATAAAGTAAAGTGACAGGATATAAAACCAACACACGAAATCATTATCATCCCTATATGAAAACAATGAAACAGAGGAAAATGAAATTAAGAAATTCCATTCACAATTACACCAAAAAGGATAAAATACCTTGGAATAAACTTAACAAAGGAGGTGAAAAACCTCTACAATGAAAAGTACAAGACTTTTAACAAAATAAATAGAAGACATGAAGAGATGGAAGAACAGTCAATGTTCACGGATTGGAAGAATTAACAGTAAAAATGGCCACTCTACCCAAAGCAATATAAAGATTTAATGCAATTCCCATCAAAATCCCAAAGACATTTTTTTAAGGAAATTGAGCAAACAATACTGAGGTTTGTATGGAATCACAAAAGGCCTCAAACAGCCAGGTTATCTTAAGAGGAAAAAAAAATAAAAAAGAATAGTGGAGGAATTACACGCCCTAACTTCAAACTATACTACAGTGATCACTAGTAAAACAGTATGGTACTGGAATAGAAACAGACACACCAATCAGTGGAATCAAACTGAGAGCCAGAAATAAAGCCATGCCTATATGAACAGTTAATCTACGACTAAGTGCCAACAGCTTACAATGGAATAAGGAAAGTCTATTCAACAAATGGTGCTGGAAAACTAGAAAGACATTGGCAAGAAAAATAAACTCAATTACTCATTAGCACCATACCAAAAAACTAACTTAAAATTAATCAAAAACCTACAAATAAGACCTAAAACCATGAAGTCTTTTCAAAAACGTGAGAAAAACACTCCACAACCTCACCCTCAAAGAGGTCTTTGGGAAAGTAACAGCTACAGCAAAAGAAGCCAAAACAAAGCCAAGCATTGGAAGCACATCAAACTGAAAAGTTTCTTCATGGCAAAAGAAACCACCACTAAAACAAAAAGACAACCCATGGAATTGGAGAAATTCACATAGCATACATCAATCTCCAAAATATATAAAGATTTCATATACCTCAGCAATAAAAAGGCAAATGACCCACTCAAATAATGGGCAAAAGAAATGAATAGACACCAATCTAAAGAGGACACACAAATGTCCTGAAAAATTGCTCTACATTACTCATCGAAGAAATGCAAATAAAAACTACAATGAGATACCACCTCACACCAGGGAGAATGGCTTATATAAAAAAGACTGGAAGTAGCAAGTGTTGGAGGGGGTGTGAAGAAAAAGGAACACTCCTATACTGTTGGTGGGGATGCAAATTGGTGCAAGCTCTTTGTAAAACAGAATGGCGATTCCCTGAACAAATAAAAATGAATCTACCATTTGATCCAGCAATCTGGGCATAACCCAGAGGATACAAAATCCATAATCAGAAAAAATATTTGCATCCCTATGTTCACTGCAGCACGGTTCACAACAGCATGATAGGGAAACAACCCAAATGTCCATTAACAGATGACTGGATAAAGAAGCTGTGGTATATGTACTTAGTGAAATTCTATGCAGCTATTTAAAAAAGATAAAATTGTGCCCTTTGCAACAATCTGGATGAAATTGAAGGGGATCATGCTGAGCAAAATAAGTCATAAAGGAAAAAATAAATGTAAGATGGTTTCATTTTATATGAAATATAACAAAATGAAGCACATGAACATACAAATCCCAACAAAAATAACAGGGCATAGGACTGTGATTACTGCCAGGAGTAGCAAGGGGAAAGGGAAGGAAAGGGTAGGGGCTGGGAAGTGATGGTAAGGGACACTGGAACTCTGGTGGTGGCTGTAGTCAGAAATATTGACTAAGGTGCAATTTCAATACCCTAAAATAACGTAGCATTTTGAAGAAAATAAATATTACCATTATAAAAAGATGAGCTATACATATGGGGAACCTACATGAGTTTATTTTAATTTGTGAAATAATGTTACTGCAATAAAATAATAAAAAAGTTTTTTTTAAAGATGAACAAATAGACAAATCTTTAGCCATAGTACACCCTGGTGGAGTAGCAATTAGGTCTGTTGCCTCTGGCTAAGAACAGTCCACATACATATAAGGGACTGGGGTTCACATTCCAGGGCCTGGGGGACAATGAAGATGTACAACTAAAATAAATAAGATGCTTCTTCCTTGTATTTCTTCCTGCCTGCCTGCCTACTTGCCTTAATTCTTGCCTGCATCTTTTCTTTAAAAAAAATCTTTAGCTATACTCCCAAAGAGAGAAAATACAAATAAAATCAGAAACTACAAAGAAGTTTCAACAGAAACACAAGGATCTTAAGAGAGCATTATAAAAACCTATCTGGAAACTGGGTAATCTTGAAGAAATGTAAAGTTCCTATAAACATAGCATAAACTAAAAAACATATATAGAACATTCCACACAAAATCAACCCACTGTACATTCTTTTTAGACATGCATGGAAAATTCTCCAGGATAGATCACAAATTAGGTAACAAAATAAGTCTTGATAAATTTAAGAAGAATTAAATCATAATAAGCATATTTTCTAGTCACAATGGTATTAAGCTAGAAATTTTAAGAATTAAACTGAAAACATAAAATATGTGGATAAATAACAGGCTAATAGAACACCCAAAAAGAAATCCTGAGACAAGTGAAAATGGAAGTACAACATACCAAAATGTATGGAATGCAGCAAAAGCTATTCTAAAAAAGACGTTTACAGCAATAAATGCCTACGCATCAATAAACAAGAAAAAGCTCAAGTAAATAACACCTCAAATAACTAGAAAATGAACAAAGAAAAGCTAAAGTAGAAAGAAGTAGATAACAAAGATCACACTGGAACTAAATGAAATACAATAGAAAAGATGAATGAAAAAAAGGTGATTTCTTAAAAAGGTAAAATAGGCAAATCATCAACTAGATTCAATAAGAAAGAGTGGACTCTAACATCAGAAATAAAGGGGAAGCTATTACAACTTATACCACAGAAATACAAAGAATTAAATACAAAGAACTATTACATACCAATAAATTGGACAACCTAAAATAAATGAATAAATCCCTAGAAAAATACACCCTGACAAGATTAAATCATAAAGTAATAGAAAACCTGAACAAACCATTACTAGTAAGAATATTGAAAGAGTAATCAAAAACCTTCCAACAAATAAAAGTCCATGATCAGATGGCTTCAGTAAACATCCACTAAACATTTGATGTGAATTCTACTAAACATTTAAAGAATAAATAATAATCATTCTCACACGCTTCCCAAAAAACTGAAAAGGAAGGCATACCTCCAAACTCATTTTATGAATCCAGCATTACGCTGATACCAAAGTCAGATAAAGGCACTACAAGAAAAGTACAGATCAATATCCTTGATGAATATAAAATTCTTAACACAATTTTAGCAAAACAAAATTCAACAGTACATTAAAAGGATCATGCACCATGATAAAGTGAGATTTTTTCAGGGATACAATGATGGTTCAACATCCATAAATCAATGTGATTGACACATTAACAAAATGAAATCTAAAAAATCATATCTCAATAGATATAAAGTACTTGACAAATATCAAAATCTATTTATGATTTAAAAAAAACCTCTCAACATACCGTATATAGAAGGAATGTACCTCAACATAATAAAAGATCATGCGTGACAAACCCCATAACCAACACCATAGTAAATGGTGTAATGTGAACATTTTTTCTTATAAGTTCAGGAAAAAGACAAGAATGCCCACTCTGATAACTTTTACTCTGTAACTACTGGATATTAAATCAGATAATTTAAACCAAAAAAAAAAAAAAAAGGAATAAAAGGCATCCAAATCAGAAACGAAGTAAAACTGTCTCTATTTGCAGATAGTATATTATATATAGAAAACCCTAAAGGCTCCATAATTAATAAATGTATTCAGTAAAGTTGCTGGATACAAAAATAAATACACGAAACACTTGCATTTCTAAACATTAATAACAAGTAGAAAGAAAAACAAAGGAAACAACTTACAATTGCATCAAAAAGAATAAAATACCTAGGAATAAATTTATCCAAGGAGGTGAAAGACCTCTACATGGAAGATTATTAAGACATTGATGAATTTGAAGACAATAAAAATAAATGGAAAGACAGTATTTGCTTGGAATAATTAATATTGTTAATACGTACTTACAATACATAGAAAACTACAGATTCAATATATTCTCTCTCAAAATTCCAATGGTACTTTTTCACAGAAATAAAACAATTCTAAAATTTTGTATGGAACTATGAACGACCCCAGACAGCCAAAGTTATACTGAGAAAGATGAACAAAGCTGGAGGCATCACACGTCATAATTTCAAACTATATTACAAAGTCATAGTAATTAAAACAGCATGTACTAGTATAAAAGAAAGATTTATAGATTAATGGACCAGATTAGAGACTAAAAATAAACACCTACATGTATGGTCAATTAATTTACAAGAAAGGAGCCAAGAACATACAGTGGGGAAAGAACAGTCTCTTCAAATAAATGCTGTTGAGAAAATGAGACAGTCATATGTAAAAACATGAAACTGGACCACTGTCTTACACAATCCACAAAACTCAGCAAAAATAGATGAAAATTTGAACATAAGACCTAAAATAACCAAACTCCTAAAATAAAATATGGGTGGCAAATTCCTTTACATTATTCTTGACAAAAACAAAGGCATCATAAGCAAAAATAAACAAATGGGACTGCATCAAACTAAAAAGGTCCTGCACAGCAAAAAAAAACAAAATGAAAAGGCAACCAAAGGAACGGGAAATATATTTCCTAATTATATCTCTGAATAGGGGTTAATATCCAAAATACATAAGGAACTAACATAACTCAAGAGCAAAAATATCAAACAATCCAATTAAAAATAGGCAGAGGATCTAAGGACCTATTTTTCAAAAGAAGCTATATAGATGGCCAACAGGAACATGAAAAGGTCAACATCACTGCTCATCAGGGAATGCAATCAAAAACACATAAAGTAAGATAGCTAGCATCTCACACCAGCTAGAATGGGTATCATCAAAAAGACAAAAATTACTGTATGCTAAATATTTTTTGTTTTACTTTTTCTCAAAAATATTTATTAATTCATATTTATTTATTTAGTGTTCTTATTAAGCACACACACAGAGACAAGAATTAACAGGTATTGGCAAGATGTGAAGAAGCAGGAACCCCTGTGCACTGTATTGGGAATATAAATTGACACAACCACTGTGGAAAACCTTGTGGATGTCCCTCAGAAAATTAAAAATAGAATTACCATATTACTTAGCAATTCTACTAGGTACACACCCAAAAGAGTAAAAGAAGGGATCAAAAAGCTATCTCTATAACCATGTGATTCATAGCGGCAATAGTCACAATAGCTAAAATAAAGAAGTAACCCAAATCTCCATCAAGTGATGAATGGATAAAAAAATTGTGGAATATGCACACAATGGAATACTATTCAGCCTTAAAAAAGGAAGGAAATTCTGTCATCTGATACAACATGGATGACTCTGAAGATATTTGTTGAGTGAAAAGGGGGAGTCACAAAAAAATAACAAAACTTTATTATTCCACTTATATGAGGTATCGTAGTCAAAATCATAAAGCAGAATGTCTAATGGTGGCTAATGGGCTGGGATGACAAGACAATGGAACTATGGGAAGTTATTGTTTAATAAATATAACCCTTAAGCTTTACAAGGTGAAAAGAATTCTGGGGATGGATGGTGGTGGTGGCTGCGCAATAATGTGAATTTATTTAATACATTCTGGCCTGTACACTTAAAATGGCTGCAACAGTGAATGTTATATTTTAGCATACACAAACATTGTTTTTAATTTAAAAACTGAAAAAAATAAAAGTCCGTTTCTGTGCTAAAACCTTCAATGATTTCTAAGCAAATTATAGGTTGGATAGGTAGTCACTGACAATATTTATTTTTTATTAAAATGAGGGTCACCTAACAACCAGGGTGAGTAGGAGTTCTGCTCTAAAAGATACAATCTATTCTGATGGACTCCAGGAGGAGAAGTCCGTGGTGTTAACCCACCCAGAGAAGACCCCCTTCCCACTGAGGCCCAGGTCCTGAAGTCCCGTCACAAGTTCCTATCCAGTCTTGACCTTGGCAATGGCCTAGAGCCGTCCAGGGCCATTCACTTGCCCTCGTGTACCCAGTGTCCACTGAACAATTAAATCAATTGTCTCCAACAATTCAAAGCAACACCCATCTTCTCGAAGCCCCATCTTGACCCCCACACACCAGGGAGCCGGAAGCACAAAAGGTGAGGAACTAGAAAGCAGCACTTACTCAGAGGCCATGAATAAGGCCTGAAGGATGCTGTTCACGTAGCAAGTGTTGCCCAGATTGATTAAACCAATCTTGCCTGTGTCTGACTTGGCCATAAGTCGGGGGTAGAAGCCAGCCAGCTCACTCTTCTGTGAGGTCCAGGCATCCTGCCCCAGAAGCTGCTTGATGCGGTCCTCGTTGGGAACGTGGAGGTCCTAAGGAGGAAACAAGCAGTAAGATGGTGGGCACCAGGGTCAGCTCTAAAAATATCACCTCCTCTGGGAAGCCTTCTTGGATTACAGCCTACACTTCACCCTCTGAATTACAGTGCCCCACAAATGTTCTACAGATGTGTGTGAACCACCCCAGCTTCCAACCTTATTCCTGGACCTCATCTTGTTTTGTGGGCCTTTACATAATCTTTCATGTCACAACTGCCTTTGCTAAGGTGATACAATAACCATTTTATAGATGAAAAAACTAAGACTAAATGAAAAGAAGTTTCCATAGGCAATAAGCAAAGAATCTGTATGCTCTTAGAAGAGCCCAGGGTCATGTATGACAGACTCCATGCAATGACAACACCGACCCACCCGCCAGACCCAGCACTGGCAGGGTCCTGTGCTCTCATCCTCACTAGCTTTCCGGTTGGTCAGTGAGTCTCTGTCTCAGCAAATTAACCTCCCTGGGCCTCAGTTTCCTCATCTTTCGAATAAGGTTACTCCTTCCTTCTATCAGTTTGGCAGTCTATACTGCAGCGGTATTTACATACAGTGATGCTCCCACTCTTCACCCCTTACTTTTTTGGTTTTCAGAGTTAGCTTTTTTTAATTAGCCACCCCCTCAACCCCCTGAACTTGATCCTACAGTCAGGATGCTGGGAGGATCCCGAGGCCCTATTCTTATTTCCCCATCCTGAGCAGTCCCTAGCTTTGTCCAAGTCTCCAGAGCTTCGAAGGTCCTGATTTCCCCACCACATTCTCCAGCCACTGCAGGTCGGGCCCAAACAGTGGCTTAATACTTCTGCTTGCTCCTATGCCAGGATCTTTTATCAAATAAGTTATCAGTCAAATAAGTTAGTCACCTCTCGTAGGGAATAAAAAACAGGATGTCAGAGGTCAGGTAAGAAGATACTGGTTCATCTTCTTTTAGCCCCTTCTAATTTTCTTCTTATTACCTATACAACCCCTCAATCCCCCAAACACACAGGGACAAAAAAGCAGACCACACACTCTCTCTCACACTCACACACACACACACAACCACACACGATGCAGAAATATGCACACTAGTAAAACTCGAGTGCCATTTTTACCAAAGGTAACTTGACACTCCTAGGGGGAAAATAACTTCCAAAAACCTCTCAAGCTCCTAAAGTTACCGGAAACTTACATATATAATGGGTCCCCTAGCAAGGACCACAGTTCCCAGAGATACTACCATAATTTGTTAGAGCTTCCTAAGTAAGAGAAATTTCCAGAATTTATTATAAAGGAGCCTGTTTACAAAGAAGGATGTATGCAGAGAACACATGGGAAATAATTTTATAAGCAATGAAAACATGTGGTTAATCTGCTGCCTTGTCTCTCAAACTGATTTCTACCAAGTGGTATTCAAAGCCAGATACAAATGTAGCACATCTTCCTAGAGCTATGTTCTCTAATATTAAAGAAAGAGAAATGTTCATATTAAATCAAATGCTTAAGTTATGAAGAACATACTTGATTCCTGAGGTAAAGTTAGGCTTTAGAGAAACTCAGTATGTCAGGCTGCTTGGGCCAAGTCCCCTCCTCTGAGGTCAAGCATCTTGGTGGAAACATTTGAGAAGCCGTGATGTGCTGGATTAAAGAGAGTTGATCAGCCTGATTTTCAAGGCTCTCCACTCTGCTATCTTTTTGATCTCTCCTCCACTCCACTGACATATGACAACCAAGCTACCTTGCCATTCCCACCTTCACGTCTTTCCCGGATTCACATGAAGTGGCCTCCTGCCAGCCCCATCCCTCAAGGTCTAACTCCTACACTCCCAATTCTAGAAGGCTTTTAGGACTTCAAACTGAGTCCCCATGCAAGGTATACCTGTCATATGAAGCCTAACTCCCTGCACCTAGTGGGATAGGTCTTTGCAAAGTCACCCTGTCCCATGTTCAGACCACACCCACTAGTGTGCAAAGCTTAGGTCTCACTCAGCATGGGTTCCCTTAGAGCCCCAGGCAGGGCCAGGCTCTCTCCTCTTTGTTCATGCTCCACAACAGTATTCCTCATGCTAGGGTTGCATTCATTCACACACAGACATTTACTGGACACAGAGATCAAAACAACGTGATTCCTGCCAAATGGTAGTTCACAATCTAGTAGGAAAGCAAGAGTAAGCCACGACTTCCAACAAGTGGAAGTACTACCTCCTCTGCTCATTACCTCTAGTGACAGGGAGCCCATAACCTGGAAAGACATCCTCTTCTACTCCAGGTTAGTGCTATTAAAACCTCTCTCGGGGTGCCCTGGTGGCCTACTGGGTAAGACCACCAGATGTAGTCCACCTACATCCCAAGGACCCAGGTTCGAGACCAGGCCAGGGGAGCAATCAAAATAAACAACTAAATAAAATAAATGGAGTGTTTCTTCCTCTTCTCTCTTTCTTGCCGCCTGCTTACTTGTCTTCATTCCTGCCTGCACCTTTGCTTTAAAAAAAAATATATTTCTCATGACAAATGGGAAAAATGTGAAGATTCCAGCAAATACGGGCAGTTTTATTTGCTGTTATCTCTCAACTCTCACTCATGTTGGATTGTACCCATGTGATTTTTGCAATTTTTTTTACTTTAAATTTATCTTCAGTAAAATTTTATCTTGATAGTTTGAAAGCAATTTCACTTCTGTTTCTGCTAGCCCAGTTTTGAGTTTATGGCTACTTTTAATATTAATATCTGAGCTTAAGGATCCTACAGCCCCAAAGTGATGTGAATTTGAACTTCTAAACTCACAGGAGACAGGCAGGTCACTGCTATAAATTTTTTTCCCAATCCAAGCCTAGCAAGAAAGGTTTCCTTAATCTATATTTGGAACTATGTGTATATTTTTTATAATCACTCCAATACTGACAATAAAACTTTTTTGAGTCCTTGCTCACGTGGGCTTAGTGCCAGCACCTGCTGGGGTCAGGCCCTAGGCCTCGCCTCCTGCCCCATGAGCTCAAGCCCCTGGTGACTGAGATTGGCCATGGAACCCACTTTCCTTCTCTACCCCAAGGTAAAAGCATCACTTACCATTCTGCAATTCAGTTTTCTCTTCCTTTTTGGTCTCCAGGGAGCTGCCCCCCTTACTTTCTTATAAACTTTGCTATATATTTAAAAAGACATTCATTGTAATTTAGTAAGTATTTCTAGGATTGTAATCTGGGACACTTTTCAGGTGATTCATCTGTTGCGCTACAGAAATGGAAGTCAGGTGAGGCTCTGAAAGGGTCACTACCCACCTAGACCTCTTTGGCTCGCGCTTGGCCTTGCCCTGGGTACCAGACAAAGGGAAAGGGCTCGGCACCCGGGGCCGGGGCTGTGCCCCTCGCTCTCTCTGTGCCTCTGCACAAGTCACTAAAGTTTCATCTCTCTCATCTGTGAAATTGAAACAACAGTACGTGCCTCACAGGTTTTGTGTGAGCTTCAGAAAACATGTGGCTATATGCAAATGTTACCTACTGTCTTACCAACCGAGCGTGCCCAAGTCCGAAGCCCTTTCTTCCCTTCAGCCTCCTCCTTAAACTGGAGAAGACCTCTCCCGCTTCTGCTTCCCCACGACTCCTGGCCTGACACTTGCAGATGTTTCATAAGCTGCTCAGATCAGAGTTACTTATATGCAAGTCTGTCCTCCCACTAAGCTGCAAGCTCCAAAAGGGAGAAGACACAGTCTGTGTCCCCACATCCCAGCCAGGCTTTGGCACAGAGTAAAGCATCAGTAAAGTTTTGGGTTTTTTTGCAAAAAAAAATTCCTGCTCTGGAGTGTTCACTATCTGGGTGCTATGGGTGAATGTAGAGGGAGAACTGACCCAGACAGATAGTAACAATGGGTGACAGAGGGATGTGTGACAGGCAGACAGGAGCCTGCCGCAGCCTGGCGGGTAGGAGGAGATATTGAGAGTCATCGGGGAGGGCTGTCTGAGGAGGCAGCACTCAAACAGAGCCTTCAAGGATGCACAGGAGCTATCCATTCAGAACAAGAGGAGGGTTCGAGAACAGCTTATGTAAAACTCAGAGCAATATGAGAGAGGATGACCCATCCAGAAAGCAGCTAGTGGCTCCATGTGCCTGAAGCACGAAATGGGGTAAGGGAGTAATGGAAGATAGCCAGGGGCATCTGATGGGAGGCTGCCACCAACCTGTCATGTGGCCATGTCAGAGCAGGGTAAGGTGGCAGTGAGGGTTGTCACTCACCTTGATGGCCTCCATGACAGGCTCATACAAGTCTGGAAATCCTGGGAACCGGAACACCATGCAGTGGACCAGCTCTGCCAGCTGCTCCAGGCAGCTGGTCCCCGAGTTGGAGTCCTCCTTGAGCAGAGAGGCCACCATGGGGGGGATGTGAGGGAGGAGCTGTGAGAGCAAAGCAGGTTAGGCACAGCACCTTCCACCCACCTGAGACAGGGGCGGTGGCCAGGTCTACAAATACCCAGAGCTCCCTGAGGCAGAGGGTCTGCCTGCCTGACCATGTGCCCCCCTTCCCATACTGGGCTCTGAGCTCGGCAGACAGGTGTGCCTTTTACAAACGATCTGACTTTGGACACCCTGCCTCAGTCTCTTGACCGGTAAAAGGGATAAATAATTCCTTCCTCCCAGTAGAGCCCAAGCCCCAACAGTGCATCCTCAGCCAACAGACTTGCCAAGAGCTTGCAGGCCTGAGGGTCAGCACTACTTCCCTCCCAGTGATGATTCTGAGACACATGGTGTCAGCTGGTGGGAGCCCAGGGAGCGAGTCACAGCCTCGAGGGGCAAACACCCTTGTTCTTTCACCATTAATGTGCCAAGCACTTCACCCTCACCATGACATCAAGTGGCAGCAATTTTCAAAATGAAGAAACTGAAGTTTAGAAAGGGTACATAATTTGCCAGGATTTCAACTGGTGTTAGGAGAGAAGCTGGCATCTGAATCAGATCTGTCTGAATCCAAAACTCGTTTCTTTCCTATGTGCTCTGGGCTGCAAACTTTCAAACCCATGGGGGTGCTCTACCATAATGTCCCAGGATGGGCAGACTCAAGGCACTTAGGAGCACAAGACACCAGGCGGGGGTGGTGGGGAGGTGGGGGGAGTGAGATGGAAAGAAAGAAGTGTCTGTCAAATCCCTAGTATGTGGGAGGAAATGAAAAACTACCACTTCTTCAAATCCCTTCCCACCATCCTGGATGTCTACTCCTCTGTTTCAGACTCTGAGAGGTAAGAGTTTGGCCCAAGGTCACCAATCTGGCAAATGGCAGAGCTGAGCTTTTCCCACTGCAGCAAATTGGGAAGACTGAATTTTCTTCTCTGACCGGGGGCCATCAGACTCTAGAGACCCATCTGCAGGCCTGGGGAAAGCTGGCAGCGGGTGGGCAGCCCTCAGGACCACAGGCTGTCTTTCCCAAGGGAGGACCCTGAAGACAGCCAAAAGTTCTCAGGGCTGGAAGCCAGGTGACCTGGGTGCTGGTGGGCAGCAGATTATAGAAAGGACATTGGGTTAGTTACCAGAGCAACTACATTAGATCACCTCTGTACTGCTCACCAGCTGTGTGTCTGAGAGCCATGAATTATCCGCCCTCAACCGCAGCTTCCTCCAAGTTAAAATGGAAAAGACAGAATCTCCCTTTCAGGGCTTTTCTGGGAGTTAAATGAATGAGCATATGTACCATCTTTAGCACTGTGTCTGTCGCACAGCTGGTACTCAAGGAATATTAGCTACCGCCATTCTGGGCCTGTTACTCTAGTATGGGCTCATGGGGAGGCCATACTAATTCTCTGGATTCAGCTTCCTATCTGCAAAATGGGATCGCAATGTCTTCCAGTCCTGACATCCAGGGTTTCAAGGTCTTGGGCTTCAAACCCCAACCCTTTAACCCCAACAGAGGCAGTATGTTTGGCATTCAGTCAAACAAGTGAGGGATGTGGGGACACCCATCCTAGGGGCAGCAGGCAGGGACTCTTACCAGGTGGAAGGCTTCATGGGAGTGCTGGAAGGTCAGGAGCATGTACTTCAGGACAGATAAGGCAGCTCCCCGGACAATGGGGTACAGAAGTTTGGAGAAAACCTGGAAGAAAGCCCCTGGTCAAGAGTCACCAGACCCAGGCCTAAATGCAGCCACAGGGCCTGAGAGGGGTCAAAGACACCAGGGTTGAGACAGCAGACCCATACAGGGTCGAGAAGATGGGGGGTGCTTACAGATCTGGCAGGGTGGGGGGCAGAAGGTGAAATGGACAGCAAAATAGGTAGACATCTGATGGATGGATGGGCAGACCAGAGCGACAGACACACATACTGGAACAGGCAGTCAGAAGAATGAATGGGGTGAACCTGAGGCCCAGAGAGGGGCAGTGATCATTCCAGGTGACACAGCTTGGATGAGACTCCCATGGTCTGCCTACCAGACCGGCACCATCCCAGAAAGTAGCTCCTGAGAAAGGTCATCAGCGGGCCACGGACAGATGTCCACCAACCTTCTCAATTTTGGCGAGTGAAACCTCAATCAAGATGCTGAACTTCTTAACGGCAGCCAGGCCCTTCAGCAGTGCAATGATCCACTTGTCAATGTTCTTCCCCAGGGGCCAGGACACCCAGTCGATCATCCTGGTGAGGAGAGCAACAGTGACACAGGGACCAAAGAGGCTCAAATGCCTGGCTGGTGCTGCCCACAGTTAACCTTAATGTCTTGAAGTCCACACTGACAGCCCTGGGATTCATGGGATGAATAGACACGTCTGGAATTGCAAATGAGCTCAGCCAGCAAGAGGAGAGCCAGGCCCTGTCAGCACCTCAAACCTCACCCCACACAAACTGGGCTGCAGTGGAAGAACAAGGCTATGGGCTGCCTCTGCCTAAACCTGGGGGGGGCCAGGCCATTAGCTCTGACTACAGCAAACCCTTGCTTATGACCTAAAACAAGTCACTTAACTCTCTCTGGGCCTCAGTTTCTTCCTCTGTAAAATAGGGACAGTGCCTACCAATAAACGGGTGTGGTGTAGATTAAAAGTGACAATATGCAATATTCACTCTGTACCAGGCACCAGTTTATCTACCTTTTATGTATTAACCCATCTGGCCCCCCAAACCTAGTGCCTCTGCACACTGAGCACAAAGCTGCCACACAGTAGAGTGACTTTCCTGAGCTCAGGAAAGTGCCACTGTTATCATTATCTTTAAACTTAGGACTATGCTATAAAGATGTAGAACAATGAGAGAACAAAATAAAAGTAATTATGGTAACTATAGCTTCTAGACACTTCGCATGCATTATCTTATCTAATTTAATCATTGCAACAACCCATTAAAATGGGTTTGATGATACTACATTTCATAGATGAGGAAGCAGGAGCATAAAGAAGTTGAGTAACTTGCCCAAAGTCACAGGCAAGAAGTGAGAGCCAGGATTCAAACTAAGCAGCTTACCTGGGAGCTCACACTCTTACCCGCTAAAGCAACGAATCCAGGAAGAGCCAGTGGAGATGGTGAATCTGCACACGGGTATGGAAGGAATGGCAGGGGGAGGCGTGCCAGGTGGATGGGGTCTGCATAGGTTAAGGCCTGCAGGCAGGAGGGTCATCAGCCTATTCTGGGATCACTGGATTGGTAGGTGTGGCTAGGTCACAGGTATGATGACATTCAAATGAGGTGGGGGATGTGCAAGAGCTCTGTGAACTGAAAAGCACCTAAACTCTGTTACTCACACCTGCCAAACTTTAGAGAGCACTTTGTGAAGTACTTTCTTCTTATGTGATCCCTTGGAAGCCTGTCAACTTCCTCTACCACCATTCTCTCTGCTATTACAGAGGAGAAACTGAGGTCCCAAGAGTTGACCGACCTGTCCAGGGTCACATAGTTAATGCCAAGCCTGAGAGCACCCCTAGGGTAGGGCTCTTTGTGTCTCCCACAGCTCAAGAAAGGACGGATGAAAGAATAAGCATGAAGGCCTCGGACACTAAATCTAGCCAGTCCACCCCACCCTATGGAAGAAAGACAGACCTAACCACCACACAGCCCTCTGCCCACCTGCTGATGGCAGTTAGCATCTGGGAGTCGGTCACACTGTCATCGTTGCTGAGGTTTCGGACGACGCCGTCCATGAGCTCCAGTGGGAGGTGCTGGACCACACTGGCCAGGGCACTAGATGGTGGCTCCTCTTCTGGAACAGGGGGTCTGGGCTGAGTTTAGCAGGGCAAGCAGACCCCTCATCTCCCACCCCACCTCCCAACTTCCCTCAAGCTGCAAAGAACTAGACTGCCTGTGAGGAACACATAGGGCCACCTCCTGGCCTCCTATAGTATCACAGCCTCTGATACCACATTAACTCACTCAACGAACTTGCATTGGCACTGCTTTGGGCCCAGAACAAAAAATTCTGACCCCCAACTATATATGTACAAGCAATGCCTTTAGAAGGAGAACACTGGAGCCCGCAAGACCGAGAGGAGGGGAACTCCAGGCGGAACCACATAGAAAAAAGCCTAGAGGTAACAAAGAACATTTCATTGTCAAAATTTTTAATCCAGCTGTATAAGGACCCATGTCCTTATACACCTGGCCTTGGTTCTTCTTCCAAGTGTACTTCCTTTCCCCTGAAGAGCCAAAAAAAATCAGGGAAACACAAATCTTATTTCAGTCATTTATACTATAGTCCAAATTCCACAGTTGTCAACAGAGGACCAAGATTTTGCATTTCAGAGATGACACCTACAGGCTCTATGGCTTTTACCCCTGCAGCCTTGCTATCAAGACCTAGTTCAAAAATCACCATTGCTATAAATCCCGCTTGACCCAAAGGCATGATGACCCACCCACCCACCCTCTCTGTGGTCTCCCTCCCTCCTCCTCCTGGCTAGGGCGATGCGATTGCATCCCTCTCCCACACCAGGCAGTCCGCTCCTCCTTCGTGGCCAGCACCAGCACAGGGTGGTAGAGCCCACAGCAGGAGCCCAGCAGGGACTTGCTAGCTAGATGAAAGAACCTCGTATCCCTCCACCTGCGCATTCGCAGGCACGCCAAGCAGAAGTATCTGCACTGACAGCCACCTCCTGCCACAGAGGATGCCCGTGCAGGACGCCGTGCGCCCGAGCTCCCGCCCCGGCCTCGGGGCACACGCACCTGTGCAGGAGATGACTGAGAACAGCTCCTTGAGGCAGGGCAGGATGGCGGCGGGCTGCGCGCGCCACAGCTGCGCCAGGAGCCCGCTCACCTGCTGGGCCTGCTCCAGAAACTCCACGGCTCCCTCCTCGCCTTCTGCCGGGCAGCGGAAGCGGCCGAGGCAGCGCACCAGCTGCTGGCAGAAGAGCAGGCGGTGCGGACCGTCGGGCACGCAGCGCGGGTGCCGGGCCAGCAGCCGAGCGACCTGCGAGCAGGTCGCGGGCCCAGGACGCTCGCACACAGTGCGCAGCACCTCGCGCCGCAGCAGCGCGAACACCTCCTCAGCAGCAGGCCCCTCGGGCAACAGCTGCAAGCCGAGTTGCACGCAGGCCAGCGCGCGGGCGCCCGGCGGCCCGGTGCCACCCTGCAGCAGGCGTAGCACGCGGCGTGCGCTGAAGAACTCGGCGAAGACGTCAGGGTGGTGGCGGCCGGCCACGTGCAGCAGTTGGCAGCCCACGCGGCGCGGCAGCTCGTCTGTGCCGCCGACGTAGAGGCGCGCGCCCAGCGCCAGCAGCGCCAGGCACTGCTCCCGCTCCAGAGGCTGCCGAGCAGCCTCCAGCACTCGTCGCACCAGCCCCTGCTTCACGCTGGCGGGGTAGGACGACGTCACCACCGCCTCCAGGATCTTGTCCATGGTGGCTGCTCTGCAGAAGACAGGGGTCGGGATGGGGGGAAGTATGTGTCACACTTTGACAGGTCGATTACCCCAGGTGATCCCCAGCATACTGAGCTTTAGGAAGAGCAGCTCAACCTTTGGGGGCCTGGTCTGTGAACCTGCAATGGGGGCAGGAAACCGGCCCTGCTTGGAGGTACATTAAATAATGCACAATGCCTATCATGTAAACTCCAGAGACATGTAGTTATTGCTAATGAGCTCCTTTAATCTCCCCAAGGCAAATCCTGGACCTTCCCGCTCCTCTCCCCTTTTCCCTCACTCCCCAAACCTCCCAGGTGAGCTCATTCACTGCTGGGCAGACAGGAGCTGGATCTAGAAGCTGCTGTCCAGTACTGGTCACATCATGTGCTGTGAGATAGGAAGACACACACATATACAAACCACACCTCCAGTGAGGAGGGGCTTAAACCCCCCCACCCCACCCCACCCCAGGGAAGGCCAAGAGGTCTTCCTGGGATCCCTTGCACACTTTATTCTACTCCTAATCAACTTCTTGCTCTTTTCAAATGCATCTACACCTTCCCAAGACACCATATGTTCATGTATACTGTGCCTTTTGCCTGAAACAGCCCATATCCCAAGACTTCCATCACTGCATGCTGACAAAACCAGGCAAACTGATTTTATTCAAAGCCCACCCAAATACCATATCCTCAATGAGAATATCCCTCATCTTGATTCCTACGAGCCACCTGTGACCTCTTCCTTCATTATAGCTGGGACCACATAGTGCTCGCTTGTATTGTCTGAAGCAGAAACCTCTGCTCCAGCTCTGCACACGCAGAGCCCAGCCTGCCTCCCCAGTCTCAGTCTACAAGAGGCCCTCACTCTTGGATCACTATTCTCCCTGCCACTAGGCTTTCGCATAGCTCAGCCTTGCCTGATCTCTCAGTGTCAAGCACCCGATTAAAATTTCAGAGCAGCCTACCCTCCTTCATAGCACTTGACATGATTACCTGATTGGAGTCAGTCTCCTACACTATACTATATAGGTTCCCATCAGTTTTTGTTTACCAGAGCGTCTTCAGTGCCCAGCATGCAGAAGGCATTTGTTGAAAGAGCAAATGCAGAATTCAGCATGAGTTACTGCTGCCTTATTCCTCTGAGCCATGGTTGTCTTCCCTCTGCCCTTCCCCTCCATTTGGGCCACTTCCTGGAAGCCTTCCTCTCCAGCTGACTCATTTGACTCAATTCTCATACTGGTCCACATAGGTATGGCCTGCAATTTTAATGTCCACCTCTTAGCTCCGGAGCCCAGACTTTTTTTTTTTTTTTTTTTTTTTGCTTTTTTGTGTAATCTAAATCTAGGTGAGACGATATAAAACTCAGCATACAGTAGGTGTTTAAATGTGTTGGCTCAACAAAAGCTAATTTTGAGGCACGCCTCTGTGGCTTTGCAGCTAAAGTGCAGGTTATATAAAGCCCAATGGACCCAGGTTTGAGACCCAGACCCAGGGCAGGGGGGAAAAAAAAACAAACAAAGCTAATTTTGAGACCTCGAGTTGGTATGAAAACAGAAGCCAGAAATTTCCTAGATTAGGGGCCAGAAACTTTTATTTAGAACCACAATGGGATTCTAATGATATGCCAGGCTCTGTGGAGACACTCCCTTCTCAGTCCCAGCTCTTGGCCAAGACCAAACCTCCACTACTGCGTGTGTTACAATGCAACAGGCCCACTGTGAAACCTCTGTTCCTGCACCAGATTGGGAGCTTGAGACAGGGATCAGGGCTCTGAACAGGGATCAGAACTCTCAGAGGCTGCATCTCCCAGTCGCTGCAGAGTGTGAGCCAGGGAAGAATTCACAGGCAAACCTAATTTTATTGTGTTTCACTTTAGTGCACGTTGCAGATATTTCAATTTGTTGTTATTTTCTTGTTTTTGTTTCTTTACAAATTTAAGGTTTAGAGCAATCCTGCATGGACAGGTCTATTAGGACCATTTTCTCAGCCAACATATTTTCATTTTATGACTGTGTTACATTTTGGTCATTCTCACAAATTTTCAAACTTTTTCATGATCATAATATCTTGTGGTAATTCATGATCAGTGATCTTTGATGTTATTATTGTATTTACTTTGGAAGCAATTGGTGGAAATAGCAAGAGAACTAGAATTAGAAGCAGAGTCTGAAGATGTGACTGAATTGCTGCAATCTCATGAGTAAAACTTAACGGGTGAAGAGTTGCATCTTAGAGATGAAAGTGGTTTCTTGAGATAACATCTACTCTTGGTGAAGATGCTGTCAACATTGTTGAAATGACAATCAAGGATTTAGAAGATGACATAAATTTAGTTGATAAAGCAGAGGCAGAGATTGAGAGGACTGACCCCAATTTCAAGAGTTCTGTGGGGGAAATGCTATCACGGCATCACATGCTACAGAGATCATTGTGAAAGGAAGAGTAAATCCATGCAACAAACTTTATTGTCTTATTTTAAGTAATTGTCACAGTCACCTCAGCCTGCAGCAACCACCACCCAGATCAGTTAGCAGCCATCAACACAGAGGCATGAACCTCCACCAGTAAAAAAAAATTTGTTTTAAATTTGCTGAAGGCTCAGATGATGATTAGCAATTTGTAGCCATAAAGTATTAGTTAAATTATGTACATTTTTAAAGATGTAATGCTATTGCACTCTTACCAGACTACAGTATGGCATAAACAGAACTTCCATATGCACTGGGAAACAAAAACTTCATGTAACTAGCTTTACAATGATATTTGCATTATTTCCATGGTCTGAAACTGAACCCACAATATCTCTCAGGTGTGCTTCTTTGTGGTTTGAGGCAGTAGCCAGGTTACAGAACAGTGGTTCCCAAACACTGGCCTGTCTGCCTCACAATCACCTGGACTCTTATAAAAGTTCATCTGCATAGGGCCCACCCCATACCTCTTGGAATGTCATGCTAGACTGCCTTTTTTCACTCCTTAAATGAGATTTATCTGGAATGCATTCCGTTCACCATTCAAGTTACTTACACTTGCTGAGCCTCGGTTTCCACCTTGCAGGCCCACTGTGAAGACACACACTAAGCATGCTGAGGATGGTGCTGGTCACAAGGAAGTGCTCAGTGTCAGCCCCTTTTGCTTTAGAACCAAAGCCCTTGCCCTGAGAAGCTTCCAGTCTGGTAATGGAGGCAGATATGCTGATAATGAATACTGAACAAGGCATAATATCAAAAGGCCTTTAGGTATGTCCTGGTGGCCTCGCAGATAAGTCTGCCACCTCCAGCTGGTGCAATCCACATCCCAAGGACCTGGATTTGCCTCCTGGAGCCTGGGAGGGTAGCGGGGCGTGACAAGTAGAATGAGCAACTAAACCAAGCCCTTCTCTCTCTTCCTGCCTGCCTTGCTTTCATTCCTACCTGCACCTTTCCTTTGTTTAAAGAAAAAAGTCTTTAAAGGGGTTTTTAAAAACTGGTCTCTTTCAGTTCTGGTCCTCTCTTTCCTAGGCAGTGCCTGTGATAAGGCAGCTGCTGTGACCAACCTCTCACGTAGACCATCTCCCCAGAACCCTACCCCTGCCCTCCAAGCAAGTAGATTTAACATGCTTTCAACCTATGGTGCCAAGAAACCCTGGTACTTGGGCAGCCAAGGAAAAACCAATCAATACAATATTGACATCATATGTGGAGGAAGAGGGCCGGAGCAGCAGAAATGGAGTCCTAAGGCTAAAGAAAGCTATGGAAGCGGAAAGAAAACCAGACTCTAGGGATGAGGAGTCCTGCATTCTAATGTGACCTTGAACAAATCTCATTATAGTCCTGCAACTTATTGTGAGACCCTGGGCAAATCATGTTATGGGCCTCTTTTCTCGTCTATAAAATGGGAGCAAATGATACTATCTTGAAACATATGAAAGTGAATGATCAGATGCTGGCAACTGCACATCATTCTACCTGATACCTACCACAAAATGCAGTTTGTGCCTGGCAGCTACTCATCAGCGGGGCCCATTCTGTAACAGCTCTGTTCTCCAAGGCCATCCTGTAGTCTCTGTGCAGTCTGTGTCCTGACCACACCTTGAAAACCCTGCCTATCTGTCCCCATTCCCACGCAGGCTGTGTGACGTCAGTTATCACCAAAGTCACAAGCAAACCCACTCAATGATGATTTAGATGCATTCATGCAAGAGTTTTAGAAGCTTAGACCTCACCTGACCCCATAACGAGCCAGTGAAAGGAGGCAAGGCAAGGTCTACTATCCCTCTAACATGAATGGGGAAAGGCTCATTGAGGAAAAGAGACATGATAACCTTGGCAGGGTGGGATTAGAACCTGAAGGGAGAGGTGGGGGAGCAACAGACTGCCAGCGGTCCTCAGGGGAGCTTGGATTACCCCTCTGGGCTCTGGATGAGATGGCCAGTTGACGCTGGCTCTGACCCAAGAGACAGCTGCCCCACGCTAAATGCAGCAGCAGACAGCAGAAAGCAGCAGCGTCCTCCCTCAGGAGAGCCTGCATTAAAAGCACAAGACTCAGGTTCTCTGCTTTAGAATCCTCAAGTGACCTTGTATGAGTCCCTGTCAGTTTGCTCAGCCTTCTCACATGCAAAATGGGGATCATTTCATGTCTACCGCTGACAAGGTTGGAACAAAGTATAAAAAATTATGAAAGTCTTGGGGCATCTTCCACTGACAGGTGGAAGAGACACTTCAGGGAAGGAGACAAGTAGACACATACATCTGATCTTGCTGACCTTACAAGGAATTTTACTCATTAGATCTCACCACCAACTTTCTGTCTCTCCCGAGTTCCAGCTACCCCCCACCTACACACACACACACACACACACCAGCTCCTCTTTATTGCCAGGACTAATGCCATTAGCCTTCTAACCAATCACATCCCCTCCTTCAATCCATCCTCCAACAGAGGTGTGTGTCCTACAGGAGAACAGTGTCCAGGCTTCTAATCTAGCCCAACCCCAAACCCCATTCCCACCCATCCACGGCATGACCATGAAGAGTAGGGCTCTTTTTGGCTCTCTGAGCCCCCTAAAAGAAGATGGATACCTGCCCATCCTTTAGCCTTCCCCAGACAGTGTTGCTACTCTTCCTGAAACCCTTGCTTATATACCGCTCACTGCCGGCATGACATCGTGGGAGTCCCAGAAACACCTGGCATATTCCAGAGCCAACAGGAACACACAGGAAAAGCAGGACCTCTCCCCTTAAAGGCATATCATATCTCTCTTTTTTTACTCCTCTCAGATTACCCTCCAGTTTCCTCTGTGTATCGACAGGTCTCTGATCCTGCATGATAGAGCCTGACTCATCTCCATCCCCCAAAATACCCGGCGTATGATTGTATGTGACACCAATGCACTACCCCGGCCACACGCTCTGGGCCCCAGCTCAAGCTTCCTCCTCCCTCCCTGGTCTCTCCCACCCATATGAAATATCTACAAACATCATCAGATGAGCTCAATCCTCCCATGCGTCTGTTCAAAGCTCTCAAGGCTCCCAGTACCTTCAGGATTAGAGTCAAACTCCTGAGCCTGCTTTTCAAGCCTGGCAGAGCAGTGGTGGAGATGAACTTGACAAATGTTGTTCAGTGGCGAATGTACGAATCTACAGGAATTGGGGCAATGGCTTTATCCTGCTTGCCACTCTGCAGTAATGTCCTTTCTGCCGGGAAGGGCTTCTCCCTCTTCTCTTCTGGAAAATTCTGACTTCCCCTGTAATACCCGGGTCACAAGCCCCCTCCTCTGGGAAGCCTTTCCTAATACCCCTGCAATCCAAGTCTCTGAGTTCTGGCTTCCTGAGGCCTTCTTAGCTTCTCTCATCCCTCAGCAGTGTAACTGAAGTCTACGGCTACCTCCCTCACTAGGTCAGGTTCTCCTTTGGTAGGAAGTTGGTCCAATCCCCCTGAGCCCAGTGACAAGCGCAGGACCAGGCTCAGAGGTGAAAGAGAGCCAAGTGACCATGGAGACATGTGACAGCAAGATAAGATAAAGCCAACGATGTAACTAAAAAGCATCTTCCAGGGACTGGCCTAGCCCTGAATCTAATCCTGCTCTCTAGCCAGCCCAGGTCTGGTCTTTCATATCCATAAACCCTGAGAATATTAAATGTAAGTCAAGAAAGTCCTTATGGGGTCACTGGGTGGGACTAAGTGAGGCTTTAGTCATTCTAGAAATGACTCGAACATCCAAAGCTGAAGAAAAAACTGAAACACAAAACCAAACCAAACAAAAACTGTTCTTGGCTAGCTCTCAGGTCAGAACCTCAAGGGGTATGGGAAGGGGGTTCCCCACCCAGAGCAGAATAATCCCTCCAAGTCCCAGCTCAGCACCTAAAAGTAGAGGAGTCCATTTTCCTGGTCTGTGACCCTCACGCTCAATCTCCCTCCTTGACTCCCCTGGGTGCAAAAGCAGGCTGGGGGTACCAGGTTACCCTTCCTGACACCCCAAACTGCTCTCACCCCCAGTCCCCCAGGTATCTGGGCAGCAGCATGTCTGCATTTCTAACTGAAATTCTTCCCAAAACAGCCCTGGGGGTCAGCCCCTCGCCCTACTGCTGGAAGGCCCTTATCCGAGCCACCAAAGTGTCTCCTAGAAAGAAAAGGAAAATGGGTTTTATGGATTAAAAAAAAAGCAGCTACTCATTTATAAAAGGGGGAGGGGCAGGGAGAAGGGAAGAGGATGGAAGTCAATATTCTTTTCTCAGGGACCCGCCACACTCACCCATGCCCTCTGGGTGCCGCCCGTTACAGACATCTGATGATGGCATCCCGACCCCCCACGTAGGGCTTTCTGGGACGGTGGGCACCAGGCTTCAGGATTTTCTGACATATAGGGGTTCCCTGTTAGCCAGGACTCTTTTAGGGGGAGTGTGCCCTGGGAAGAAGATGCTGAAAATAGCAGAAACCCATTTCAAGTGGTGGCAGCCTCTTGCCCCCGGCCCCTCCTCCTGTCTGTGCACTAGCTCAGCCCCACCTCTCCCTCCAGTTATACCAGTGTACCCCCACCCAGCCCAAGTTGGGGCTGGGACCCACAAAAAGCCAGTGTGCTCCAAGGTACTGGACGCAGGTGGGGGCGGGATCATTTCAATACGCAATTGATTAAGGAGACTGAGGCCCAGAGAGGGGCAGCTACTCGCCCAAGGTCACACAGCGAGGCCCAGGATACACCCAGCCCTTCTACCTCCCAGCCCCCTACTCTCAGAGCCTCAGCGCATGCCCGGAGCTCTCCAAGCACCAGGATGCAGACCCTCCTGCTCCCAACCCGCACACGCGCCCTCAACCCCCTTACCTCCGCAGACCCCAGTGGCCTCTGCCTCAGAACCGGCTCCTGGGTGGGGCGCTCAGTCCGACTCAGGTCTAGACTGAGCCACGCTAGGTCAGGGAGGGGCCACTGATCCCCCGGGGGTGGGACTCCCTCGGTCAGATGGAAGACTACAGGGATGCTGCTATCACTGCAAAGTCCAACCTCTCCACCCCACTCTGCAAAATTCAGTACTCAGGGAGTCAGATTCAGCCGCGCGGTCGCCAAGCTGCGAGATGAAGGGGGGAGGGGCGAGATGCGGGAAACAGGGCGGAGCCGAAACCAGGGCCACCCCGCGAACCCGCACTCAGGTCGCGTCCCCTTTAAGACCAGCCGGCCTTCGTGCTGGAGAAGGCGGGACGGAGAACTGGACGACACACCGCAATGCCTCCTAGGAGATGGAGTTCGCACTCAGCTCACAGAGCTGCAAAGGGCCCAAGAAAAACTACAAGTCCCAAGTGCAGGGCGCGGGTCCCTGGACGCCACGCCCCTGGGCTGGTCTCCTGCCCCCCTCGCAAAGCTGCGCTGGCCGCCCGTGGAGGGGAGGTTGCAGAGCGAGGGCAGGAGGTGGGTGCGGCGCGACATGGGGCACGGGGCGCAGGACAGCTCGTGAGAGGACAAAGGCCCACCTAGGTACCTGTGCTATCATCTAGTCTACCCTAGTCTCGCCTTTCTCATCTGTGAAATGGGAAGAGCAACACCGTGGCTCCGGGGGAGGGGGCGTAAGTAGGTGAAGGGAGGGGCTGTAAAGGGGGCGGGGCCAGGGTGGATGGAAGGTGATGCTAGGGAAAACCGGGATAGTGAGGGTCGAGTCTGCGTGAAGAGTCTCGGGGGTGGGCCAAGGAGGGGTGGAGTCTGTAGCTGAAAGGGAGCTCTGGCGTCTAGTCCCAAAAGGCTTCTTCAGGGCTAGGGAACCGGTGCAGAGACAGCTGATGAGTCAGTCTGAGTTGGGTTGGGTGGAACGGGTCGAAAAACATTAGGGAAGGAGGGTCGAGGACACAAAGATGAAAAGGAACCCCTCCCAACTCTGAACAGTGTTGGAGCGCAGGGAAAGTGGGTGCCTGAATGGGCGAGAACCTGTGGATACACAGAACACCTTCCTTCCTGGAAATAAAGAGCCCATCCCTTGAACTCAGTGCGTCACACACATGATCTCATTCAACTCTCACCCTCTAAGGGCATCACCACACACAGTAAGTCCTCACTTAATGTTTGGAAACTGCGACTGTAAGTGAAGGAGGTATAAGGAAAGCTCCGGAATGTTGTCGTTTAGTTCAAAACCCGGATTTTGTTTTCTCTCATCAACATTAATAAGGAAAGTAGACTTTCGCCCAAAATTACTCAGGACGCTCTGCTCCAAGGGGTGGGGGAGCGGGGTGGCAGCTTTTTTCCTGCATTGCAGGGAGGCATTTTAGTTTGGAGAGGGTGACAGAAAAGAAGCAGGTTTGGTGATAGTTCGCACTTGTCACAGGACTGGCTTCCTCAGCCTTTCTGAATGCCAATTTGAAAGGCGACCTGCCTTTGGTGCTGTTAGCATGATAGGAGATGGATTTGAAAATCCGTTGTTTGTAAATGATAACTGTAGTGAGGAGCATTAAAGCCTTAAGGAAGAGTGGTTAAAATGGGGTACATGTGCCTGAGGAAAACCACAAGAGGAAGCTTGGAAATGAGCTGAGAGGATGCAGGAAGATTCTGGAATAGGAGGAGGGACGGTGGTGGTGGTGGTTGGGAGTTTGTACTGAGAGAATACTTTGCTGTGCAAATGGGGAAGTTAAGTCAGATCAAGTGGCTTCTCTCCTCCAGTCCACCTTTCCCATCTGGACTGCTTACACTGGGGTCTGTGTGTCAACTTTTCCCCCAGGGTGTGGGTTGTTGGGGTAATGGAGTAGCCTGTGGGCTTCTTAGAGGTAAATGGGACTAATGATGCAGATTTTGGGTTTGGGGAGACAGAGGAAGAGGAGGTGAAAGGGCAGTGCCGCAACACAGCACCCCAGGCTGTGATCCAGAGGCTTTACTCCAGAGGATGAAGGTGAGGAAGTCTCATCTGGATTACTAGGTGATAGTGTTCACGCTGAGTGCTGTCTTCCCCGAAATTTTCCCAACCATGTTCTGTCCATCATTATGTAGGAGCTTGTACATTTACTTCCAGGTAGTCAACCTGGGCTTTGCATTATGCTTCAGATTCCAAATTGAAAATTCAAGAGTATTTTAAAAAAAAAAAGTTTTTTTTTTTTAAATTTAGGAAAGAATGATAAACCTCCCTATTAGTAGATAACAGTCAATCTGCATGAGGAAAATGAATCTGACTAAATAGGCATTATTTCTCCTCCTTCCCTTACTCCACCTGCCTTCAGGGCTGCACAGAGGGAAGATTCTAGCCCCAGTAGAGTGGCTAGGCACCTGTCTACATAGGTCTTGATAAGGAGTGAGATTATAGTGCTCTGGAGATGCAGAGGAGGAAGGAATTCCAGCTGAGGAGCCTGGCACATGAATGGGATTTCCCTGCACAGTGCAGTGAAAGGCTGGCAGACACCAGTTTGCACAGAGACAAGCCTGGCATGGCTGGTCTGTAAAGTAGGAATAATAATAGTATTTACTTTGTCTATGAGATTAACATGCAGAAGGGGCCTAGTAGTAACTGCTCAGTAAATATAGGCATTTCATATTATCACTGCCCAGGAACTGGCCTAGAGCCACACAGCGAGTGAAGCAGCACAATCTCTTTCAGATTCAGGTCCAGGTAACGCCACTGCCCAAGCACTTTCCTGTCCCCCTCAGAGCCCCTCCTGGGTAGAAGTGGGTTCTTTCTGCTGTCCACAACTTTGTGAGGGCTGAAATGACCTCGCTGAGCATTCTTGGTGAAACATGACAGAAATGTCATGGAATGTAGCAGAGATTCTGAGTTCAGGAGGAAGCAGGAGAAACAAGCTCAGAACAGCCATCTTCTCCCAGGAGACAGGCAGGCCTAGTGCTCTGGGTTTGTGGGTGGTGGGTTGATGTGGAGACTACGCAGGTTCAAATTCCTCCACCAACTGCAGGCCGTTATAGCTTAGCACTGTTTGGTATCCTCATCTTCCAAAGCATGGGGACACCTAGGGAGGAAAGTTATGATATTTTAATGCTTCTTAATAGTAATATCAAATCTATCTATTGAATCTGTTTACTGGGGTCACTCAGACTGACCTTTACATCTATGGTCCTATGAAAGAAGTGTTCTTCCCTCCCCTCCTTTTTTCAAAATAAAAATATTTTAGAATTCGCAAGCCTACAGAAAAGTTTAAAGAATAGCCTTTCACTTAAATGCACCAATTCACACATTGCTGATTTTCCTTTTACACACATACTTTTTTTGCCATGATTTAAAAGTTATAGTATCTTGAACTTGATCCCTAAATTCAAAATTCTCCAAATTATAACATTCTCCTACATAACCAAAACCCATTATCATACCTAATAAAATTAGTAAGAAATCAATATTATGTAATAGTTAATTTTCAAATTTCTCCCACTGCTAAAAAATAACTTATGTAGTTTACATATTTATTTTTTCAGTCAGATGCCATCAACACGTCAGGTTAGTTTTTTTCCTACAATGTTGCATATGTCTAATTGCACTACTTTAGGAGGAATACAAGATCAAGGCACTACATTTTTTTTTTTTTTTTTTTTTAAAGGATAGGTACAGACAGGAGTGAAGACAGGCAGGCAGGCTGGAAGAGAGAGGAGGAAGAAGCACTTTATTTAGTTGTTTTTTCTGGTGGTCGTTCCTGGCCCCGGGATGCAAATCCGGGTCCTTGGCACATCTGTGGACTGTATTGAACCACTACCAGTGCGTGCCCTGTCTCTGAATCTTAAAATTGATTATTAGTTAAGATGACAGCCTGATCTCTCCACTTAAGTGTAAATTTTCCTTTTGTACCTAATAGTCTATGGAGTGATCTTTGAATCTGTTGAAATTGTGTGATCCCAATAACCTTCACTCTACATCACTGATGATTCTTGCCTGAATTACAACATTGAGGATTGCAAAATGAAATTTTCTAATTACGCCATTCCTTATGTCTTGTAGCTGGTATTCTTCATTTCGGAGTAGCTTTTTTCCTGTGTGTGGTGTGTGTGTGTATGTGTGTGTGCTCACTTCCTCCCCTCTCCCTTTTCTCATTCAAGATTTTTTAAAATGTCTTATAACTCTTACCATCGTTAATATTTTTGGTAATCAAATTATCCCAAACTTAAACAATGGAAGTCCCTTCAGGGCAGCCCCTATGTTCTGTTGTTTTGGTATTTTATTGAGATATAATTGACATATAACATTGTATTCATTTTAGTTGTACAACATAATGAGTTAAGGAATATACGTTGCAAAGTGATTGCCAAATAAGTTTAGTTAACATCAGTCACCATACCATTGTTACCCACCCCCCTAAAATAAGTGTGTATGTGATGAGAGCTATTAAGATCTCCTTTGTTATGACATGTTCTTATCTTTTGTTTGCTTCTTTGTTATCTAGAAAGAGATGTTCCAGGCTCACCTTGGACTTTTCCTGTTAAAGTCCTAAAATCATCTTTCTTCAAGAAACCTTGGTTTCTTTTTTGTAGAAAATAGCATTTAGAAACCAAGATCTGGAGTTAGGTCATCATTGCTGATGATGGGTGGGTGGATGGATGGGTGGACAGATAAATTATCATTACTTAGTGGATTCATTTTTGTTACAATTGACCCTCACTGTGTAAAAGGAGTGGATCACACAGAAGTACAGCAGATCTTCAAATAAAGTTCCTTCCTTATAAGGTTAATGAGAAAAACACATCAGCCAGGACTGTTTTTCTTATCAACCATATTAGAAAATAACATTAGAGGACCTGATTTTCTTCTCTGTCATTTTACTTAAAGTCACAGTTTCCAGGAACCTATCAAGACATTAGTGAGGACTGCTGTAGCTTCATTATGGAAGCTCACTTGGCAGTAAGGTAGAAAATCCCACAGACATATCCCATCCTACATGCTAACTCCAGGGCTCCATGAGCGTACAGGCTGCTGGCTCAGATCCAGATTGGAAAAGACCCCAGACTGCCTCCAAAAGACTGGTTTTCTGAGGGTAGCCAAACTCAGAATCTCAGATACAACCAAAGCTCTGGGCCAGGGATCCATCCTCTCTGAGGCTATGAAATAAAGATAATGTGATCTGTTCTGCCTGAGTCCCAGGGTTGTTTTAAGAACAGATAGACTTTTTTTCCCCACTGCTTATTGCTAACCAGTCTTTCAAACACAAATATTACAACATTTCTTCCATTTTTTTGTTTTAATACCAGTTTGAAATGTATTGCTTTGTTATGTGAGATAATGTACTACACTGCTCTTTTTCAAATATTCTTTCAGATTATCACTCATCATTTTTTCCAAACTAATATTTTTATCTTAAAAAAATTACTATTAGGGAGAGCCCTAGTAGAGTAGTGGTTAGGTCAGTTGCCTCCAAAGGATGCAGGCCACATATCCCTGGTTCAGGTCCTAGGTCCAGGCAGAAAACAACCAGTGTGAACAATTCAAGTGGAAATAAAATAAAAGTGCTTCTTCCTCCTCTCTTCCTGCCTGTCTGCCTGCTTGCCTTCATTCCTGCCTGTACCTTTCCTTTAAAAAATATTGATATTTGGATTAGGGTAGCATGACAAACATAATTAATTCTAAAAGATCTTTAAGGTATTTTATCTCCTCAGAATCATCACAGGCTTCTGTTCATTCAAATCTTGTTCATATTTCTTAAAATAGCATGGCTGGTGTTACTGGAGGGGGCACAGGCTTTGAGAGGGCTCTCACTTGGAATTCTGGCTCTGCTGCCTCTCGCTGTGTAATCTTAAACAGCCATCTGTGCTTCAGCTTTATAATCCTACAAATTGGAATAATAACATACCCATACTTCATATGATCAATGTGATATTTTGATGAAATAATCTACAGGAAAATGTGTTACATAACTCAGGGCATGTCCTTGGTAGCCAGGAAATGCTGTTTGTCTGCATCGTGATCTTTATTTAGGACAGAATCAACTAGAGATGGCAGGCGTGAGCGCCCCTGTAAGAGGTAGGAGGGGTACATGTGATAGAACTGTCCTGAGGTCTTGGTTGCTGAATACCCGAAGAGGAGTGTTGTCATTCAAAGCACAGACTAGACAGTTCCGTGCTTGAATCCTGGCTTCGCTGCTGCTTTGGACAAGTTTCTTAACTCTCAGAGCTTTTGGCTCTCATTTGTAAAATGGAGAGAATACTTTCCTTGAAGGAGTATTACAGAACTTAAAGGAGCTAATATATATAGCGCCTAACACAGATTATGTATGGTACCTGGTAAGTACTCACTGAACATTAGTTGTTTCCTTCACCAGGCCTGCAGCAGCCATAGTGCCAGCATCATCGTATGGGTCTCTGTCTAGACCTGTGTCTCAGTTGCTCTTCCTTAAAGGACATCTCTCAAAGAATTATATTTTCAGTGCAGATCTCAGACTAAATTGCCCATTGCTTGGTACCAGGCTGGGTCTTAAGATCCCCTCTCATTCAGGCCTTAAACCCATTGTGAGGAGGAGAGAATTCCAGTCGCAGGTCCAAGTTCCAGGCCCCCTGGCCTTCCCTGCCTGGTCAGAAGGTCAGAGGCATCACCTGGTGTGACATCATTGGTTTACTCAGGGAGAGAGATAGGGAGAATCTTCTGGTTCTTTTTAAAGGCTGACCTGGAAAGTCTCCTGCTTATGAATAAGTATTCATTCAGACACAGTGGTGAGTTTTTAAAATCTTCTACTTCCTGGCTCAGCGTTCTCATTCCTCTTTTCATATCTGCCCTTTAAAAACCTGGCTTTTTGTGTTTTGCAGCTTTATCATGAAACATCATAAGTAAGAGTTGAAATAGAAGGGTTTAGATGTCTCAGTGGACTTGCTTTGTCAGCCGTGGAGGGGCTCTCAGCCATCCTGGGATCCTGTCCTCATGTCCTCAGATGTAAGTAGCAGTGCCTCAGACCAGTAGGGGACCAACTGATGAAGGACCCCCCCCATCCATTACCTGTCCCCGCCATCTGGTCTGGACAGAGGCTCAGAGAGGATATATCTCAGTCACGTGGGGCTCCCGTGGTTGGACGGAAAAATGATCAGAGGGTGGGACCCACAGACCTGGATTTGGATCACATCTCCATCGAGTAACTGAAACCTTGAGCAGTCTCTCAACCTCTCTGAGCCCATTTCCTCATCTATAAGATGGAGATAATAGTATCTATCCCCCAGGGTGGTTGTAAAGACATCAAATATGGTCATATACAGAAAGCATTTAGCACACTGGTGTCATTTTCTGTATTGTCTGTATATTTTTGATAAAAATAAAATGGTACCAAGTGTTACGTGAAGCTCTTCACAATGGAAGGGCAGGAGGGATATGGTCGGCAAGTGGTGACTTGCCAACAAGCCGTGCAGCCATGAATTGGGGATTCTTAAATTGCTTGATGCTATTCCAGCCTTTTGTTGCCACTCTTAGCTTATATAGTAGGGAGAGAACGGCTTTTCTGCTTACTGGCTGTGTGTCCTGGGCTAGTGATGAAGTCTCCAGTCTTTCTGAGTCTGTTTCCTCATCTGCCAGAGAGAATAATGCCTGTTTTGTAGGAATGCTTATTCTTAATGCTATAAGAATTGTTTGTTTTTTATAAAACCACTGGGAAAAATTAAGAGTTGCATAATGAATATTGCTCTAAAGGAAGTATACTAACCACACATAGCTGAGCACAGGGACCCAGGAACCCTTCATACACAAATCTGTGTAATTCTGTGATTAATAATGCTGCTCTGAGTAATCTTATTTTGAGAAAATGAAAGAACAAGGAAATGAGAGCTCTGTATAAGAATTTATAGAGCTGACGAGTATAAAGGCCTTGGATATAGCCAAAGGCTCAGTAAATGTTCATTACCTCCCCTTCATTCCCGCTTGCTGCCCGGCCCTGCCCTCCCCCTTGATGCCTCCAGCACCCACTGTGTGTTAGGCAGGAAACAGGCAGGGATATGAGACATGTCATTGCTCTCAGAGAGATCACGAAATAGGCAGTGGTTTTCAAAACAATTTTTATCACAGCCATGGTATGAAGATACATTTTAAATAGCAATCCAGTTCATGCACAAAGACAAACAAAATTTTCACTAAAGTATATATACTGGTCATCACCTACACACTGATTTCATGATTCACTAATAAGTCATAACCTTAATATTTTTCCAGTTTAGAGGGGTATACTTTACATATAGTAAAACTTACCATTTTGATATATGAACTTTGATCATTTTTATAGTTATTTAACCACCATATCAATATATAGGTATTTTTATCATTCTGAAGTATTCCTTCATTCCTTTCTCCCCAACTCACCCCTTGCAAATGCTATTTGATTTCTATCTCTAAAATTTTGCCTTTTCCAGAATGGTATATAAATAGAATCGTGTACCATGTAAACTTTTGAGACTGGCTTCTTTCTCTTGAATGTGTTTGAGATTCTTCTACATTGTGTTGTCAGTATCTGAGTCCTTTATATTTCTGGGTCACATTCCATTGTGTGGATATACCGTGACTTGTTTATTCATTTACATATCGTTTAGCTGCAGGTTTGGGTAATTAGGAATAAAGGTGCCAGAATTGCTCACTTGAAAGGTTTTCAGATGGACATGCCTTCATTTTTCTGGCATAAATATTTGGGAATGGTATTGCTGGATCATGTGATTGCCAAAACTTTTCCACAGTGGTTGCATCATTTTGCATGCTCATCAGCAATGTGTGAGTGTTTCATTTGTTCTGTGTTCTCACCAGCATATAACATGGCTTGATTCTCTGTTTAAGCCATTTGAATAAATATACAGTGGCATAGAATTCTGGTTTTAATTTTCATATTCCTAATGACTAATGATGTTGAGCATCTTCTCATGTGGTTGTCATCTATGCATCTTCTTTGGTAGAGTTATTTGTTTAGATCTTTCACCCATTTGTATTAATGTTATTGTTTCTTTTGTTTACACTGCTATATTATGCATTTTAGAATGTTGAAATCACACCACACCCACCAGCAGAGTTGTAGTGCCCTCTACCACCATGTCATTCCGTCCTCCTTTCCCTCCCCTCTCCCATCTTCCTGGAAGCCCATCTTTTGCTCTGTGAATTTTGAGATTTTTCTGTTTTGTTTTGTTTCTTTATGTGAGTGAAACCATCCTGTACCTTTTTCTTTCTGACTTATTTTGTTAGCATAATCATCTCCAGTTCCAGCCAGATAGTTGTACAGGACACAGTTGTCTTTCTTTTGCCCATTTTTAAATTGTTTGTTTTCTTTTTACTGAATTTAGAATTCTGTATATATCCTAGTGAACAATCCTTTATCAGACATGTGTTTTGCAAATACCTTCTCCCAGTCTATGTCATTTTCATTTTCTTAACTGCAGCTTGAAGAGAAATTTTTCATTTAGGTGAAGTCAAGTTCATCAATTTCTTAATATATTTATTGTCTTTTATATTTTATCTAAGAAATACTTGTTTAACTGAAAGTTATAGATTTTCTTCTAGAAGCTTTAAAATATTTTCTATTTAGGCTTATGACCTGTTTGAATTTTTCAAATATGATACAAGATATAGGGTGAGGTTCAGTGATCTGCATCGTGATAAAGCCAGGAAGGAGAGCCAGGTGCAAAGCAGACCATTACATGACTGACAGGCACTGCCACCAGAGAGGACTGTGCGAGGGACTGCGGGGCCCAGAGAAGAGAGGTGCTGGCCTAGTGGAGATTTGGAGACAGCCGTGAAGAGGCAGCAACTCACAGGCGGTCTTAAAGGTTGAGCGCAGAGGTGGGAGGGGTAGTGTAAGGAGAGCAGAGACCGGAAGGTGACAGTGTGAGGGTACATGCAGTGGTTCCTGGAAGGCCAGAGCATCCCCTGTGGGGTGGGCAGGCTTAGAGGTGATACTGGAAAAGCAAGGTAGGCAGCAAGTACTAATGGTTCAAGAAGATCAACCTGCAGCCTAAAATGGAAGGTGGACAGAAAGAAGGCAGAGAGCCAAGTGCAGAGTGAAGGGAAAGGAGATGAGGCCTGAGCTCTGGGAATAACCATGGGATGAGCTGAAGGAGACAGAGTCCAGAAAAAATAAGCAATGGGCACTCAGGGTTGCCTTTTGGATTTTGGGCCCAGACAGTTGGGTGTCTGAGAAGATTTCACAGAAGGCTGAGGGAAGAATTTTCTGTGAGGCATCCATTACCCATGGGCTCTTGGTGGATGTGCAGGATGCAGCCAGGTATATACTGGGGGCTGTAGCTCGAGTTTCGTTCATCCCCACCTGGCCACAAAGCCTCCATCACATTCATGAAGCTCTTCCACCTCCCAGAGGTACCAGCTCCTGCTTCTGTGACACTGTGCCTTTCACAACTACCCCTGATTTGTGATAGTGGCCGTTGTGGTGCTACTAGAAAATTGGAGCTTGCCAAAGTGAGCTCTGAGACTGCTGCATTTGGAGAGAACACCACAAGAGCGCTTAGACTGCGACTCAGGAGACTTACCCTCTATCTGGCCTCTGCTGCCAGACTGCAGTTCACTCTGCTTGTCTCCCAGACCTGGAGCCACACAGCTGGGGTTGGAGGAGGTGACAGGAAGGCAGTTGCCCTGCTGCTTTTGCAAGCTGAGAAACAGGAGTTTGGGTACCTACCTGAGGGTCCCCACGAAAGCCTGATGGCTCCTGACTGCCTCTCCAATCCACCATGCTGTTAGCTCGTCAGCACGAGTGCTGGAGGAGATAAGGGGTCTGTGGCCCAGAGATGAGGAGAGTCCAGCCTCTCTGAGGCCTGAGCCTGCTCCTTCCTTGTTGCTGAGTCACTTCACAGAGACTGGGCCTTAAATCAAGAAGATACTGAAAACTAGGATATAACAATTACTATCTAGAAAGAACAAGAATTGGAAAATCAAGGGAAATGACGATTCTGGGATGAAGAAGAATGGTCCACTCCTGAGTCTGGCCCCTGCCTGGGCCCTGGGAAAGAGAGTTGGCAGATTCAGTACCAAGGCCCTCGCACCCTCGCACCCTCACCAGCTGCAGATCCCACACAGAAGTCGCCTCTTCCTGGGCCTCTCACCCACCTCCCCGTTGGCCCTCCCCACTGTCTCACAGACCATCTGCTTCCAGCTTCTGCTGACAACTTTGTAACTTCATCCTGGACTTGTGTCTCTTCAGACACTCCAGATGGTTAATGCCATTCTGCATTATCACAGTGCCCCCACTAAATGGGGATGGAATCGTGGGAACATCAGCACCCCCCAGAAGGCTGAGTGGCGGTGCATCTCTCACACCCAAAATGGCCTGCACCCCCAGCTGTAAGGGGAGAGGGCCTGCAGTCAGCATCCTCCAAAGGTAGAAGGTGGTGAGAAGTGCTCTGGCCTGCTCACTACCCCTGCTGGGCGACTCTGGGCAAGTGCTCCCGCAGACCTCTGGCCTGCCAGGATTCATTCCACCTGTCCCACAACGCTCGTCACTGCACTGCCATGGCCTCTTGTCTCTGTCTTTCCCACCAGCTGGGCTCCTGTGAGCATCGTGTAGCCGATGCCGCTGAGCCCCCCACACCCAGTATCAGGGAATAACTGCTGAATATGTCCCAAAGTTTAAATCTTGGGAAAGTATCATGTTTGAAGCTGAGAGGGTACATCCCCTGCTTTCTAGAACCTTAAAAAAGAAGTTAGAATCCAAGACTGTAGGTTGAAAGATATTCAGCAACCCTACTGGAGGCTGTGAGGCCGGTGGGAGGATGGGTCTGTTAAAGAGGGAAACAGCAGATAGGGTGCTTGGCAGGAGAGGCCCACATTTGCACTGCCCTCAAAGCAGGCTTCAGAAGGAGCCAGGTTGCTGTTATAGCAGGAAAGGGCATCTTTATATCAGTGCACATTGTACCAGAAAGATGAGGCCACGAAGGAATCCAGAGGGCTGAGTGACCCATTGTAGGCCTGGCAGGAGGAAAAAAATGACGCTTATCGCATCATTCATTGTAAATTCTTTGAGATAGAAAAATGCAGTTTTATGTCACTTAACAACAGGAGACTTTCTACAAAATGCAATTTCATCGTTGTACAAAGATCATCTGTAGAAACCTGGTGGTGTAGCCTACAACACACCTGAACTGCACTCCTATAGGAACGACCCTCATGTAAGAGGTGCATGACAGTAATTAAATTCACAGGTAATGTTGGTACAGAAGGAACACTGAGCTTACAGTCATAAATCTCAGAGCATTTAACTTCTTCTATAGTAATCTGGCTAGTTAGCATTTACATATTTTTCTTTCATATCACAGTAAAAGACTAGGCCCTCCACCTCTCTGAGCCCCAGCAGTTTTCCTCATCTGCACAGTAGGGGTGGACCCTGGTAGTATCATCAAAAGACAGATGATCATTATGTAAGCAAATGTATGGGCATTCAGTTCAGAAACATCTTCTGTCTCTCTTTAGACCAAAGGTTCTGTGTCTTAACTGAGCATTTATAATGACCAAGGGAGTTTTTAAAAATTACCAGTGCCGGGGCAATATTCCCAGCCAATTAGTCTCCGGAGAGTGAGACCCAAGCTTTGTTCTTTTCTTGTTAACACTTCAGTGAATCTAAAATGCTTTAGACAATGTAGCAATGATCACCCATCCACTATTTCAGTAAGTATTAATTCATTTCAAGCCTAAGAACTAACCTTGCTGTTGTACAATAAAGAGTTGAGAAATGTGAGTACTTAGATGTTCCAAACTGATGGTTTTCCAGCAATGTGGTGATATTAGGAGGTAGGACTTTGGGGAGATGCTTAAGTCATTTAAGTAGAGATCTCATAAATGGGATTAGCATTCATATAAGATTCCAGAGAGCACTCTCACCTCTCTGCCATGTGAGGACACAGTAACATGTTCATCTGTGAGCCAAGAAGAGGTCCCTTACCAGACACCAAATCTACCCACCTTGTTCTTGGACTTCACAGCTTCCATAACTATGAGAAATAAATGTTTGCTGCATAAGCCACCCAGTCTTGGTATTGGTATTCTGTTACTTCAGCCCCAACAGTCTAAGACAGCAGATGTGGTTGGGTAATGGTCATTTCTCCCTTTTCTCTCTCTAGGACTGTTTCCCACCCCACCCTCCTGCCATGTCCGACCCCATCACACTAAATGTTGGGGGGAAGCTCTACACCACCTCACTGGCAACTCTGACTAGCTTCCCTGACTCCATGCTGGGCGCCATGTTCAGCGGGAAGATGCCCACCAAGAGGGACAGCCAGGGCAACTGCTTCATTGACCGTGATGGCAAAGTGTTCCGCTACATCCTCAACTTCTTACGCACCTCCCACTTGGACTTGCCCGAGGACTTCCAAGAGATGGGCCTTCTCCGCAGGGAGGCTGACTTCTACCAGGTACAGCCCCTGATCGAGGCCCTGCAAGAGAAGGAAGTGGAGCTCTCCAAGGCCGAGAAGAACGCCATGCTCAACATCACGCTCAGCCAGCATGTGCAGACGGTGCACTTCACTGTGCGCGAGGCACCCCAGATCTACAGCCTCTCCTCTTCCAGCATGGAGGTCTTCAATGCCAACATTTTCAGTACCTCTTGCCTCTTCCTCAAGCTCCTTGGCTCCAAGCTCTTCTACTGCTCCAATGGCAATCTCTCCTCCATCACCAGCCACTTGCAGGACCCCAACCACCTGACTCTGGACTGGGTGGCCAATGTGGAGGGCCTGCCAGAGGAGGAGTACACCAAGCAGAACCTCAAGCGGCTCTGGGTGGCGCCAGCCAACAAGCAAATCAACAGTTTCCAGGTCTTCGTGGAAGAGGTGCTGAAAATCGCTTTGAGTGATGGCTTCTGCATTGATTCTTCTCAGCCACATGCTCTGGATTTTATGAACAATAAGATTATTCGATTAATACGGTACAGGTAAAAAGACCCAGTCGCATTGGAGGGAGGCTGTCAAGGAGCCCCATGCAGCTCAGATCTTAAGAGAGTGTCTTGCCAGTGGTGTAAAGCAGGGCACTATACTAATCTATATTAATCATGTAGCAGGACTTGATTGCCCACCTGACACAGTTCACCTTTAGGAATTTGAACAGAGCCGCTTCTTCTCTTGCCATTTTGAGCTGGCGATTTGGGTGAAGAATCTGCTAATGTGCCCCAAAGGAGGCCACAGGCCTTTCGGGCTGGACAAAGGAGCAGCACTTTTTTCATGGACTCCATCTCTCTGGACCACTAGCCAGTGTCTCATTTGTAAAAGAGCCCTTGGCGGAGGGAACACGATGAGAACCAGAGGCTTCCTTTGGTTTCCCAGAATGCAGAGCATCCAGAGTCCCACCACCTGCTCCTCGTCCCTAGGCTGCATGTCCAGGACGTGGCCTCATTTGCACAAGCGCAACCACGTGTGGCTGGCTGGAAAGGCAGTGTGTTCTCAGAGCTGGGTTTTTGGCCTCCCAGAGGTCTGATCCTCCTGACAGGGTTCAGAAGATAGGGGCATCCCTCTTAACTGGGCCAAATCTAAGCATGTAGGCATTTCTGGCTTCAGAAATTGGCAGCTCTCCCTGCGAAGATTTGATCCTTGGAAGCCAGAGCTACAAGAGTCATTTGTTACCTGATTTTCGTAATCCTTTCCCCCCAAAGACTTGAAGTATCATTGAACTAGGTCAATTTAAACAAATACATTATGGACTCTCAGGGTTGGAAAATAATTTAACAATGGCTTAGTGCTCCCCGACGCCCAGCATATCTCCACACATTGGGACTGAGCACCTCTCCCCAGTACCTCCAAGTGATCATCTACCCCTGCTTACCACCAGTGACAGAAAGCAGGTCATCCCCAAGGCAGCCACTGCTGTGGGTTGACCAGTGCTGGCTGCTTTCTAACATTGAGCCAGAATCTGTCCTGGCACTCCCATTTTCTGGTCTTGGTTCTAGACCTTCCTTCTGACTCAAATGTGTATTTTTCTCTTTCACCCTAGAGGCGAGATACTCATTCTGAAAATATTACTCAGAATTAGGATTCCCCCTTGGGACTTGTCTTCAGAAGCAAGGTTAGCCCCCAGTGCTCCCCTGTAAACCCACCCTGTTTTGTTACAGCTTTGCCTCATCTGTGACCCGCATTACACCCACCGCCTTCACCAACCATGCCTCTACATACCATTTGACCACCTTCTGTTGGAAGATGGAAGTTTGTCCTCCCCTGCAGAAAGGCTGCTGGAGGAGGAAGACCAGGGCCTCGGAGGGCGGCGTGCAGCAAGGGGCCCAGGGATGGTCTGAACCACACGTTGTCCTGAGAGTCCAACCCGAAGACACTGCTCTGAAGGAGGTGACCTTCCCTTGAAGTCCTATTTCTGGTCATAAATCAGCTCATGGACCTCCTTGGAATCAGCACTTCCAAGGGGATGGCAAGCAGTGCAGACCTCTGAACTGCACATTATGATTCATTCCTGGAGTGTGTGTGGCCTTAGGAGCCCACAGTTGTCCCCAATGGGCAGGGTTTATCAAAGCCAGAGGCGTCTGGTGACACAGAGAGCCCATGGGAGATGGGCCAAGGAAGGGGCTTTCCGTAGGTATACCTGTGGGTAAAGAGCTTGTATGCTGGGCTGTGAGCAAGGCCTTTTCCCTCCACAGTGGGACCCAGGAGTCTGACAGCTATCCCAGACCACCAGACCAATGGTACTTGGGAAAGAAACTCAGGAGAACCAGTTTAGACTCTAGAGCAAAAGTTTCAACTACAACAAAACAGTTTTAAAAAATCTCATCAGTCACTGCTGCCATTTTTCCTTCTCCATGAAAATTCTTTCTCCATAATTTCGGTGCTTCTTAATTCAAGCAGCTTGACTTTAGAGAAAGTGCAGGACCTATGAAGCCACTAATGTGCTGTGTGACTTTACACAAGTCACTCACCTCACTGAGCCACCTGTTTCTTTATCTGTGAAATGGTCATAACAGTAACACATAACCCTACCTACCTCACAGGGCTGTTGTGAGGATCAAATGAGTAATGTATCTGAGAATACAGCATAAATGGTAAACGATATATTATTTTGTGTCTGCTTGTAAGGGGAAAAACCCTGGCCCTGGAGACAGACTGACATGGGTTTGCATTTTGGCTCCTCTGGGCCAAATGGGTACCCAGCCAGGTATGTCTGACCCTCACTGCCTCCTCCCCGTCCCTATTTCCTGCCAACTTCCCTAGCTCCTCCATCGCAAATACAGAGCATTTGCCAACATTCACCAGAGAGCTGGCGGCCATCGAGCATTCTGGCCCATTCTATGCCAGGTCCCTCCCCAAAGCCTGGGTTCCCTTTTACTGAGGTGTTGGGGAAAGGCCCCACAGAGTCTCATTTGAGATCTTCCATGGATCCTTCCTGCTGAAAGTAAAGGTTAATGTGCTGTGACACTAGTGAATCCCTCCCCGACTCCAATCAGTTTATAAATCCAATATTGGATTTGCTTAATAAAAAAAATAAGCCCCCATTTGTTTGGTCCCTCACGGGTTGTCACACGCCTTCACATCCAGTTTTCCTTTCACAGAACTACAGAAGGAATAGGCCATGCCATTGCACACCCCTGCCTGGCTGCCTGTTCTCCTTTGTCTTCATGGCAAACATCTGCTCCTCTGTGGCTCCCCGTGTGAGCCTTGCCTCAAAGCTCACCAAGCAGAGTTTGTCCCCACCTTCTAGGTGTCGCCTTTACCTTCATCTTCAGGCTGCAGGTTTATGCTGGTAAATACTTAACCATCAGCTCTCTGGGAGGAAGCCGTGATTTGTACCAGTAGCTGGTTCCCGTGGGATCAATACTATCCCAGTGGTCTATTTCAAGCCACCAACATGACGTCACTGATTATCCAGAAAGTGAGACACAAAGTGGCTCCCGAGGGCTAGAATGCACTGCTCCAGCCACCAGCAAGCCTCCCATTGCACACTGCTCGTGAGAACAGGGCTCTGTCCTGCATTTTGTATCACAGAAGGTGCCAATATGTGTTTGTAAAGCTGTTGACACCTGTAAAGTAAGACATTTTACCCACTCTTGTTTGAACTCCTTCCTGCTCACCAAGTTTTGCTCAAAATTTTCTTTTTTGCACAAGAAAAAGTCCAATGTTCCTAGCTCTTGACAGACAGGCTTCACCTGTTTGAGGAGCACAAATACCAGAGTCAGACCTCAGAAATCAAATGCAGTTTTGTCATTTAATGGTTAGGGAACCTTGAGCAAGTTATTTAGCCTCTACATTTCCTGGTCTGAAATACGGAGATAATGGTGTCTACCTCATAGGGCTGCTGCAAGGGTTTGATGAGAGAATACATTTATAGTTGTTGAACAGTACCTGGAGCATAGCAAATGCTATTTATTACACTTAGTATTATCATCATCATTATTACTATTATTATTTTTGGTCCCTGCTTTCATTGCTCTCTTACTTGCCCACTCCCCCAGTGTCTTCTGCATAATCTCTCACAATTTCCATCTCCTGCCTTCTGCCAAAGCCACTCCCACTGCTTAGAGTGTCCCACCCTCTGTTCTCCAGTGACCCAACCCCTGTCTGTCCCCAGTGGCCCCCTTCTCACCTGCCATCATCCTGCACTGAACCTTTCCTTCTCTGGTCTTCCAGTGACCTCCTACTGGCATCCATAGATCTGAGAATCAGATCTTACCATGTGTCTGTTACTCACTCTGTAAGCATCAACCAACCCCTGGCCTGGGCTCTGGAGAGTCAAAGATGAAGCCTACACATTCATCCCTCAGTGAGTGTAGTAGGAAAGAGGGACAGATAAACCAATTACAATCACGAGCTAATTCTAAATGGTGCTAATTCCAAATGGAAGTTGGCTCTGGTGGAGTATACAAATATGGGATAGCCAGCTTTAGCAATGATGCCTCAAGGCACACACCACTTTACAGTTTACAAAGTACTGTTTCCTTTTATCCATTAATCCATAAATAGGCAGCACAGGAGTGACTTTTTTCCATAGATGAGAAAACTGAGGGTTTAGAGAGGAGAAATGACTTACCTATGAGCACACTGCATCTAAATCCTGTGCCTGGCACACAGTAGGTCCTAATATTTATGAAATTGAATTCAATGTCATTTCATTCAAGTGGCCAACTTGCTATAAGAGCACATTCTGAATCCTTTTTCAGAATTATTTCCACTCAGCTGTAAGGCCAAGGGTAGAACCAGGTTTCCAAGTGCCGAGTCTCTCATCCAGGTTTCCCAGTGACGTTCTGGATGACCTTGGGAAAATCACTTCATCCTGGGCCTGAAGCTGTGCAAGTATGAACAGATAATCCTTGATTGGCTGTCGGGGGCTTTAGGCAGAGAACTGGCAACCATGTGTCTTCTCCCAGCCTTTTGTCCTACGAACATAATGCTTGGTGATGGAATAGTCCTGAAATTTTGTGTTTTCCAGAATGAAATGTTTGACTCTGTTAAGTGCTGCCAGCACTAAAATTACCAGACAAAGTAGAATCACTCAGCTAGCATGTTGGGAAGTTTTTATGAGGATGAAGCGGTGCAGCCCATATCCTGAGAAGAGGAATCAGGCTGGGCAAGCTGAGGTATCCCCCATCATCATTTCTGAGCAGAGATAGGGGTTCCCTAATTTGGTTTCTAATGACATTCACTGACTTTTTTTGACATAGAACTGAGAATATTGTTCTAGAAGGAAAGTTATGACAAACCAAGGAAAAGAAGAAAAAGAACTGGCAGAACAGCTTCAAATCCTGGCTCTCCCATGTGACCTTGGCAAGCACCATATTCTGTTCTCAGTCTCAATGACTTCATCTATGAAGTGGGGATAAAAGTACCTGCATTCCCTGCCTCAGAGGGTGATTATAAGGGTTGAGTGAGAAAATGCATGAGATCCCCTGGCTCCCTCCTCGCACTCTGTAGTCCTTGCTCTCCACATTGGTTGGGCCCAGCTCGCACACATCTATGTTCCTGGCCTTCAAGGAAAGGCTCTCAGTTCATGTTTGTTTAACCCAACTCCATTGCTTTACCCATGAGGAATCAGGTCCAGAGTCGTGGAGGCACCTGCTCCGTTGGCACAGTTAGGAGGGACCCCTAGGACCTTGACTCCCAGCCCCTCTTGCCCATGTGCTACCTTTGCATACAACATTTGGCAAAGTCGTCTTTGTACTTGGAGCCTTTATTTTTTTCAACTTCTTGGTTGTAAGCAGCACCTTGGAACCAGATCTGTTGGGTTCTAAAACAAGGAGCTCACTTAACGAAGCCCACCAAAAGCTCAAATGGAGCCTAAGCAGCTTTTTGGATCTGTTTCCCACTGTGGTTTAGCTCGTTCTGCAAGTGATGAGCTTCAGTCGGGATGAAGCCTCACCACATTACCTCCCTGCATCAACTGACATTGAGCAACAGCCAAACCCCGAGGCACAGGCCAAGTGGCTTGGCCTGCTCCCCTTAGTAGCTCCTTGTCAAAAGCAAAAAAAACAGGATTGCGTTCCTTTCATCAATTCTGAGTCACATGTTTTTCAATTTTCAGCATCTCTGAAAATCTGCATGAGACTTAACAATTGATAGTGTCTTATGATTACAACCAACAGCATATATTCTTATGTGATGGGACATAAAATAAACTTCTGGCTTGAAACTGTCTTCCATTGCATGAAATTCAACATCCACCAGCTGAAGCTTTGTCACTGCAGGTCTGTGCACCATTTCCCTTAGGTTACTTAGACCCTGGAGACTCACTTCCTTCTAAGCTCACTGCCCTGGGCCCAAACGTTTATTTCACAGATAAGAATCAAGGCCAGGCTCACAAGCAGGTCAGTGGCAGGGCTGGTCAACTTCCTGTAGGCTGGTCTTGGTCCTTCTCAGCTCTCTCCCAGTGCCTTCAGCAAAGGGCCCTCGCTGGACAATGCTGAGTAACACTTACGAAGCCAACAACTTTCCAAATGCTTTACTGTTATTAACACTCAGCTAGCATGTCACACCAGTCGCCTGAGCCCAATCTCACCAGAGCCCAAATGAGGCAGAAATCATGAATCACCATTTTAAAGGTGTGTTTGAGTGAATTACATTCCTCCCAAATCCATATGGTGAGGTCCTAAACCCCAGGACATCAGAACGTATTTGGAGAAGGGCTTTAAAGAGGTGAATAAGTTAATGCAGTGATTAAGGTGGGCCTTAATCCAATTTATTGCTGTCTTTATAAGAATAGGAAATTGGAACACAAACTGACACAAAAAAGGAGACCATGTGAAGACACCATGTGAGGGCCACCTGCAAGCCAATGACAGAGCGACTTCAGAGGAAATCAACCTGCCGACATCTTGATCTCTGCCATTTAGCATCAGAACTGTGAGAAGATTAATTTCTGTGACTTGTCACCCAGTATGTGGTACTTGGCTGCAGTAGCCTGAGCGGACTGGCACAGACAGAAAGTGAGGCACAGAGTAGTAAAACAGCGAGGATGAGGCTGAGGGAGGGTTTTGCACTCGGCTATTGGCTCCACAGCCCATGCTCTGAACATCCTCTGCCACAGAGAATGCCCCATGGCTCCAGCCTACAGCAGGGCTGCTCTAGCTTTGGAACCCCCAGGCAGCCTGGCTAGGCTCGATGGGCTCCTGGTGGCTCCTCTGCCTCAGATTCTTCCACGCAAGTATGATATGTAAAAGCAGGAGGGGCCTGCGACGGAGAGCAGAGGATGAACCACTATGGTGGGGTTGAGAATCACACACACCCACACACACACACCCAACACAGGTTTCCAAGGTTCTTGTCTCCTAGAACACAATTCTTTCTCCCTCTTCAAGCTACCTCGGAATTACACCATGAAGGCAAACATAGTCTGATGCTCAATCCTGGTGTGAATCCAGTGCCAGGTAACAACTACCACTGGCCAAGCACATCAGTGTTACCTATATGCCCGTATTTAAACAATCTGAGAGGTCACTCAATTAAAAGTGAAGACACTGATGCCCACATAGATTAAATGGCCTAAGAGAATGAAGCTAGAAGGAAGAAGAGCTACGATTTAAGACCAAATCTGCTGCAGAAGCATAGAGCTGCCAAGTTGTACAACTCCAGGGGCACTACTCACGAAGAATATTAGAATACAATATGACTGCTGCTCAAGCTGTATACCCGCACCCCTGCAAGGTTCCCTTTTCCCCAGCCTCTCAGTGTTGCTCATCTAAGGATGTAGATGCCATTTCCTAAGCCTTGGTGGGGGCAGGCTCTGTTCAGCTAGGGAGGCACACATCTGAGCTTGTCTTCTTGGCTGGCACTGCTCACTGGAGAAGACAGGTGAGAAGACAAATGATTCCTACACAGGGAGGTTACCACCCTGTTAGAGAGGGTTGAGGGAGAGCTGAGAGAACAAAGGACTATACTATGTTGAAGAGGAAATGGGATACTCAAAGATACCTCACTAAGAGAACACCCTTATGATACGATTGAAGAATGAGTACATGTTTCCTGGTAGACAAGGCCAAGAAGGGCATTCCAGCCATAAAGCACATCATGTGCTAATAATAACAGATAGTACTGATTAAGCACTCATTATGTATCCAGTACAATGCTAGGCACTGTACTTACACTCAGTCCTCACAAAACCCCTATGTGATAGGTACCATAAACAGTTTTTACAGATGATGAAACGGAGGCTCAGAAAGGGTAAGTAACTTGCTCAAAGTCACACAGCTGGTAAGTGGTAGAACCAGAATGGCTACCCCAATCTGCTGTCACAAAAGTCTGTGTTTTCACCACCACCATGTTACCATCTTTGTACAGAAGTCTAGAGTTGAGAGTTAATAAAAAAACTTCAATGTTTCCTTAATTTCTCAGATTTTTTCCAACTAAGATGAATGGTGATTAGCTCTTTCTTCAGCATTTTGTGACCAGAGGAGTTTCATGTCCTGGGACAAAGAACTCATTTGGCAATGAAACACAGGGCAAGAAAGGATGTGTCCAGAGTTTGTTTACATTTGGAAGCTTCTAGAGCCTTGTGAAATTTTCAATATTTTTTTCTTTAGTCCAGAGAAACTCTAGACAAATCAGAAAACATTTCCTTTCCACCATTTTAAGAAACAGGGAGGAAGATCCACTTAATGAATTCTGTGCAACTTGACTTGGTGCCCTGCTGGCCAAAGGCCCCAGCTTGAGTTTGAAGTGTTTTGTTCTGTTGTTTTTGAGGACTGGGTCAGCAAAAATACATCCCAGTATTGCTTGTCTATTTTTCCCTTTTGCCTCATGACTCCCAGACAAGACTTGCCAAAACTCATTCTCCCACCAGCATTCTCAAAGAAGTTCTCTTTGGGGTGAAATCAAAGACAAAATTAAGAAAGTCTTGAAGATGCATGAAGACTTTCAAGCATTTCACACAGACAGGAAGGTTGGTGTTTGGGAGTCAGGAATCCTGGGATCTGGCCTTGTAGGCTCTCACTTGATCTGTGATGTGGACAGGTCTCTCCGCCTCTCAGCACTCATTTCCTTGTGTCAACAGTGGGGTCAATTATTCATTCAACAAGCATAAATGAAGAACCTTCCACATACAGGCCCTGTGCTGAGGGCTGGGGATACCAAGACCAGAGAACATGCTGCTGCTTTAGGAGAGCTCCTAGTCCAGGGTTGGAGTAACTATTAAAAGGAGCAAAGAAGAGTGGGACAGACTCCCTTCCCTGGTTGGAGAAGCAGGTAGGGTCAGGGAGCTGACAATCGAGGTTGGAATTTAAGGGCAAGTAGAGTTTCCTAGACCCAGAAATTGGGGAAAATTTGGCTTAGTAAAGCCTAGGGTCAGCAACTGGACAGGGCAAGGCCACATCTGAAGCAGAGGGCCTTGCTAGGCTAGGGGCGAGAGGTGAGACAGGTGGCCAAGAATATTTTGGATTTGAACAGATTACCTGGCCTCCAGTTCTGGTTCTATTAATTTGCTATGTGACTATCAGCAAGATATTTCACCCCCTCTTGCCTAATATCTTCATTAGACAAGTGAAGATAATTATGCTCACCTAATAGGGCTACACAACAATGAGTGATAATTATCAATATTATTATTATTTTGTGTTGTTGACTGAGGCTAGATAGCCAGAGGCCAGGAGAAGGGGTCAGGCTAAAATTCTCAGGGCTGCAAGGCCAATTTCAGAAAGGAGCTCTTGACATATTGCTTGGTTTGATATAATAAAACAATCCCCCTCTTATATGTGAGTTTCTTTTCTATGTTTAGGGTGGTAGTATTTATTTTAATTAGGTTTGATTAAAGTGAATATAAACGGCAGAGTCCATCACAATGTGTGGCATTTCCTTGTGTTATGCTTAAGACCCCAAGGGGTCACCTCTTCTCAAAAAGGGCCTCTTAATGAAGAAACATGTTTCCACTGCAGAGATTCCTGCAACTGTGCCCAGTCCCACACTCCAGCATGGACTCCACATGCCAGTGCCACTGTGGGTCCCAGTCAAGCCAGAACTAACTACTGGGTATATTCCACAACAAGACAGTTCGCTCTCTGCAGCCCATCCTCTGCTTCATGTTGGCCCACCACTGAGACCTGTGCATGTCTCCCAGTCAGGCCCAGGGATGTAGAAGAGCCTTTGAACATGAACTTCATTCATTCTCTCTATTCATTCCAGGGTGCCAAATCCTCTCAATTCTTTAAGATCTGGCTCCCATGGCCCCTCCTCCAGGAAGCTTTCCTTAGTCTCCCCTCCCCAGCTCCTACTGTTATTAGTAATAACAACAATAATACTAATTCATTAAGCCCTGACAAAGATACAGGAAACATGCTATTTGTAAATATAATCATTCAAATGAATCCTCACAAAGCCCCTCAGAGATAAGTGTTATTTTTCCATTCTATAATGAGAAAGTAAGGCTGAGAGAGATGAAGTAAGGTATGCAGGGTCAGAGAGCTGCTAAGTGACGGAGGATTTGACTCGTGTAAACCTAACCATTGCATTGCATGTTCCTGGTGAAATGAGCACTAATCTCCTGGAGCTGCCAGACTCTCTGAGGATGGGATAATTTCCCCATCTACTCTAACTCTGCTAGCCTAGGGCTCTGGGATCGTCAGAGGGTATGGTAAAGGGGCTATAGGCCTCCTTGGAGGCTCTCTAGGAAGCACCACCAGGACCTTTGGTGCCCAATTATTTTCTAAAGGCAAGTCCTCCCCCCACTTGGCCCTTTATGCGGGTATAGCTTTAGAATTCCTGAACTCAGCTTCTGAATATTGATTGTTTGTAGGAGCAAGTCAGCAATTTGTGGCTTCCCGACAATGGCTCTGTGTTCTATTATAGAACTGGGCTTGTTTGCATTTCCATCATCAAGCAGGGCACAAGCCTGAGGTCTAGCCTACCCTTTTGCCTGGTGACCCTGTGGTCAGGTCATCTGCCCCAACCCTTCAGAGCAGAGAACAGCGGACAGAACAGAAGGTCCAACTCTGCTATCAGAAAGATAAAATCGTAGATCTTTCCCAGAAAAAGAGTAGTTATGATGACTATTTTTTAATATGCATTTTTGTACTTTAAAGAAAAAAATTGGGTTTAAATTCAAGGTGGCAGCATCGATGGGTGGTAGGGAAATAAGCAGCCTCATATACTATTGGGGCGTTATACACTAATATGATGTCTTTTAAGGATAGGTTGGAAAAAGTCACTGACATTTCAAATGTGCAGACCCTTTAATGTGCACTTTCAGTTCTACAAATTTATCTTACAGATATTCTTGCACATTATACAAAGATGTTTGCACAAAGATGTTTACTCTTGCATTATCTATAAAAGCAAAGTATATTAACAATCTAAATGACCATCAGTTAAGGGCTTACTAAATAAATTATTGTTTAACTACACAATGGAAATTTTTCAGTCATTTTTAAAAAGTAGGTTTGTATGAGCCAAAGCAGAACATTGTCTAAGACATATGACAAATTTAAAAAGCAAGATGCAAGGGGCCACACTGGACAATGATGAAGAACACTTGGTGATTTGGTGGAGGGCATGGTGTGTGAAAATATATCTAAGGAATAGGAAACCTATACATAGCAAATCATTTTAATGTGTATAATAATTACTACAATAAAAAAAATTCCAAAAAAAAAATATACAAGGGGCCAGGGAAAAGACCCAGGTGTGAAAAACAATGTGTGTGTGCATGTGGGCATCTGCATACACACATAAAAAACAAAATTGTGGGAAAATGGTAGGAAACTATGAGCAATGAATAATCCTCAGTCGGAGGCCTGAGATTCTGGAGTAGTAGGGAGAATAACTTTGCAATCACTACCAGTTTAAACAGATTTGATTTTTTCCCCCATATACTTTTTATTTAAAATGCACTCAGGTTGGAACCCAATCCTAACTGTTGCAAAGTCCTCCTCGCTGATTCTCATAAACTGAGCTGATGTCAAGCACTATGCTATATTTACATACAGTTTTACTTTACATATATTTTCACGTATAAAATAAGTAAGAATCAGTTCTTCAATCTTACAGCTGAGGAAACCATAACTTAAAGAAATTAAGTAGCTTCCCGTGACGGTTGGTTTACATGCCTCCCAGTTATTTCGTTAAACACTAAATCGAGTGTTGCTGTCCAGATACTTTGCAGCTGTGGCTGACATCTGCAACTAGTTGATTTTTACATAAAGGAGATTGTCCTCAATGCTCTGGACAGGCCTCACCAAATTAGCTAAAAAGGCCTTTGACTGAGGTTCCCTTAAGGAGGAAGGAACTCACCTATGGATTGCTGCTTCAGCTCCTACCTGAGTTTCTGGCCTGCTGGCTCACCCAAAAAATTCTAGATTCGTCTACCCACAGTCCCAAAAGACAGTCCCTTGCAATAAACATCTCCCTCCTCTCTCAATCTCTCTGCATGTAGAGATAGGGAGGCGGTGGGGCTGGGTGGGGTGGTGAATAGAAGAGAGAAAGAGAGAGAGAGAGAGAGAGAATTTTATAGGTTCTGTTTCTCTGGTTGAATCCTGACTATTTCCTGATATCAAAGAGCTAATCAATAACAAAGGGGTAGAATCCAACTGGCTTAAGTATTTTCCCCTCAGATTCATTTCACCAGCCCTTCATTGAATCCATCACCTACAGGATAAAATTAAAATTCCTAATAGAACTGTGTCAAATCTCTTTTGGTTGCAAGTAATAGAAGATGCAAACTAAACCGACAAGAAAAAAATAAGGCATATGTATGGATTCATTGCCTAGAGAAGAGGAAGTACTGGTTTTACAAGGACAAGTTTCTCTCCAAATTTCAGATGTCTTTTTTTAAAAAAAAAAAACTCGTAATTGCTTTCTTATTCATGATATCCTTGTGGTGGCAAGATGGCTGCAGCAGCTCCAGCCTGCCCTGTCCTAGAGAAAAAAGAATCCATTTCTCCTGTATCTCAAGTATACGATATAGGAAAAATGGAGGCTTGGGGGCTCTAATTGCTGACATGTCACTATCAGCAGTGATGTGCAAAGCATCAATTGATCTAGATCTGGACTATGTGGCTGAGCTAGGACATAACCAAACAAAATAGACCAAAAATAAGGTAGATAGATTTCTGAACAAAAATCAACGATTGTTACTAAAGTGGGTGAATGAATGCTAAGCAGTCTCAAATGTTCACTTCAGTGATTATGCCAAGAGACCCAAAACATCATTATGGTCCTCTAGGTAGAGTGGGAAATTATAGAAACCAAGTAATAAAAGGATTTCTGGTTCATTTTACAATGGTGAAATGTATTTACAAACATGCAATGTAGTTATTCTCCTAGTGTCTGAGAGTATTTATGGTAGAAATATGTATTGCAAGTATCATAAACCTTGCCTGAGGAGTAAGAGCCTTTAGAGTAGAAGGGCCAACTGGAAGTGGTATTACTCAGCCAGTCTACTACCCATACCAAGCCAAGAGACTAAATTAGAAACAACAGTGCATCCAGAAGGAATTGCAGAGACTAACACCATTATGAAAGACTTAAAGCATGCAAGTCTTATTTCCTATTATGTCTCCATTCAAGTCATCTCTATGACCTCTGAAAAAAGGAGAGAGACCCTGGCAGATGCTGGACTGTGATCCACTTAATCAACTTATAACCTTAACTGTAGCCAGCCTGCATGCTAAATGTGGTATCTTTACAGACACTTGAAATGTGACTTTTGATCTGACAAATATGTCCTCAGTATCCATTAGTAACAAAACTCAAGAGTTCATCTTTATCTGGAAAGGATAATAGTCCACATTTACTGTCTTGTCTCAAGCCTATGTCAACTCTCTTGCTCTATCATAAAGTTATCTTCATGGAACTTGATCATCTTTTCACTCCAGAGAACATTCATATTGTTCCACTAGTCAGACTCTAGTTAATAATACTGTGCTGCATGGTTGACAGTTGCTAAGAGAATAAAGCTTAAAAATTGTTATCACAAGAAAAGAAAAAGATTATTTCGTAACTATGTATGGTGACAGATATTAACTAGATGCATTGTGGTAATCATTTTGCAATATTTGCAAGTATCAAAGCATTGTGTTATACACCTCAAATTAATTATAATATCAACTACACCTCAATTTTGAAAATGCATTGGAGGAAAAACAATAGCAGTGGCTTACTAGCATAAGATCTTGTGAGTGGTCCTGGTGAGCAGGAAAAGGAAAGTACCTGAAATGCTCCAATAAAACTGAAGTGTTCCAGAAGCACTGAAGATTCAGGGACTTGCCATGTTGAAGGAGTTTTTAGTGGTTCATGCTCTAGGGTATGCAGAACATCCATCTAAGGTACATACACCAGAACCACCATCTGAGAGCTTCCAAGGTACCTGAGCCATTACAACATTGACTCAGAACAAAGGATCTGTTTCTAGCAGAGGAGGTATTGATTACAGGATCCACTGATCATACTGCATACCTCAAGGATTATTACCAGAATGGTGGAATGTTCTGGTAGATCTCGGATAAGTGCCAGCTCAGGAACGAACCCATTATAATGAAGAATCCACTTGTAGTAACTATGATCTGTCAAGGGCAAAGTAATTATAAGGGATGGAGGTCATATTTCCCCCTCCCACTCCAAGCAAGAAACCCAGGCCAGCCAAAGTGGTGACTGAGAGTAAGGAAAATCTTGAGTGGGTGGAAGAGGAATGATAAATATCACTTACAGCTTTGAGACCCACTGCAGCAGCATGAATTGTGACCTGTTTCACAAGTTTCCTTGAATTATTAAGTGCTTGCAGAGCCAGCAGCCAGCCCAAATACATTTAGAGGAGGGCATAAGTGGTCCTGAATAGTGCAGGGGAAGTTATGTCAGGCACCTCCAACGTCCCACTTCAAGTGGGTAGTTTCACCTTATTGTCACTGTGCACAATGTCTGTAACCCACAGTGCCTGGCCTCTCATTTCTAGTTGCCTGGCCTCTTTGATGTGATACTAAGAATGCCTGTGGGAGTCCACTTAACACTCATTTACATGAAACATAAATGTAGATTTATTTACATTAATAAATGGAAATTTGGCTTAGGCAGCTAAGGTGCAGGCCAAGTAAAACCTACAAACCCCCATTCAAGATCTGGACCGGGAGTTAAAAAAATTTATGAACATGACTATCTACATGTTTGTGCAAATAAATGAACATGTAAATGTTCCCTTACCACCATTCTTGATTAATGGGAGAGCAAAATAATGGATAAATATTTCCTCTTCCTTCCCCTGAGCAAGACAGTCCTTAAATGCACACCATACATCCTCTCAGAAGGTCTCATATTTGAGCAACAGATTTCCCATAATGGTAAGCAACTCAATATCTTATCCTTATATTTGCTCTCCTTATTTCATTCTCCTTGCTCCTGCTTCCTGGGATCACCATGTTCAATTAAACTACTTATCTATAAGCTTTTGTCTCAGGCTCCACTTTGGGGAGAATCTAGACTAAGACAGATGCTTTAAAGCTTTCAACAAAATTAGGAGACAGTTTCGAACTTCTGCCTTCAAGTGTCTAGCAGGCTGGAGTCAAATGTTTCCCTCCATTGTAATCCAAGATTGAACACCACTACTGTTCATAATATGTCATCTGTATATTCTTGTAACAAAACACGGTTGCCTGGTGATAATCATCAGCAGACCTTTCGCTTTAGAGTAGTTTGCTTTTATCTTTCTCCTAGTTGATAGTCTAGTGTCTATATAATGTTGATTAATGATCTTATGTGGGTAATGAGAAGGATGCAAAATATGAGATGCTCAATGAAGTCTGTACTCCTCTAGGCTTATGTAGATCATATATGTGTGTGTGTGTGTGTGTGTGTGTGTGTGTGTGTGTGTGTATATATATATATACATATTAGCTTGGAAAACATAGTATAGGTTAGGAATGCAGATCCTGGCATCTGATGGATTGTTTTGAACCTCAGCTCCATCACTCACCACCTATGGATACCTGATCAGTTTTCTTACCTGTCCAATGCTGTCTGATCATAATATTTATATAGGCTCCCAGATGTATACGCTAATAATTTAATAATACTATTATTCATATTTTAGTTCACAAGGAGCAGGGCAAAGTTATTCCATAGATAAACAAGACAGGGTTAAGGTAAAATATAAGCATTTACTTGGAGTTTTATTAGGACTGCAGCCTGGGAGACACAGACTTAAGAAGGTCTCGAGTTGTGCTCTAAGATGGGGTATGGTACACGCACGCACACACACACACACACACACACACACACACACACACACACACACACACATACACACACACATAGATAAGGTGGGATAGTTCTCAATATGATCAGCAATGCAAATTAAGGTTAGATGTCCCTCAAGTTCCAGTTGGTACAATAACATGCAAGTTCAGGAGAAAAGTTAATTGAGCAATGATTGCTTGAGTTTCAAACCTGGATGTCTTATAGCAGGCTGGTTTTGTTTCAGCTCCTTCCCCAGGTAACTGATTCTCAACGACCTCCCAGTCTGCTTTAGTTAGGTAAACCCAAGAGACTCCAAAATCTTTCTTATTTCTTGCCAGTACCAATCAAATCTTCTAAGAGTCTATGGTATATCCATGTTTTTTACCTTCTTGTGAGTTAACTTCAGCACCCCTAAGAACAAAGACACTGAGAGTTCAGTCAAGATAGCAGACTATTAAGACATCAGATTCACCTCCTCCTCACAAATAAATCAAAACAGCAAATTCATAAGAGTGATAGTTTCTGAAAAAGACTGGAGGACTGAAGGATCAGCACTTTCAAAGTGAAAAAATGTGGAGAATGTTGGAGGGGGCACCAACAACCAGGGCAGAAGGAGCCCAAGTCTCACCTTCTCCCCACAGAACAACTAGTAAGCACCTAATTTACAGACACAAACACCGTGGAAAAGTGGGACCAGAAGCTACAGAAATGGCAGCAGCATTTACCGCCATAAAGGATAGGCAAAAACGTCAGGGTTCGGAGCTACGTTGAGGATTCAGGATTGCAAGTCTTGGGAGAAAAGGGACCATGGTGAAGTGGGGGAGCCTCAGGAAGAAGTGGGCCTCTCAGAGAATCACTTTGGCAGCAGTGAGCTTAACCAGTGGGACCAGGGACACTGAGCTGGGGTAGAAGGTCTTGGCACAGGACAGAAGGAGGACCAGAAACCTGGTGGACTGAGTAGGAGCCCCTGAGGGGAATCTATACAGGATGCAACTATAAATGGAAGGCAGCTAGGGAGATGCCCCACACCCACCCTCTCCCAACATCCTTTGGTGTCAGAGCCAAAAGACCCACCAACCGGAAATCCTGACCCCAGGCTTAAATGTTCTTAAAAGGAACCCTCAACAGCTACCCAGTAGCGCCCAGTCCACCCTGAGGTGGACGCAGAACTGCAGCCTGATTGCTGATTGTGGGCCAAAAACAAGGTCATCTTTAACATTCAGACCTGTGACTCTGGGGAAAGGCTCTGCATCCCCCGTACAAACTCCAACACCATAGGATGAACCAGAGTCACCAGTGCTGACACCACACAACTTAAGAAACCCCAGTGATGAAACCAAGATCCAGGCTTAGTCAGTGTAAGTCAACACCTTACACAAGACCATTGTTTCAGGGAAACCTGACCCACAGAAATAAAAACGGAATGCCAAACAGAGAAAGATATACAAAATGATGGATCCAATTAAAACCCCAGGGAAAAATCTAAATACAATAGATATATGCAAACTGTCTAAGGATGAATTTAGGGCAGCATTAATAAACATACTCATGGCTATCAAGAAAAATAAAGGAAGAAAAAGAGAGAAGAGATGAAGCAAGATATCAAAGAAATAAAGAACACAATAGCTAAACTAAAGAACTAAATAAAAGAACTAAAGAGTACAATGGATTAAGCCTCCAATAGACTCAGTGAGCTAAAAGATAAAGCAGAGGAATGCGCTCAAGCAAACAATCAAACAGGAAAAAATAAAAAAGAAAAGAACTAAAGACAGCATTTGAAAGCTATGGGATAACATCAAAAGGAATAACATTCGTATCATAGGGGTCTCAGAAGTAAAGGGAAAGAAAGGGGAGCAGAAACTCTATCTGAAGAAATAATAGCCAAGCATCATCTAACCTGAGGAATGAAGCAAATCTCCAGACCCAGGAAGCTCAAATAGTTTCAAATAAAAGAAAAACAAACAGGCCTACATTAAGGCACATTATTATCAAATTGTCAAAAGTACAAGATAAAGAGAGAATCTTAAAAGCAACTAGAGAAAAGTCACATACAAAGAAGCCCCCATAAAATTGTCAATAGACTGCTCAGCTGAAACTTTACAGGCCAGAAGGGAATGACATGATACATTCAAAGTGCTGAAAGAAAAGGTTTTCAACCTAGGACACTACACAGTGAGATTATCATTTAGAACTGAAGGAATGATAAAAAGTTTTCTGATAAGCAAAAGTTAAAGGAATTCATCTCACAAAATCAGCTCTATGAAAAATACTAAAGGAAACTCTATAGAGTGTAAAGAAAGCCCACTTAAAAACAGTGGAGACAGCAAAATATAATGAGTAGGAAGGAGAATAAAAGTGTGGATGGCTACAATGAGGGCAAGACTAATCTGCTTTCAAATAAAAATAGGAAATAAACATAATTATTAATGCTAACAGCTGGGTAACCTCAAAACACATCTCCAGGGAAAAAGCAAAAGAAGAAAACAACAAGGTTAACCAATCAAAAGATAACTACACCCAACCCACCTAACAAGAGAAAGAGAAGAACAAAGGGACTGTCTAGAACAACACAAAGAAGACAATTTACAAAATGTCAATAAACAGTTACATATCAATAATCACCCTAAATGTTAATGGATTGAACTCACCAAATGACACAGAAAGACCAAATTGATTAAAAGCCATAACCCAACTTCCTGCTACATTCAGGAAACTCACCTTCTTTCAAAATATAAACATAGACTCAAAGTCAATGGTTGGAAAGGCAATCCTACAGTTGAATGGAAACCAAAAAAAAAGCAGAACTGCCATACTTATATTGACTAAAAGAAACAAATAAGCATAACAAAAGACAAAGATGGACATTATATAATGATTAAGGGGTAAATCCAGCAAGAAGACCTAATGCTTATTGACATATATGCACCAAATGAAGGAACATCAAAATATATCAAACAAGTATTATTAAAACTAATGAGACATTGACAGCAACAAAATAATAGTAGAAAATTTCAGCATCCCACAAAAATGGACAGATCAACAAGGCACAAAATTAAGGGAAACAGCATCTTCAAATGACCACTGGGAACAATTAGGTCTAACAGACAAATACTGAACACTTCATCCAACAACTACACATTTTACTTTCTTCTCAAGTGCACATGGAACAACACTCTCAAGGGTAACCATATATTGGGGCACAACACATGTTTCAACAAATTTACAAAGATTGAAATCATACCAACCATCTTCTCTCACCACAATGGTTTAAAATTATAAATCAACCACACAACGAAAGATGTAAAACCCCAAATTAATTGGAGACTAAACAATATACTTCTGAATGACTCTTTGTTAAAAGAGGAAATCAAAGAGGAACCTAACAAATACTTAGAGACCAATGAGAATGAAGGAGCTACCAGAATCTATGGGATGCAACAAAGCAATACCAAGAGGGAAGTTCATTGCATTCCAGGCCTACCTCAAGAGACAAGAAAAAAATCACAAATAAACAATTAACCATGCAAATAAAGCAACCAGAAAAAGAACAACTGAAACCAAAAGTCAGTAGAAGGAAGGGAATTATAAAAGGACCATCCACAAGAAGAGTGAAACCAAAAGCTGGTTCTTTGTAAAAATAAACAAAATTGATAAACTTTTGACCGGGTCCACTAAGAAAAAAGACAGAAAACCCTCATAACTAGAAGCAGAAAAGAAAGAGGAGCAGTTACAATGGATACCACAGAAATACAGAACATCATAAGAAACTACTATAAACACCTCTATCCCAATAAAGTGGGCAATCTCAAGGATGTGGAAAGATTTTTAGAAAAATACAGTCTACCAAGAATGAACTATCTATCTATCAAACGCTATCTATGAGGTTAACATCACTCTGATACCAAAAGGTCTTAGAGATGTCACCCAGAAAGAAAATCAGAGAACAATATCTCTAATGAAAATAGATGCAAAAATTCTCAACAAAATATTACCAAACTGAATCATCAAAAGGATGATCCCTTTTTTGCATCAAAAGGGTACATCAAAGATATCATCCATCATGACCAAGTAAGATTTATCCCAGGGATGCACGGCTGGTTTGACATATATAAATCTATTAATAGAACACATCGTATCAACAGGAGCCAGAAGAAAAACCACATGGTAATAGCAACAGATGCAGAGAAAGCTTTTGACAAGATCCAACACCCATTTATGATGAAAACATTGCATAAAATGGGAACAGAAGACATATCTCAACAGAATAAAGGCCATATACAACAAACCCACAGCCAACATTATAGTCAATGGTGAAAAATTGAAAATATTTTCTCTAAGGTCAGGAACAGGCAAGGCTGTCCACTCTCACTATTTAACTCCATACTGGAGGTCTTAACCAGAGCATTTAGGCAAGAAAAGGAAATAAAAGGAATCCTAATTGGAAAGGAGGAAGTAAAACTATCATTATTTGTAGATGACATGATTATATAAATTGAAAAGCCTAAAATCTCTGTCAAAAAACTCATCAAAAAACTCTGTCAAAGAACTCAGCAAACACAGTAAAGTGGCAGGCTACAAAAATCGATGCACAAAAATCTGCTGCATTTTTATATGCAAACAACACACTAGAAAAAAATTAAATCAAGAAAATCACACCATTTACAATAAAAGTAAAAAGAATCAAATATCTTGGAATATACTTAACAAAGGACGTGAGAGACCTATAAAATGAAAACTACAAGTCCTTCTTCAAAGAAATAGAGGAGGATACAAAGAGATGGAAAGATCCCCTGCTCATGGTTGGGAAGAATCAACATCATTAAAATAGCCATCTTATCTAAAGCAATATACAGATTTAAAGCAACCCCCATTAGAATCCCATAGCCTTATTTCTAGGAAGTAGAACAAAAAAGTCTTAAAATTTTTATGGAACAAGAAAAGACCCTGAATAGCCAAAGCAATTTTGAGAAAAAAAGAATGAATCTGGAGGGATAACACTCCCAGACATCGAGATATATTACAAAGCAATAGTGATCAGAACAGTGATCAGAATGGTACTGAAATAACAGCAGAGGCACAGACCAATGAAATAGAACTGAATCACCAGAAATGGACCTGAAATGTTTTTTCTGGGCTCCGCCGAGGAAAGAAAATCAATCAAACAAAAAGTCGGATAGCCAGGGCTTTATTGGGGTTTGCGCACCTGGGCGAGGTTCTCCGGTCTGCAGAACGGGGTCCGGGGAAGTCGTGCCCGAACTAAGGGAAGCGCTCTCTTTAAGCAAAAGAATTTCGCAGGCTTCCTACGTGGCGGTTGGGGATTGTTCCTGTGATTCCAGGTGTGGGCTTCAGTCCCTCAGTCTGACGTCAGCCGCCTTTTTCCCGGGTATGGCCGCCGTTTTGTCCCTCTGGGCCAGCCTAACAGGACCGACTGAAATACAGTGAGTGAATCTACAACAAAGGAGCCAAAAGCATATAATGGAGGAAGAAAAGTCTCTTCGGTAAATGGTGTTGGGAAAATTGGATAGCCACACAAAAGAATGAAATTGGACCACTCTCTAACACCATTCACAAAAATTAACTAAAAATGAACTAGAAACTTGGCCATAAGACCAAAAACCATAAAGTTCTTAGAAGACAACTAGGAAAGACTTTCCATGACATCAGTCATACAGAGGCCTTTTGGGGCTCAACTCTACCATCAAGGGAAACTAAAACATAAATAAACACCTGGACTACATTAAACTAGGAGCGTCTTCATATGAAAAGAAAATATCATCAAAACCAAAAGGAAACCTACTAAGTGGGAGAAGATATTTGCATTTCGTATCTCTGACAAAGGTTTAATATCTGAAATATACAAAGAACTCATAAAACTCAATAATCAAAAAACAGGCAATCCAACCAAAAAAATGGGAGAAGGAATTGGAGAGACACTTTTCTGAAGAGGATATACAGACAGCCAACAGGCACATGAAAAGATATTCCTACTCTCTGGCCATCAGGAAATTGCAAATCAACACAACAATGAGATATCACCTTACACTTGAGAAGCTGGCTATTATCCAAAAGTCTGGAAACAACAAAATCTGGCAAGGATGTGGAGAGAAGGGAACACCTTTACACTGCTGGTGGGAGTGCAAATTGGTGCAACCCCTATGGAAAACAGTTTGGAGATTCCTCAAAAATTTGAAGATGGAAATCCCATATGACCCCATGATTCCACTTCTGGGTATTTATCCAAAAGATACAAAAACACTAATTAACAGAGACCTGTGTACCCCCATGTTTACTGCAGCCCTATTCACAATAGCTAATAACTGGAATCTATCTAAATGCCCAACATCACATGAATGGATAAAGAAAATGTGGTACATAGATACAGTGGAATACTACACAACTCTTAGAAGAGATGAAATCCTGTCATTTGAATCAACATGGAGGGATCTAGAGGTGAAATAAGTCAAAAGAAGAAAGATAGGTACCAGATGACCTCACTCATAGGTAGAATGTGAATAGACAAAACAAAGGAACAGACAAAACAAAACCAACCCCTGGACACTTGAACAGAACTGAGGTTACCAATAGGAATGGGAGCATGGGAGCAAATGGTGGCAGAGCCCAATGGATAATGGTGAAGAACATTTGGTGATTTGGTGAAGGGCATGGTATGTTAACATATATCTAAGGAATGGGGAACCTATACATAGGAAGTTATTTTAATGCGTAGAATTACTGCAATAAAAAAAAATTTTTTACAGAATATATACTATTTTCAAGTATACATGGGATATTCTCAAGGATAGGCCATATCCTGGAACACAAAACAAATCTCAGCAAATTTATCAAAACTGAAATTATAGAAAGCATCTTCTCTGACCACTAGGGGTTGAAATTAGAAATGAACCAAATGAACCAGAACAAAAATGGAAGAACCACAGAGATGTGGATATTGAACAAAATGCTTCTGAAAGACTCCTGGATTATTGAGGAAATCGAGACTTATCTGGAAACATATGAAACTGAGAGACAAGCCACCAGATCATGTGGGGTCCATCAAAAGTAGTTATGAGAGGAAAGTTTATAGCCATACAAGAACACATCGAAAACAAAGAGAGAGGGGTGCTCTGATGCTCTAGCAGAGAAGGCCACCAGATACGGTCCACCTATACCCCCAAGGACCCATGTTTGACACCTGGGGCTGCGAAGTTGGGGGGAACCAATATGAACAACTAAGTAAAATAAAGTGCTTTTTCCTCCTTTTCTTGCCTGCCTGCCTGCCCGCATACTTGTCTTCATTCCTATCTGTATATATCCTTTAAAAAAACAAAAAACAAACAAAAATCAAAACACAACAGAGAGGCCAAGTTATATACTTAACCACACATCTGAGAAAACTAGAAAGGGAAAAAGTATAATCAAAACCAAAAATTAGAGTAGAAATAAATAAAATTGAAAACAAAAAGACCAACCTAATGAACAATGTGTCCAAGAGCTAGTTCTTCAAAAAATAAACAAAATTGATACACCCCTAGCTAGACTATGAAAAACAGAGAAAACCCTAACAATAAAAATTAGAAATGAAAGAGGTGAGATTACAACTGACACCACAGAAATACGAAGGATCATGAGAACTATTATCAACACCTGTCGGTGAACAAATTCGTCAATCATGAAGAAATGGGCAGATTTCTAGAATACTACAGCTTCCTAAAACTGAACCAGGAGGCCACAGATAATTTAAACAGACCAATCACAAGCACAGAATTGAAGCTGTAATTAAAAAAAAAAAAAAAATTCCCCAAAACAAGAGCCCAGGTCCAGATGGGTTCACTACTAAACTCCACCAAATATTCAGAGAAGCGCTAATCCCTATCATCCTTCAACTCTTTCACGAAACTGAGGAGGGAAAACTTCCAAATTCATTCTATGAGGCCAAGATTACCCTGATTCCCGAATTAAACAAAGATAGCACCAAAAAAGAAAGCTATACACAAATCAATCACTGTAATTCATCAAGTGAGCATTAAAAATCATTAAATCATCTCAAAAGATGCAGAAAAAGCTTTTGACAAGATTCAACAGCCAATCATGATCAAAATTCTAGCCAAAATAAGAAGGCACACACCTCAACGTAATAAAAACAATATATGAGAAACCCACAGCCACAGCCTGCATGAGGACTAGGCACAGGAAAAGACTGATGCAATTTAATACATAAAGCTGGGAGGGATGGAAAGAACATCCAGTTTTACTAAAGCATTGGAGGAGAGGGAGGAGTATGCAGGTGTTGGTATCTAGTGTTGCTGAATAGGAAACATGGGCTAGAATAATTCCATGTTGGCCTGCTGCTTTGAAAACGCATTTCTTAGTCAGACAGGTGGGTTTAAATAATAAGGTTCCCAGCAAGTCAGCCAGGTACTCACTGTGAAACCTCAGATATCAGGTGAGATTAGAACAAGTTGTGCTTAGCGCAACAGAAAGGAATAACTAGAAGCTACCTTCTCATTTTACAGCTGAGGTAGAGAGGAAAGAAAGCGGCCCTTGGAACCCCAGCAAGTTAGAGGTAGAACAGACTAGAATTAGGGCTAGACCCTTAGCCTGTTGGTTTTGTTTTGTTTATACAGCTAAGATTCTTGGGAACGATTAGATTAAATTAACATCATCTTATTCATTCTTTTATTCAGTTTTTTCAATCATTCTTATCAATCATCAATTCATTTACTCAATAGACATTACTTAGGACTATGCACAGGGAACTGGGGTAACTAAAAGGAACCAAGTAAGATCTGATTCAGACCCATAACTCAAATACTCGTAAACATATAGTTAGGTAAATGGGTAGGGAAATTATTATCCTAACTGTTGGCCCCAGAATTCCTCTTTGGAAAGGAATTGCCTTATTTGGGAAAATACCTTGATAAGCTCTTGGGTAGAAGGGGAAGCCAAGAGCAGAAAGTACCCTGAAACTCCTGGTCACGAGGAAGGCAATTAAAGAGATTTGTTGCTTCAGAGAAAATGTAAAGACCAGAAAAATGGGGAAACTGGTAATACACAAAGGGGACACCATGTGGTCAAGGAGCTAAGAGGACTGAAGGGGGCCAGGCTGACTACGAAGGACTTAAAAGGATTTGCTATGTGACTCCCAGATCTTCAGTAAAGATTTCTATGTTCTTAAATACTGTGTGAGTGCTGATTTTGCCTATAAACCCGTTAAGGAAGAGAATTATCCCATTGTGATTGTAAGGTAAGAATAAAGTTCACAAGTGAAGATGTAGGAAGTCCAGTAGAAAAGAGGTGATGTAACAATTGACGTCTCTGAGAATCAGCAGAGACTGAAATCTGCAGAGAATCTGAAATACAAGGGCTCACTTTGATTTCTACAGGTTACCATATTGGGAGTATATGGGTAAATGAAGACTTCTGTACCCAGATCTTGAGTATCTTGGAGGACCTAGCTGCTGGTAAGCTTACAACTACAACTAGTAAATTATCTAACAGAAATTTGCACAAAATGTTTTGGAAAAGTTTCATAGACCATTTGTAGGGATTTATGGGAACCTATCATAAACTACAGGCATTGTGGGAAAGAGAATGTTCTACACAAGAGCCTCAACGTATAAAGAATGGGATTATGTTCAGAGAAGGCTGTGGCTGGGATAGGTTTGGTGGAGGAAGTGAAGTGAGGTGAAGCCAGAGATGCCAGCAGGGGCCATGTCAGGAAGGGCCTGCTGACAGCTTCAACTTTTTCCTGTAGGCAGGAGGAAGACCCACACTGTATATGACTCTGATATCGATGCAGTGGCAGGCTTAGATTTTGAGCACTTCCTCTTGGGATTTGATCATGCCCCTGTGCATACCTCTAATTGCTACAATCATTGCATTTTTCCAGCAATTACATGTTATATGCTTTAGGAGACATTAAACTCCAGCAAGGCCAGAAACATGTAGGTGGCAAGATAACATAACATTAGATAGATAGTGCTCTCAGTTGGTGGGAGTGCAAATTGGTGCAGGCCTTATGGAGAACAGTATGGTGTTTCTTTGAAAAGTTGAATGTGGAAATCCCATTTGATCAAACCATCTCACTTCTAGGTATTTACCCAAAAGATAAAAAAAAAAAAAACACTGACACAGAGATTTATGCACCCCCAAGTTTATTGCAGCCCTATTCACAGTAGCTAATCACTGAGAAGGATCTAAGTGCCCAATGTCAGGTGAATGATAAAGAAGATGTGGTACATATACACAATGGAATACTACACAGTCCTTAGACGAGATGAAATCCTGTCATTTGAATCAACATAAATAGATCTAGAAGGAATTATGCTAACTGAAATGCATCAAAAGAAGAAAGATGACCTCACTCATAGGTAGAATGTCAATAGACAAAATAAAGGAACAAATGAAACAAAATCAACCCCTGTCTATGGCTCAGACAATGATGGTAGTTTAAAAATATATAAACAAAATCTTTGATACTTGTTCCTTTAAGAGGTAGAGTCTAATGCCTTCTGCTTGAGTGTGGGCTGGACTGAGTAGGTAGCTTCTAACAAATACAATAAAACAGAAGTGAAGATGTATGCCTTCAGTCTGGGTCCTAAAAGACATTGCACCTTGTTGACATTGCTTGCTCTTGGATCACTCGCTCTGGCAGCAGTTGCCACACCCTGAGGATATTCACACAGCCTAAGGAAAAGCCCACCTGGCAAGGAACTGAGGCCTGCTGCTCTTTGAAGCAGCTCTTCCAGCTCCACTCAACCTTCAGTTGACTACAGTTAGTGATGTCATTCTACCTGCAACCTCATAAGAGATCCTGTGCCAAAACCACCCAGCAAAGCTACTCTTTTTTTATTAAAAAAGAAGGAAGGAGAGTAGGCCGCAGGCAGGAAAGAAGAGAGAAGAGGAAGAAGTACTTTAGTTAGTTGTTCATTTTAGTTGTTCTCCTCAGCCCCAGGCTGTGAACCTGGGTCCATGGATTGTATGTGAACTGCTCCCCAGGTGTGGGCTTAACACATGAGCCACCAGGATACACCCAAAGTCACTCTTGAATTCCGGAGCACAAAACTATGAGACTGTAAATATTTCTTATTTGAAGTCACTAAATTTTAGGCTAATTTGTTAAGCAACAATAGAGGACCACTACAATATCTAAATGGAATGCTATTCATTTTTATTTTTAAAGGTAGAATTTGATTATTTCTGACTTTATCCTCCAAGTGAGTTTCTGAACAATCATCCTGAGGTATAAAAATACATAATTTGTTGGATTAATCATAACCTTTGTTTCAGGATCAAAAAAATAGAAGAATTTCAAATACAATTTTAATTTAAAACTCTAAGGTATCCAGAACTCACAGAGCTGCTGTACTCTAAGCACAATCCCTCTTAAAGAAAAGCTTCTTATAGTTTTCAGATCTTCCCAGTAATAATCAATGTACCAGAACTGAGAGAAAAGTGAATTAACTCCTTAGAAAGGAGAGGCCAGGTCATGTAGTTTATGAAAAACTTCTTCACCAAGTTGTGTATTGTTCTATCTGCTCAAATTTTCCTGCCTGAAGATGCTATAAAACTGACATTGATCCTTTCATGCAATTTCTCTGCATGTCCCAAATCTACTCATTCTGGGTGGTATACTATGGGGGAAAGGTAGAAACTCAAGGGTAGGAGAGACTTGGGTTGGAATCCTGTTTCAGACAATCGCACCATTCAACAAGCAGTGGTGCATTACTATGCCGGATGCTTCTGCTACAATAGTAAGTAAAAACAGAAAAAAAACCCTAATGGAGCAAAAACTTACTTGGGAGATTAGATCGTCACACGAATGAATGTAAAATTGTACTCAGCTGACAGGTGCACAATGTAGAATAAGAGGAATTTAGGAAAGGATTCCCTGGGGAAATGGTACTTGATCTGAGCACTAAAGGATAGAGAAGTGACTAGTCTAAGGACATGTTAAACACAAGACAACAGGTGCATCCTTGTGGCTCAAGCAGCTGAGATGCTGGTATGCACACCACTTACAGCCAAAGGATCTGGGTTTGAGACCTGTAGCCAGGTTAATAAACCAAACGAAAAACTAAATAAAGATGTTTCTTCTTCCTATCCCTTCCTTTCTCTCTCTCTGAGGAAACAAAAAAAAAAAGACAGCAGGCCTGAAATGGAGTCATTTATGCTAAGCCCCATGTCATCATAGACTTAATTACAGTTTTGATTCTCCCAGAATTGTAATCTTAAACCAGTCAATTAGGAATTCCCTAACAAGCACTAGTTAGGTAAACTGTCTGACAGACCCCTTCCAGCCTCTAAAGGAGACTAAACCTGCATTAACCAATTGACTTTTCTACCTCATGTAACTCCCTTTTCCTGCTCCCCTCTGCCTATAAAAAGCTTTTCATTTCATACAGCTTCTCAGAGCTCCTTCTATCCACTAGACAGGATGATGCCCAATTCATGAATCATTGAATAAAGTCAATAAAATCTTTTAAATTTATATGGCTGAATTTCAGCTTTTAACAGGAAGAAGGAGGACTATTCCAGATAGAGGGAACAAAATGTGTAAAGCAGTGGTGACAGGAAGAAACATGGCAAGTACTAAAGGCTGAAAGCAGGTCTGTAAAAGCTAGAGTGAAGAGAATAGACGGTAGAGAGCAGTGGATGAATGTGAGAGCTATAAATGTCAAACAGACATGACATAGCAATAGCAATTAGAAATACTTTAGGTAGAAGGAGCAGAAAACCTGACTAAAGTAGTTTAAACACATAAGGGTAGTGTATGTGCGTGCAGTGTGTGTTTCCAAGAGAAGTTTCCTTAGACAATAAGATGATAAGAATTCTGGAGGTTGGAGGGATTTGTTTAGCAGCTCAGTGATGTCAGGGTCAGAAAAAGCTTTTCAGTTAAGATGTGTCCAGCTCAATATCTCATGATCAAGTCCAAGGCAGAACAAATGCGTAAAGGGGGCAAAATTCATGATAAGTGTCGTTTTTACCAGGAAAGGAAACCCTGCCCCAACCCACCCCAATCCCCCAGGGACTTCTGTTTAAGTCTTAACAGACAGAATGTATCATCAGGCCAATCCTAGTTTCCAAGGAAGTTAGAAGCTCAATCGTTTAACTTTTCTATACTCTTCAGAAGAAATGGAGAAGGAAGAAGAGGATTAGAAAGGGATATTGATTGAAGCAACTCACAGTAAATTTGCAGATACAGAGTGGGCAAAGCAAACACCTGATTGGTCGATGTCATTCTCTGAGTAGATATTGAAAGATCAGGAACTCAGCTTTGGATGTATGGAGGTGGAGGTTGTGGTAAACTGAATAATGGCCTCCAAAGAAATCCATGCCCATACCTGAAACACGTGATCATTACAGTACATGGCAAAAAGGACTTTACAACTGTGATTACACTAAATATTTTGAGATGGGAAGATTATCTTCAATTATCCAGGGCATGTTCTTATAAGAGAGACATAAAGTATAGGGAGATTTGACTCCAGAAAAGAAACAGATATAAGAGTAGAAGCAAAAGGTCAGAGTGGTAAAACAAAGGGACCAAGGAATATAGGGAACTTATAAAAATTGAAAAAGAAAATGGATTCTTCCCTAAGAGCCACCAGAAGGAACCAACTTTAATGACGCCTTGACTTTAGCCTACTGAGACTGACTCTTTAGATTTCTAATCTCCAGAACTGTAAGAGAATAAAATTGTGTTGTTTTAAGTTTATGGTAATTTAGGACAGCAATAAGAAACTAATACAAGTTGCCTTTAAAATATCTAAGAGCTGTTAGATAGACAATTGGATATAAGGGTTTGGAAGTGAGAGAAGGCTGGACTTGAGATATAAATTTGAATTATAGTCATATGGGTGGTATTTGAAGTTACGGGAGGACATAAACTCATATAAGAGGGGTACTGCCATCTGTCTGCTATGCATCTTTTAGCATACATAACTTAACCTGGCTGAAACATTATTTATTGAACATGTATTGTGCCCTGGCATCATACCAGGCAATTTACATTTAATTGAACCCTCACTTAATCTTCACAAACACTTTATGAGATAGACACCATTTTTATGCCCTATTTATAAAAAAAGGAAAATGAGTTTTAGAAAAGATAGGTCTAAAATCAGAGCACATGACATAAAGGAGACTAACTCCATTCCTTGCGCCTCGGCCCTAGGACCCAGGTACTAGCAACAATGACATAATCTAGAAGTTCGTTAGACTACGGAATCAGAATCTGAATTTAAACCCAAATTATCTGTACGTTAAGTGTGAGAAGCATTAGATTCTAGCCTGTCTCCACAATGGGTTCCACTCACACATGTGTTGCACCAAGAGCCTAGCTCAGAGTTGTAGAAATAGAGATGTTTTTCGCCTCAGAATCTTTGCTCATGCCATTCTCTTACCCGGAGCTAACAGTGTAGGTACCCAGAGTAGGCGCCTCCAGTACTCTCGGGTGCTTTTATCTATTGTAACTCTCGGATTACACTAGCATGGGGAAGTCTCTAGGGCAGCTGACAGTTTTTCCTCTCCTGGGTATCTCAGCACCAGACAAAAACCAACACTCAGAGTACACACACAGCAACTATTGAATGGAAGTGTATGAAAGAGCCAATGAAACTTAATCCGTCGCGGTAGACACACGCGCAGGCGCACTGGCGCCTGCAAGGCCCGGACTGGGGCGGAGCGGTGAAAGGAGCGGGAGGATTCAAAGCTTGCAGTCTGGACGTCCACTGGTTGAGGGACTGGGCGCATGCGCACAACTCAAAGACGCCGCCTTGGAGGACTTACCCGGCAACCGGAGCCCGGAAGCGGAACAAGCTGAGCGTCTCCGCGCAGCGCTGCGACCATGGCGGCGTTCGGAATTGCGATTAGTGGTGACAGTTGGTTTTCGGCTTTGGCGCTCGGAGTGACCCTCTTCAAATGCCTTCTCATCCCTACCTAGTAAGGGACCAGCACAGCCAGAGGCTGGACAGGGAGGCCTGCAAGTCGGTCAGGGCGAGAGAGAGAAGTGTGGATGCCCCTGCCTGTCAGGAGGAAAAGGGGGTCTGGAAGATGTGTAGGCGCCTCTCCGCCTTTGCTAAGAGTCCATTCCGCCGGTTAATTGTTACTTGACCCTAGAATTAGATCATAGACTTGAATGGCTGGGTTCCGACCTGATGTTGTTTGACTTAACGATGCTGAGCCTTAACGGTCCTCACCTTTCGTACGCAAATTAAAACATACACTCCACGATTCAGTTTGTGGGGGACGGGGTGGGTTGGGGGTGGGGTTATCAGGTGCCTGCTGTGCTAGGCCGGGTTCTAGGTCCTGCAGAGAAGGTGAAGGGAAAGACACCTAACAGTCCTTGCCTTCCAAGGTGGGGCCAGATAAACAAATATGAAAATTTCAGATTGTGATAAGATCTATAAAAGAAATAGTGAACAGGTCAAAGCTTCATTCTATTAGGAGGTGATGTTTGAGTTAAAATACGAGGGATTTTAAAATAATAAAGTGTAAAGCAGTTCAAGCATAGAAAGGAGTATGTGCAAGGCCCAGTCATAAGAAGGAACTCGAACATTTTAGGAACAGAAAGTGATCATAATGGCTGAAGAGCAGTAGGGAGGAGGAGAGTGGCACAGGATTAGGTATAGTGGCCAGATTACACAAGGTTAGATTTTAGATTGGGTGTCAGGGAAGGTCTCAGCAGAACTGACATATGATTGGACCCTGAAGACGCACCTAGTACTTGTCTTTTTGGTAACATATGTATGTATTTCTGTTGAGTATACACCTAGAAATGTTATTACTAGGACATCACCTCAGTTTTTAATTGTGGTTATGAGGAATCTTCAGGAAATTCAGGTGATATTGTCAGCAGGTTAGAGATAACCTGTTTCTTGAATTTAGGAAAGACACTGTGTTGTATATTGTGATTTGGGAGTCATCGTACAGTTGATAGTGGAAGTAATCAATGTGAATAAGATTGTCCAGGGCACAGTAAATTGCATAAAAGGAGGGCCATAAACTGAACCTAAGGAACATCAACATGTACTTGATGAACACTGGAATAGAAAGTATGAAGGAGATGTAGAAGGGGTTGTCTAGGAAACTAAGGAGTTATCCCTATGAAAAGTTGTGTAAAACATTGCAAAGTGTAAATCACGTTTTGCTATGAAAGTCATTGTTGGCTCTGGTGAGTGCTTAATTCAATGTATCAGGTGCTGTTCTTGATTGGAAGGGAGGTACAGCAGTGGACAAACATTTTTTTTCCTACTAAAAATGGAGAAGGGTAGTAAAATATGCAACTACAAATATGAATTATGTGGAGCTGATTATTTTGAGAAACTGCAGACACAGGAGAAGTTCTGAGAACGGAAGTTACCCTTTTGTAAGGGAAATTTACAGTAGAAAGAGGGCCTGTACATAGATGAGAAATATTGCCAGAAATACTTTTTCATCAGAGATGTTTATCGGTCATGGTGATCTTTATTTTCCAAAACATTTCCTTTTCTCATTTTCCTGTAAATTGCCTACCCCCTCTTTAAAGCCACAAAGGCTTATTCCTTAGCTCAGAGTGATATATAGGCCTCAATTATCTGGTCACCTTTTGAGTCTCATATGTTTTAAAACTACAGTACAAATATGCATAATAATATGCATATTTTTCTGTTAATCTAGTTTATATCTGTTTAATTCTTAGACCAGCCACAAAACCTAGAAGATAAAGGGAATTTTTTCTCCTCTACAGGCGAGGAAATCAGATATATTTATATGTAGCAAGGAGGAAAAGAGTAAATGGGAAAATTTGGAAACATGGAAATGCAGGGCAGGGGTCTTTTCCCACCTTCTCTGTCTGATGAATTACTACCCATGCTTGAAGATCCAGCTTGTGTGTGGTGTCTTTTCCAGATAAGGAGTCTTATTAGAATTGTCTATCAACAAAAGTAAGTCACCTTTGAGCAATGGCCTAAGGATATACCTTCAGAAAAGGTATGGGTTTTTGGTCAGCACTTTAAATAATGCCAAACTTTTCACTTATTTGTAGATCCCCAACTTTTCCAGAAGTAAGTCTGTCCTCCAGATAATGAGCTGTTTCAGGATTGTGCAATGCCTGTTTGCATCTTTATAAGATACTAAGCTTTGACTGAGTAGGGTGTGTCATTCCATTTAAAAGGATAATTATGTAAGTGTGAAAATGATAAATGTTACAAAATCTCATTCATCTAATTATTTTGAGTAGCCATTCCACAGATTTTGAAGTACACCGAAACTGGCTTGCTATCACTCACAGTTTGCCAATATCACAGTGGTATTATGAGGTAAGTTTTAATTCTCACCTTTTTGGAAGGTTTTTTTAGGGTGTTGTATGAAAGCAATCAAATAAGTATTAATATAAAAAGGTTTTATGTGATCATAGGCCTTACTTATCCTTATAAAATTATGTTCTTTCTTAAATCTGTCCTCTGACACTGTTTAATCTGATTAGTTCAAAAGGAGTTTCCCACACTATAAATTGGGAATTATAATATTTGCCATACCCTTTTTGAAAGAACATTGGGAAAGAGGAAAGATTAGATTCCAGGCCTGGCTCTGCCATAGCATAGAAAATATACTTCATCTCTCTGTGCCTTAGTTTCTCATCTGACACATGAAGATTCTGTCTGTCCCTAATACTTTATGATTTATGTGGAAATAAAGAATCAAATGTTTTGTGTATGCATCTGGTAATATACAAACCATTTTTTTCTATTTATAACAACTATGTCTGTATTTCTATTTCTGCTATGAATTACTAAATTGTATTAGCTATTCCATGAAAAAACACATCAGTGCAGAAATGTCTTGATCAAAATCAGCAGCACTCTGCTATCAGAGAGATATTTTAAAAGACAGCCTAATAAAATTTTCTGTAAGATTGTTGCTGCTTTTTTTAAACCTGATCAGAATAGTCCTTTTCATTGAAAAATCTTAAGAACAAATGACTTAAATAACCAAATTCCTTCTCACGTAATACACTATAAGGAGTGCTTAGGATCTTTAAGTAATTACTTTAGTGTAAGATATTTCAGACTCCTTATATGCATACCAATGAGGAGATGTTATTTGTGGTCCAGTAATCAAGAGCTTGGGTTGTGGTTTCAGACTGTCTGAGGTTAACTTTCAGTTCTGCCATTTAATGCCCATGCTGGCTGACTGGGCAAACTGTTTGACCACTCAAAGCCTCAACATCCCCAACTATTAAACAATGATGAATAATTATTAGGATAAAATGAATATAACGAGCACTTAGCATAGTGTTACTTGGAAGAAAAGTACTCAGTAAATATGATTAAGGGTTATTAATCATTAGTATTATTAGCATAATGACCCTTATCTTTAAATGGAAAAGCATTCCCCTTTCTCAGGATTCCACCTTTTTTCTCTGACCATTCTCTCTTAGTCTCCTTTGCTAATTCTTCGTCATCTATACACCCTTTTAAAAGCTGTTACTCTCTGAGGTTCTCTTTGTGGTCCTTTTCTCTTTCAACCCTATTGTTCTTTCATTTACTGTGTTCTCTCGTTTACTTCTCTGGCTTTCACTACTCTCTGTTATCTTAGGACTCCTAAAACTATATGAGCTGTCTTCTACATCAGTTTATTTTAAATAGAAAAGGTTTATGTAAAGAGTAAAGGTATGCTTCTTTGTTCTTCCTGCCCTTCTCAGCAGTAACAACATGACAAAACCAACAAGGAGCAAAACTCAATCACAAGTAAGGCTTGACTTTATGTGAGGGGAGGCTCACAGTAGAAATGAGGCCTGAGAGGCACTTGCAGTCATGTCGGGAAAGGCCTTTCTGTCACGCTAGAGAGAGTGCACATGGGAGCAGGGCATTACTTTTAGAGCCCTTTTTAGCTGTGACTTCTAACCTATCTTTCATCTCTGCCTTCAGATTAGGTTAGATTGATTTCTCTTCTAGAAAGACCCATTAATATTTGTGGAATGATCTCAGTCATCTTTTGTAGAAGTTGAATGTTTCTGTGTTAAAAGAACTAACTCTGTTGTGGCTTCCTTAGCTTATGGATTTGAAGTCAGGAGATGCAGATTTAAGTCCCATCTCTACCAATGTTTAAGTGACAGATCTGTTTACTTGGGAGGAGATATTAGCTAATAGCTTCACTGGATTCCTAAAATAAGAAGATAGTCCTCGATGGAATCCTTTATGTCAAAAGAAACTTCTGAGCCAGGTGTGGGAAGTTTCTGGGGAGTAGAGTCAGTATATAGAGTGACTTCGAGTGTTGTGAGATTGGGGATAGCAATGGTAGGACAAGAATACTTTGCTTTGAAAAAATGACCATCTCTCATTGTATCTGCACCGCCTCCCAATTATTTTAATGCTTTAATGTCATTAAAGTTGAGGAAACTTTTAGACTTCTAATAAAATAAATGACTCTTTAAGGGTAGAGTAAGTTCTGAGATAGAACTGTAGCTGGAAGCTGCCATTGTTAATAAACTGATGTTTGCTTTCTTGGAATTACATGAAATATTTTTTCTAAATGTTTTTTTAATATCCATAGTCTAGGAAGAAAACATTTTGGGGCATTCACTACTCAATATATCTTTATTTGTAAATTGTAAATAGCTCTCTGTTAATATGCTATGAAAATTAGAAATCAAAAAGGTTGAGATTTAAAAAAATAGAATTTCTAATTTTGTTTTCTACAGTTCAGTGGTTTATCTTGGTTACATCCCATATTGGATATTTGGAATTAGAGAAGCAGCTTTTCAAAAAGAATTTAGTGGCTGGATTCATAACCTGAGTGCCCGAGACTGGATTTGCCTCGGGAGTGAGGCGTCTGTATTGTTTGATTTTTTTAAAGGAAAGATACAGGCAGGAATGAAGGCAAGTAGGCAGGCAGGAAGAGAATGGAGGAGAAAGCATCTTTATTTTATTCTTACTTAGTTGTTCACAGTGGTCCACCCCCACCCTGTGAACCTGCTACTCAAACCCAGGGGTAGTGACTTGCTCCCTTGGAGGTGATTGCCCAGCCACTGCTCCACCGGGGTGCACTGGCTCCTGCATTTCATACATGGAAGGGGAATAAACAGTCTACTTAAGGGGATCTGAAGTTGTCATTTATCCTTATCATGAACAAATTGCTAACAAGTAGTCAGTCTCTCTCACCTCTTTTTTTTTTTTTTTTTTTTTGATAATGTGGAAAGTTTATTAGGAGAAGCAGAGATAGAGATATCTCTGTGGGTAGGAAAGCTACATTTCACCTCATTTTATACCACAGAGAGACCCCAAATAGTACTCCCTATGGACACCCTGTTACTACCCAGTGAACCCCTTGGTACAATTTGAGAACAGAGGAGTTCCCACTGAAAAGAGCAACAAATGCAGAGTAGGGAGAATGTTATTACTGTTTTAGCTCTTCTACATGCCAGATCTAGATTTTAGTTTTAGGGGCATCCTGCAGGGATAGTAATTTTTTAAATAATGTTCACTGGTACTTAATTTGTATCTAATTTAATAGTGTATATAGTCTTTTATATGTGTGTGTGTAAGTTTAATACTAACCCATGATATAGGGAAAATAAACTTAGAGAAAAAGAGCAAACTATAATATATTAAAGTTTATATATTTTTCTTACAATCTGTATTTTCATTTACTCATTAGTGACTGTTCATTTAACTAATTATAAGTCAATTATTTAATACTTAATGTATAAGGGTAGATGATCAGGATACAGAAATGACAAAGAGTGGTTTCTGCTCTCGAGGATCTCATAACCTAGTGAAACAAAAGATATCTAACATTTGTGTAGGCTTTTTTCATTTTTAAATATATTCCATACATATTATCTCATTTAATCCTCACATTACCTTATTTTATAAAGAGCGAAATTGAGTCCGTGAGACAGAACTTGAGCCCAAGTCTAGTGAATTATACCATAGCTCCCTTTTTATATTTAGATGAGTAGAACCATGTCATATCCAAGTTTATTATTGTAATATCTCATATTAATTTCCTTTGAAGTATAATTTTTTTCTATTGAAAGACACTGGAGACTTTTAAATAACTTAGGAGTTAGGTTTTGTTTTGAAGTTACTCTTATAAATTTAGAGCCATATGTTAAATGAAATTTTATTTTATGTACTTTTTTTAAAAACCAGAGAACGAAAAGTGTACAGTCTCTGCACCCTCTTCATTTATTCAGTTATGTAGGATATGTTCTATCTTTTATTTTACCACAGGCAACTTCAGAATGGACCTTGGATTACCCCCCCTTTTTTGCATGGTTTGAATATGCCCTGTCACATGTTGCCAAACATTTTGATAAAGAGATGCTTAATGTCCATAATCTGAATTACTCAAGCTCAAGGACCTTACTTTTCCAGAGATTTTCTGTCATCTTTACAGATGCACTCTTTGTTTATGCTGTCCACGAGTAAGTCTGAGAATGTCATTTTGTGTGGAAGATGTTTATGAAATATAGTATAAAGTAGCAATAACTTGTTCCTGAGGTGGGTGAGACGGAGTTCATGTATAGCAAGTTCTAGAATAGTCCAAACCTATGTTTTGTGTTTTAAACTGCATAATGAGTAATTATAATAAGCAGTCTCACTGAATCTTATAGAATAAAATGGGGAATAAGGAAGGATTACAAGGCAGAGGTAGAACAAGAGATTGTGAATGTTGTGAAAAGTAGTCCCAAGTAGAGTTCCAGGACCATTTCTTTCCCAAACGACTCTATATATAGGTTTCTTTCCTTCCTAGCAGGCCCCCAGATCTTCTATGACCTACCCTATTCTTTGCAATGTTCATATATACAGCACGTGCATATGCGTGCACGTGCGTGCACACACACATATGCATTATGCTAACCACCAGCAGAGTTCCCATTCTAGTAAACTCAAGAACTTTCACTGGCTGCTTTTAGTTGTTGTTCTGGAGTCTTCCCTTCATGAATACCCTGCACTGAATTTAAGTTATATTCACATTTAAAATTTTTATGTTTTCCTTTTTTTACTTCTAAATTAATTTTAAGTGGTTGAATACACACATATAGAATGTCTTGCACATTCTAATTGCTCAGTCAGTTGGTTTCTATTCTGTCCTAGTATTTCAGCCTACTGGTGAGATTGTCACAGTTCAGGAACTGGTGTCCATTCAGTGACCCTTGTCATAAATGGATCATTTCTGTTTGTGAGGCCCTCTATCCTGAACCCTTGCCCCCATTCAGGAAAGAGTCTCTTGGGAATTCTGTTGAGTAACTCCTGTTTGCCACCCTAACTTTTAATCTGTTTATGACCTGCAAGTGTTCGAAGGAAGGTCATTTTTACTATACTCCTTAGAACTCAAAATACTTTAATTCAAGATCCCAGGGAAAGCATGTACTGGCAGTTAGAGGATATAGAATTTATTTCCATCTGCAATGTAGAGGGAACAGTTAAGTGATATATAAGTCATTGAAACCTATGTGCCAATTCCCAGAATCAGGTGCTATGTAGAGATTATTAACTTACTTAATTTTGCAATTACCCTGTAAGGTTGTTACTATCTGTACTTATTAGGAACCTGAGGCTTCTCAGAAGAAAAATTAGACTTTTTCTTTGTTCTTAGAATTTGCCAATATTCAAATAAAGAATTTTAAATCTTCTTTTTATGGAATCTGTTCCTCATCAAAATTTTGAACAACACGTACACAGTAGAAATGAACAAACCTCCTCCATCTATAACTATCATCTTGTAGTGCCTGTTATTTCTAGCTTCTGTGTCTGAATATCATTTCTATAAAGTGAAAATGGTATCATTGTTTAGTCACTTGTAATGATCATTTAGTAATGTATCTTGTCCTTTATACAACATGTAGTTTTACATAAGCTTTTAAAATTTATTTGGGCAGTAAGGACCTGCAAATTCGCAGTTCTGTTCTTTATTTGATTGATATGATGATACATAATTTAGAGTGCTATATCATTCTGGTCTTTGTCTTTTATTTGTAAAGACTGAAATAGTGTGGGCCCTCTCAATTTTCAGAATCTTTACCATCGGATTTTTGGTAACTGTGTTTAGGGGGCTTTTTTTGTTTATTTAATTTTTTTTTTTTTACTGAGGTTACACTGTTTTACATAAGTTTTAGGTGTGCAGGTTCACTTTATATCAAACATGAGAAATACATGGACCTGGTCTGTCTTTGTTTCTACTGCTATCTTTTTAGGCAGTCAAGAATTTGTGACAGTTGTATCAGAAATGGCTCATAAAAAATGTATCAGCGTGTATCATAGTGTGCTCAGTAGAAGTGTTACGATAAAGATCACTCAAAGTTATTTCTGTTTCTTTCCTGATGTTTCACTGTAGGTGCTGTAAATGCATTGATGGCAAAAAAGCAGGTAAAAAACTTACAGAGAAGCCAAAATTTATTCTATCAGTATTACTGCTGTGGAACTTCGGGTTGTTAATTGTGGATCGTATCCTTGATGTTTTATGCACTTCTTTCTTACATATATATGTATATATATATATATATATACACATATATATGCTAAGTGTAAGGTTAACTCTATAGTGATGATTCTAAATAGTGATGAGTTGCTTTGGAAAATGGATATAAGGTAAATCCATGGGTTTCCAAAACTGTGGTCTCTGCCCAACTTTATGAGTCTGGTTGATAGAACACTTTGTTCCTGAAACATTAGTGTTGCTATGAGAGAACCAGTGAAAACTACCTATGAAAGTATACTGGGATTTGTTCATTGTCTTCAGATTAATCTTATCCATATATCTCAAATAGTTTGATTAACATTAAATACCATTTGTGGGAAAGGATATTATCACAATGTTGCATATAGGGATAGAGAACCTTTGTGCTTTCTACCATCTTGGCTTATCAGATATTAACAGCCACAGTTCATAAACCCAAAGGGTTGGTTGTAAGTAAAGTCCTAATGCTAGAAGTGTAATCGTTTATAATTTAGATAAAGTACAGTAATTTGAGGAAAATACCCAGATTTTAGTTTAAATCTGAACTGGGCTCAAATCTCTTATTTTATTATAGTAGTTTTAGGTCATGAGTTAGATTAATGTCTTTAAGCTCTGAGTACCTCACAGGTTATTTATGAGACTGAATAAACAAGATTGTACATGGAGTATAAACAATGACGTTCAGTGGCCTTCAGTAGCTACTATGTCCTTTCCTTCCTCATCCCTTAGTTAAAACAAACACCAAAAAAAAAAAAAAAAAAGTTCTTGCCCTTCAAGAAATGTGTCTTTAAAATAAAAAAACCATGGAAAGTTTCCTGATTTTCTTAAAAATAAAAAATTTTAATTCCCTATGATCACCTTGGCACTATGTAAGTTTTAATTAGAGTTTTCCCAGAATTTGACTCTGTAGAAAACACATTTATGAGAAGTCCAAACTCGTAGACAATATTTTTGTCTTTAATTTACTTATTAATAAGGCACTCAATGGTGAATCTATACATATAGGCTTACAAATCAAAGTTTTGGGTTTGTAAAAGTTACCTCAATAAATATTTTTTAAAAAACCTATTTGAGGATATTTGAAAGTCATTCTGCTTTACCGAAGAAAATGTTAAATTACTGATAGCTACTTAAAATAAGATACTTATATTTTACATTAAAACATTTCTTCAATTAAAAAAGAAAGAATGCATTTGAGGGTATCTTGTAGCTCTCGTCTCTAAGGTGCAGACCATGTAAAGCCTGTGAACCTAGGTTTGAGACCAAGTGGAGAATAGCAGAGGGGGTACAAAAAAAGGCATTTACAATTTTTATACTCAATATGCTGGCATAGTTCATTGTAAATTTGGTGTCTTCTGTTGTCTTTCCTTGACCTAAGTCCAGATATTCATTTCCAATACAATGGCTTTTTATTTGGATTGATGCTACTCTCCATTGCACGAGTATTTCAGGTAAAAACCAAATAGGCTAATTAGATTTCCCATCCCCTCATGTTTTCAGATTGTAATGGAAACAGTGTAGTGGGTGATGAACTTATGTGAACAACTTTTTTTAGTCGCTAAAAGCTATAGACATTTTTCAGTTATTTTTCACAAATTCCGTCTCTTTTGACAATAATTTACTTCATTATACACATAAGCAAACTATTTTTAAAAACTTGTAGGGTGTGCCCTTGTGTCTCAGGTGACTGAGACACCTGGGGTGTGGACCATGTGAAGCCCAAGTCCTGGTTTATGACCCAGGACTGGGAGTAAAAAATGAAATGAAATAAATAAATAAATAAAAATTCCCTGTCACCTTCCCTTACTCCCTCATTACTTTAAAAAAGTGTGACAAGCCTGAAATAGGTTTTTTGTTGTTGTTGTTTTTTTTTTGAAGAAAAGGTGTAGGCAGAAATGAAGGTGCGTAGACTGTCAGGAAGAGAGAAAAGGAAAAAGCATTTTATTTCCATATTAGTTATTCACACTGGTTATTTCCCCTCCCAGGCCTGGGATTCGAACCCAGGGTTCTGTGGCCTGCATCCTTCAGAGGCAATTGACCTAACCACTGCTCCACCAGAGTGCACCAATCCTGAAGTACATTTAAGTTTCTGTATTGGTTGAGATCATTTATCTAGGAATAAAATCTTCAGTGGTTTTTACAATATGAAGACTGTGATGGTGGGGCTTTACTAGCCGAAGCATAGTTTAACGGGAAGTACAGGATTTAGAATCAGGAAGACCTAAGCTGAAATTCTAAATAAACTCAGATAGGGGTTATTCAAACACATTTGCAGCTTCAGATTAAGTACATTATATATAATATTTTACTGAGCAAACCTCACAACTATTCTGTGAAGTTGTTCTAGTATCCTCCTTTTTAGAGGTGGAAATCAGAAATTCAGATTTCTGGTCTACCTTTCTGTACACTAAATCAATCTCTGGGATTGGAGTTTAGAAATTGCTAGAGAATTTTGATAAACCATCAGGTTTAGGAACCACTAATCCAAGTAAGTAATTTAACCTTCTCAGCCTCAGTTTTCTGATCTGCAAAATGAAATTCAATCCTTGTTACATTTTTATTGTAAAGTGGAGCTACCTGCTTCACAGGTACTTTAGAAAGATCAAATCTGATACTCTATTTTAAAGCTCCATGTCAATTACAAATATTTGAATGTGTTTTTTTCTTTTTAATTACAAAAAGCTGCACAGTACTTAGATCATAATTGGTTGTTGAAGAAATACACTTAAATTTAGCTGTAGAATCAGCTAGACCTTCTTTAAATCTTAAATTAATAAGTTGAAGAAGATGGAAGCATCCCATCCCATTCTTATCATTCCTGACTGATCTTTTTTAGACCATACCTGTTAAGACAGTTGAGACAAAGAACTTGACCTTTCATTTCCCTTGTTGCACTCAAAGAACATTATCTCATTTGATCCTTCCAAAATTCCTGTGAGGCAGATAGAATTCAGACTTCTTCAATTATAGTCAACTCAGTTTGGGGGTTTTGTTTTGTTTTTAATCAGAATACTTTCAGATGTCCTAGGTAGTTTGTTAGGATCAATTATTATGCTTGCTACCTTCAGCTTGATAATCCTATATGTTCACTGATCTGTAACATAAGATTTAAATTGTTCTTTGGCAGCATCGTACATATTCATTCATTCTCGTTCCCAGTTCCTCTTTTGTAATCAACTCCAACTATTGTAAACCTGTAAGATGGTGTGGGTAGCTAAATTCTTTGGACTTTAGTCCTGTACGGGAATTTGTAGTGTGTTGCTTTGATGATAGAGCCTGTACCTCAGCATCAGACTTAGTACTTAATATTTGTTGAAGTAGTGAATTTATGAATCCACTAGACTCAGTATAAAAGCTAGCTAGAATCACTTGCCTGTGTACTATATGCAGTTGCCTAAGCTTTTGAAATGTTTTATAGAAAATTAAAATCCTATACAAAAGTAGAAAAAAATAATACAGTTATCTACATATGCACAAGATTATTTTGAAACACACCCCAGATATCATATTTCCTTGGTTAACTATTCTAGAATACATTTTTAAAAATATGTACTTTTTAATTGTGGTAAAATAAACATAACAAAATTTACCATCTTAAGTATTCAGTTCGATAGTATTAAGTAATTCCCATTGTTGTACAGGCAACCCCCAGTGTTGTTTTTTAAATTTATTTTTAATTTTTTTTAAGGAAAGGCACAGGCAAAATGAAGGCAAGCAGGCAGGCAGGAAGAGCAAAGAGGAAGAAGCATTTTACTTTATTTTTATTTAATTGTTCATAGTGGTTATTTCTCCCAGGACCTGCAGCTGAAACCCAGGAGTATGTGGCCTTGCGCTCCGTCAGAGGCAATTAACCTACTCCACCAGGGCACGTCATGTTTTTTATTTTTAAATAAACTTTAAAAACTTTTATGTGAAAGTAGTAAAGATAGTAAAGAGAGTTCTGGTACCCCCTCACCCATTTTCCCCTAATGTTACTGGTTTACGTAACATCGAATGTTATGTTCATCGAATCAGGAATATTACAATACTACATTTAGTTTACCCTGAATTTTAAAGTGTTGTTTCCCTTCTGAATCTTCTAGAAAAGGCATATGGAAGGAGCCTTTCTCTTTGCTGTTCTCCTACATTTCAAGCACATCTACCTCTACATAGCACCAGCTTATGGTATATATCTGCTGCGGTCTTACTGTTTCACTGCAAATAAACCAGGCAAGTTTTAGCAACAGTAAAAACTGTTTTTCCTTGTCTGTATGGCTTGCTTGGGGAGATGGTTTTATGATATACAACAGATAACTCTCAGCTGTTGATCCTGTGACCTCTTTACCCATTCTGTCTTGCCACATCATAAAGATTGGTATACTCTCCAGGTGTACTTCTAGTTTTAGCACATTGTATAAATTTTGACATTTATGCTCCTTGCTAATGATAGTGTTCCTTTTCTATAGATGGGTCCATCCGTTGGAACAGTTTCAGCTTTCTTCGTCTTATTTCCCTGGGACTGATTGTTTTCCTAGTTTCTGCTCTTTCACTGGGTCCTTTCCTAGCCTTGGTAAGTCTTCTTTTTATAAAATAATCAATGTTTTTTGTTTTTGAGAAAACGGAAACAATAAAACTAAGAATGTATAAGTTAAGCAGAGCTATACCTTTTCTTATTCTTCCCCAGTAAGACTTTTCATAGAATGTCATTGTTCAGACATTTTTGTTCATATTAAATATATATGTATATATATATTTATATGTTTAACTATGTGTCACACAGTCAGTCATTATTCACAGATTCCACATTTGCTAATTTGCCTGCTTGCTAAAATTTATTAACCCCAAAATAAACAGTGACAGCATTTTCAGTCATTCGCTAATAAACATTCTAAATTGCTTGGGATTTTACAGTCAACAAACATTTTCTTTTTTCCCCTTCTTCCCCAACCCTGAATTAAACCAGTTAACTAATTTCTGCTAAAACCGAAAAAACGCCACATCTCTCATAAAATCTTCTCTGCTTTCTCCTTCTAATCAGTAGACTTGTACAAGCTATAGTCCATGTTCTTCGCAGCTGTAAATTCTTCTATTGTGCTTATCTCAGCATAGTAATGGACTGGTATCCAAAGTACTTTCATGTACCTGCCCTCATGAGAGATGTGAAAGTTAGGCAAGAAGAGGTTCTGTACACTGCTCCGGGGTGGGGGTGGTCAGACAACTACTTACTGAAAGGAACAAAGATGAGAACTCAGACCTTGTAACTTTCTACACACTGTGATACAGACAATTCCTTCTTTTTTGTTTTGAATTTGGAAAAAAATGATTACTGTTTAATCTTTTTTCAACAGAACCAACTGCCTCAAGTCTTTTCCCGACTTTTCCCTTTCAAGAGGGGTCTCTGCCATGCCTATTGGGCTCCCAACTTCTGGGCTTTGTACAATGCCTTGGATAAAGTGTTGTGCATCGTTGGTATGATAGCAAGCCTTCTTACTGAAACTACGAATATTGCAAGGACTTGATAAATAGAAAACTCTGCTTTGTGTGTCAAATGTGACTGAACAGTTTGCTCTCCAGCCCTGCATTTCAGCTTTTAAAATGAAACAGGAGCAGTTTTAGGGACTGAGGCTTCAGTGCAGCAAACAGTACTAAAGCTCATTGTGGCAATGAGGTTATCGATCCTTTCCTTGGGGAAAAAAGATAAAATATTTGAACATTTTTAAAAGGTAACTTTCACCTTAAGTAAAACATTTGTCAACAGTTAGCCCTACTTTTAAATATGTGAAGAAGAAGGAAAGAAGAATGTATACATTTGCTCTGGGTACTACACCAATAAAGAAAACGATAACTATGCATGAGAAGAAATGAATAACCTAGGCTACGCTTTTAAGTTTGGGTTGTGATGAAAAATCACTTAGACCTTGAGGTGGGTCTACTGAAAATAACTCTCTTTGGAATAACTCAGTCTCTCATTTATGAACTGTCTAGCTTGCTGGGAAAGAGCAAAATCAAGAGATGGGCCAGCAAACTTCCTGTAATGGTCCAGATAGAAAAGATTTTAGGCTTCGCAGGCTGCATGAGATGTTTTTTTTTACAGCCTTAAAAAAAGGTAAAAACTGCTGTACCCTTGTGCCTGAGGCAACTGAGACAGTTAAGGTGCAGACCACACCACATAAATCCCAAACACTAGAGTTTGTGACAAAAAAAATAAAATAAAAACCATGCAGAGTTTCGGGGCCATGCAGAAACTGCTGGATTTGGCCCTCAGCCTGATCTAGAATCTAATGACTTGATTTGGAGGCCCACCTGTGTAAATTTCTGTGTGGCAGTGAGCAAGTCAGATGATTCCTCTAGTCTTGCTCTCTTTACTGTAAGGGGATAATAGAATTCCTACACAGAATGTTTTGAGAAACAAGTGCAATAATAAAGAAGTACTAAGTTATCAGTAGCAGAGGTTTTGGAGCCCGATTTGTGTTTCTACCACCAATTACTTGTGTGACTTATAGGGAAATTATTCCATCTCTGACTCTTAGGAGATTAAAAACAATGGCTGAAGGCACACCCTGGTGGTAAAGTGTAGGAGTTGACTTCATAAAGTAAGTAGGCCATTCTAAGCAAAAGGAATAGCTTATTCAAAGGAACACAAAAGAGTGCTATGTCAGTTCGTTGTGGCCAAATCACATTTAACAGAAAGTAGGAGATGAGCTTGGAGAGGTAGAAAGGAGTTAGATCATGAAAGATACTGTGCTGGTTAGGAGTATGAATTTACCCTGTAGGCAATAAAAGGATTCAAAGCTGGGATGTGACATGATCAGATCTGCAATTTTGAAGACTTGCTTCATTTTAGAGATGAGAGCAGATTGTCATGTACAGTGCCTGCCAGCTAAGGTCTGTTAAGCTGAACAGATTCCTTGTTCCAATGCTGACAGCTACTTTATGTAACATAATCTCAAGACCAGAGACATTTTAGGAAGAACAGAGTAGAAATGAACTCATGAAATCTTGATCTTGACACAGCAGTAAATTTAATAGCTTTTTGTTCTCAAGGAAATTGATTGATAAAATATGGGCTGCTATTAATAAAAATAAAATAAAATCTCATTACTCTGTAGGTTTAAAATTGAAACTCCTTGACCCCAACAAGATTCCCAAGGCCTCAATGACAAGTGGTTTGGTTCAGCAGTTCCAGCACACCGTCCTCCCCTCAGTGACTCCCTTGGCCACCTTCATCTGCACTTCGATTGCCATATTGGTAAGAACTCATTTCTGGAGTTTGCTCTGCTCTTCTGTCTGACTGGTTACATTTCAGCTTTTACGCTTTTCCAACCATAGGACAAATTTCCTGACTGTGATCCTACTGTAGATTGAGGCATTTCCTAGCAGCTCTTAGAGAAATTTTGAACACGGCAAGGATTCCTAGTGAAGCCTCTGTGAATGAGATTCTCACGAGCAGCTTTTAGACCATCTCTTCACCCTGGGATGAGGGAAAAAGAAAAGCCCAGGGAGGAAGGGTCATGTACCACACGGTGGAGTAAGAGGAAATTGTTCGTAGTAGGCGCATTCAGGTTTTCGTTGTTTTCATCTTGGCTAACTGATCAAAAAGGCATATTTGTGTGGACTACATGGATATTTTGTTTTTGCGATGAGTGAAGGGAGTCAACAATCACTGAGTATCGGGTAAGAATCAAATATGATTCAGATGCTATTAGAGGCTTTATTCATAGTTGTTTTTATTTGCTAGTAACTGTGTTGCCCTCTATTTTATGATGTAATTTATTAGAATGCAATATAAATAATTCAATCCTACCTATAATTACACTCAGCTTTATTTTGACATCTAAATGATCAAACCTACTAACTAAATATCTGACTCAATTTAATTACATGGCAATACTGAGAGGTGTGTACCTTCTGCTGTCCCACTTGTTCACATGTTCTAAATGAGACATAAAAACTTCTTTTCTAAAACCTCAGCTTATAAACTGCATATGGAAGGCTATGTTTGTATTGTAATTTACACTCCAGCCTACAAAGCTAGGTGTTTGTTCATTGATGTAGTAAAAGGTGATTTATTATTTGCCCCAAAATATCTGAGCTTTTGTAGTTTGACATAATAAATTCAGTGGCTACTAACTAATTATCAACATATATTAAGGGGCATTAAGGGATTAGACTGAATATTTTAGAATTTAATTACCATTTTTATTCATTTTAATGGGTTAAATATATATTTATGACTACCTTTTTTCTGAGTAGTTGCTTTGATATTAATGTTTGGTGAACTGTTCACAAAGTTATGAATTATTCCAGCTAATGAATAGTTTTAAGATCGATTGTTTTTCAGACATGATATAAATTGTATTCATCTGAACAGTGTTTCTGTAAAGCCTGTTTTAAATGATAAAGCCTACTTTAAATGATACTGAAGTTTTATTTTTGCCTGTTGTTTCTAGCCCTCTATTCTCTGTCTTTGGTTTAAACCCCGGGGACCCAGAGGCTTTCTCCAATGTCTAATTGTGTGCGCCTTGAGCTCCTTCATGTTTGGATGGCATGTCCATGAGAAAGCCATACTCCTAGCAGTTCTCCCAATGAGGTAAGCAGATAGCTCAGTCAGTCAGCATTTCTGGAATATTCACAATGATCCCTTTGTTTAACATTTGAGCTGTCCTTTCTTGACATGTTCGGTGGGATAGGCAAAGGTGTACAGGAACAGATTTATACTAACAAGACAGGGATGCTTAACTTGGTATTTCTGCACCCATTAAGATTCTAAGGTATTTGAAATTACAAGTAGATGTCTTCATTTTTCAGTAATGTGTACATGACACCAGGCTCTTAGGTCTGGGTATTAAGTGGCAGATTTGCTTGGGCTTCGGTGTCATCACATCTATGAAAATCAAGTTCTCACATTTCTTTTTTAAGCATCATTAGAGTAAAAAGTGGGACCGTTATGGAATAATAACTAACACTTGTACAACACTTCATATTTTCCAGAGCTATTATTTGGGGCTTTGTTTTATTTTGTTTGCATTCTTTCTTTTGAGCCTCACAACACCCTGTCTTAGCATCTTCAAAAACTGGGGTTCAGAGAGTTTAGATGACTTATCTAAAGTCACACAGCTAGCAAGTAGCAGAGTTAGGACTTAAACCTGAATCTTATGAGGTTGAATCGTAAGATCTCTTTACTGTGCCATCCTTTAAAAAAAAAATAAGTTATTTCAAATGCACCAGTGTCCATTTTGTGTTTTACCACCTGGCAATTGAATTAGCCTTTTTTTCTTGAAGTTCTTCTCAAATCCTGAGAGAAACCATTTAACCTCTGAAAGAATGGTAATCAAATTTATCAGGTCAGTATATGACTTATCCTGGTTTTTTTAGCACTTGGAGTTTCCAAATTAAAGAAACAGAGCAAAACTTTTCGTGTCTTTAGTTAGAATTCATACTAAACACCAGCAGGCTCAGGGCCTTGTCTAAGAGCTACAGGACTAGGTATGAATCTCCCAGTCCCGCTTCCCTGGCTGACACCACTAGGCAGCTCCCTATCACATAATATCCCTTTCTTAGAAGAAGGCAGTCTCTCAAAGAAGTAATTTTCTTTTTTGAATTTTCCAATTCAGTATGGTACATTCTTCTTTTCATTACTAAATGTCTCCCACTAAAAAATTAACATCAGTTGAATTGAACCTGTAGCAAAGGTCAGCATGTTATTTTATACTTCACGCACGTTCTGGAAATAATGAAAGATGCCTTTTATTCAAGCTACTGGCAAGTGTTAAGTTTCAGTCAATTTAAGGAATTATTATGAGACTTTTTCTTTTTAGCCTTTTGTCTGTGGGGAAAGCAAGAGATGCTTCAATATTTCTGATTCTGACCACAACAGGGCATTATTCCCTGTTTCCTCTGCTCTTCACTGCACCAGGTAACCAGCTTCTTTTTAGAGTGATATGTTTGATTGCCATGCCCTTTTCATCTGGGCATAGAGATCAATACTACCTGATTTAAACAACTTTAAAGTCTCTTGGAAGGAGAGTTCATCCATTCTCTTCAATAAAACCTCCAATTTGTCCCTAATTTTCAGTATCTTTAAATGGCATAAAAATGCATAGTTATGCTCAAAAAGCATCACTAGCACGATATTGCTGCATCGACATGCTTGATGGCCTTACGTATCATAAGCCTTTTTCTTTTCAACTGAATTATCTATATTGTTTGTTTTTAACAGAACTTCCCATTAAAATCTTACTTATGCTGCTATTTACCATCTATAGTATTTCCTCACTCAAGACTCTATTCAGGTAATCAAAAAAAGTTAATTTAAAATTATATTTACTCTTGTGAAATGTTTACTTGTAAGTGGTCTTTTAAACTTTATTTTTAAGTTGTAATGATAATATAGCATTATAAAACATTGACATATGGAGGGAAATTTCTCCCATAATCCCGTCCCTCTGGCATGAAACATTTCGTATCTTTTGTTTGGGAACTACTTGAGGAGAGGCTACCTAGCTTAAATTAAAACTTTATAAAAACTAAAAAAGTGGAATGTAAAATATGTGTTATGAGTAAACCACATAAATACAGATGCATAAAACTAACAGATACATACAAATTCTTATTATAGAATTAGGGGTGGAATTTTATGTCCTTATCAACTTTTTATAATGTTAACGTTAAAAAATGTATAATTTTTTTAAGTTTGCTGTGGTTCATATCTGATTGTGTCCATAAAACTTGATATATTTAGTTGTAAATTATATTAAAACTCAAATATAACCATGTGAGTAAGCAATTTTATCTTGGATATTTACCCAAAAGAATTAAAAATAAGAACTAAACAAGTATTTGTAGTTGAATAATCACTGCAGCCTTATTCATAGGAGCTAAAAGGTGGAAGCAATAAGTGTCAACAAATGAATGAATAAACAAAATGTGATCTATAGAATACTGTTCAGCCAGAAAGAGGGATGAAATTCTGAAAAGTGTTACAATGTAGATGAACCTTGAAAATGTAACCTCAGTGAAATAAGCCAGACACACGTGAATATGTAAAATAGGCAATTTATAGAAACAAAAAATAGTTTAGAGATTACGAGGACATTGGGGTAGTGGAATGAGGGTTATTATTGCTTAATGTTTCCTTCGTACAGGTGATAAAAATGTTTCTGAAGTGAATAGTGCTGGCCCCCTTGTGGCTCAGAGAGCCAAAGCACAGACATGAAAGTCGAACTTGAGTTTGAGACCCAGGGCCCAGAGGTGACAAAAAAAAAGTGAAAAAAAAGTGGATAATGGTAATAGTTGTACAAAATTGTCCATACACTTAATACTTAATTTTATACTTTAAGAGTGGATAAAGTAGTTAATTTAGGTTATTTCATGAAGAAAAATGTCAAACTAGAATTATATATTGTTTGCCACATTCTTATTCTAATATTCACAGTATCCAGCCCCCGTTCCTCTTCCAAATTCACAGCTAATTCCCTTCAGCAGCTCCAATTAAATGAAAGCATAGGTAGACGTTGGGTAAATTTGGATTCTTGACAATGTAATGGTATATCATCATGTGTCGCTAAACATGAAATTTAGTGCACTCTTTTGACTGTGGCTCTGTGACAACTTCACATCAAGGCAGTACAGGTGGGACGCTTTAGCTGAGAAATGTTTACTACAGCAGAATGACTCATCTAAAATCAGACTTTTCTTTTTTCCTTTTCCATAGAAAAGAAAACCCTCTTTTTAATTGGATGGAAACTTTCTACCTCCTTGGCCTGGGGCCTCTGGAAGCTTTCTGTGAATTTGTATTCCCTTTTACCTCCTGGAAGCTGAAGTACCCCTTCATCCCTTTGTTACTGACCTCAGTGTATTGTGCAGTGGGCATCACATATGCCTGGTTCAGATTGTCTGTTTCAGTATTGACTGACCCTCCTGTTGGCAAGACAAAGAAGCAATGAATAAAGGGACTATTTGGATGTGTTCCAAGCAATTATTTCATGGGAAATTAATCAGAACTTGAAGAAAGTTGCTGGTGGCAGAACCATTCATTTCAGTAGATCTGTCTGGGGCAGCATTCTTCCAAACTTGGCCTTGCCTAGCATAGCAACTTGATTGTCACCATGGTAAGAAGCCACTTGTCCTCCATACACAGTGAAATGCATCTGAAACAAAGATCACATTCCCCTGTTAAAATTGTCTGAGATTATTCAAACTGCTGTACTTGCTCAAGGCAAGCAGGGAGTCTGATCAACAGCATAGTATTGTAGTCTCTAAACATTATCAGGTTATAAGATGCAGAATCATGTGTTAAGTAGAATATAAATAATATACCACTTTGTATTTCTGCAAAAAAATATTTTGGATCATTACCAGCGCCTACATTCTCCTCTTGGCTTGCATACAAGCAGATGGTGTACTGTCCTCATTCTGTACACCTTGTTTCAGTATTTTTTTTTTAATTATACATTGTCAATATTCGCAAAGCCAAAAAAAATTTAATATACTTGTTTGGCCTTTTAGCAAATACTATAAACCATATTGACTCTTCTATTGCGTTAAGGACAAGTTGTTTATTCGAATAGCAAAGCACTGCTATTTTGATAAACTGCCACTTCTAGAACTTTGCTCATTAAAACTAACTGAAATGGTTTTTGCAGCCTGGTCTTCCCTCCCTTCGCTTCACTTTATAGCGAGATCACAGTTTGCAGAATACCTATTGCACATTCAAATTCAGTCACCATTTATCTAGTAGACACACATTTTACCCATTATTCCCTATGAAGATCAGAGAGAGTGCAAGGTCAATGGCATCCTGGGATACTATTCCAGCCATCCCATCTCTTAAATTCACTGCTTTCCCAGCCTTCTTTAGTTTCATCGTTTAGAGAAAGGTGGGGATTTTGACAAAGGGAGAGAGAAGCAAAGTCCCTCTAGTTGTTTTCCTCACTATAGTCCCCCTCGTATCCTGTGTTCCAACTGTTGTGACAACTTAGAAATCCCAGTGTGTTGCACTAGTTTGTGCCTCTGCGTCCTTTCATTCTTGTCACTTCTTTTGACTTTTAAAGGAAAGGTGCCAACAGGAATGAAGGTGAGCAAAGGCAGGTAGGAAGAGAGGAGGAAGAAGCGCTTTATTTTATTTTTTTTTAATTGTTCACCTTGGCTGTTCACCCCAGCCCTGGGATTTGAACCCAGGTCCTTGGGATGCATGTGAACTGCACTTTGCCAAAGGTTGCTGAGCAAACTGCCACTCCACCAGGGTGCATCCATTCTTCTCACTTCTTTCTCCTCTCTGCTGACGTTTTTACCCTGTCATCTGCTTCAAGATTCAGCTTAACTGCTGCCACATCTGTGAATATACATGTGGAACAGCACAGTGATTGAGAGCTGGGGCTTGGCACTTCCTGCTGAATCAAGCAACTGAGACAGTTGGGACGTGAACCATGTGACGGTCAAGGACCCAGATTCAAGACCGAGGGCCAGGTGGAAGTAACAAAAAAAACTAAATAAATAGAAATACTACCTCTTCATCCTTCTTTCCATTAAAACTGCTTTGTTGGTTTTGGTTTTGGTTTTTAAGAGAGGCAAGAAGAAGAAACATTTGTATTTATTTGTTTATTTTTGTTTCCTCAGCCCTGGATCACTAATCTGGGTCCTTGGGCTTTACATGGTCCATGCCCCAGACATCTCAGCTGCTTAAGCCACAGAGTATGGCCCACAGACCAGTTTTAAATCTTGTCTCCATCTTTCTTTCTTTCTTTTTTTTTTTAACCTGTACTCAAGTATGTAACCATCCTTTGACTCAAAGTTCTTGTCTCTGAAATGATGACAAATTTAGGACCCTGACTGGGACACATATTAAGTGCTCAATAAACAGCATGTGATATTTTTATGAAGACTTTCCTTTGCGTCTTCTTTCTCCCCCAGCACTGAGTATCCCTACTTGTCCTTCAACTGTGCCCGGAATCTGCTTGCATTAGCAGCTATAATACTTGATTGTTCATCTACTTTCTTGAAAAGACTTAATGGTTTGGGAGTAGAGATCACATTTGTCTTGTTAGTCTGTTTTGGGCACAGTTGAACAAAAGACACCACATCAGCTACCATTTAAATGTATATATTTACTAGTAGAAACATTTACACAAAAAACTCAATGTAGTTCTTCACATCTTTGCCAGGTGGCATACAAGCCAAAAACAAAACAAAACAAAACACCCCAAGATGAATTTGGATGCTTCTCAAGATCAGATTTGATTATGCTTTATAAGTTTTCACTGTGAAATGTGATGTCTGACCTGTAAGAACTCATCTGGGGCAAAGATTTCCAGAATTGTCTTCCTCTTTTCTGGAGGTTCTTGAGAGTTGCCTCAGAAGCCATGGGCCCTGTCTCATCTTCCACCAAAACAAATATACTTTGATCTCTTTCCTTTATTTGACTTCATGTAAGTTTTTGTTTGGCTTAAAAGTTCAAAGTCCAAAGTAGTCTTTTAAAAGTAACTGAACCTCTTTTAATACCAGGAGGGAAATAGCTCTAAAGAATAAGGAGTAGCTTGTTGCTGTCAACAGAGACTAGAATCCAGACATCCTGCCCACAGCCCAGGACTCTTTCCCAAGCATTAGACTTCATGTATTTAAACTTGGCAAAGATGTGGATGGTTTTCACCAACAAATTCCTAGATTTTCAGTAGTTATGAAATAAATGGAAGTGCTAGTGTAAACTGTTTTGAAATCTTGAATTAAGCATTGACAAAAAGAACAGCTAAGGTTACTATAAAAAAATGTAAACAAGGGGTGTGCCCTGGTAGAGCAGCAGTTGGGTCAATTGCCTGCGAAGGATCAATCCACTTACCTCAGGGGAAGCAACCAGTCTGAACAACTAAATATAAATAGATGTTTCTTCCTCCTGTGTCTTCCTGCCTGCCTGCCTATTCACCTTCATTCTGCACCATTCTGCACTTTGCCTTAAAAAAAAAAAAAAAAGATACATAAACAACTAATTTCTCACCTGTTATTTAATTTATATGCAGTGTAACAGAATTTAACAAGATCAAGGTGGGGGAGAGATTTTGAATTTTTGTCTTCCCCAGGTAGAGGAACAGAGACAAGACTTGGACGATACACTCGGAAGTGTGTTGTCTTTCTAGCCAGACACTTGTAGAGTTTTCCCTGTTAATGAAGTCCACCTGGAACCACTCCTGTGAAGGAAGCGCTCAGTGTCACCACTGTCCCTATGTATGTAGACCATGCAGCTTCTTTTTGCATCTAGGAGACAAAAGTAAAAGCAAGACATTTCAATAACATGACCTTTGAGAAGGATGTTTACTCTTCAGTAGTTCAATGAAATTACATTTTCAGCATGACCTCTTAAAAGCAGAATTTTGACCCTCTGTTTCCTTTTTTGTTCTCCAAAGAAAGAGGCTGCTACTGTATTAATGACAACTGGTTAGAGATTAGAATGATTTTATTAACCTCAAAAACTTGAATCAATAGAACCATTAGTTTCTCACAATGAAGTCCCACATTGAACATCCCAAGTTTATAGAAAATTGGATGTATGAAATAATATTTTTCAGTCTCAGCAGACAGAATTAAAAATAAATGTATATATTTAAAGCAACCGTGAAGCAGACAAAACCTATAGCATACCGTGTACAGATTTCTAAAATCAAAAGATTTTAGAGTGTTCAAAAGAACACTCAGGGTATATTTATTTTGCACAGTTTTCCTGACAGAACAGATCACTAATTAGGCATTGGGGCAGAGGTAGGGAGAGGGGAGTCTCATGGAGCTGTCTCATGTGTGTAGCTGCTTCTTAAGGCATTTAATGCTGAATTATTTTTTTCCCTCTGACTTTTGCCTATTGGTCTTTGGAGCAATACTGGAAATCTATTCCCATTTATATATGAGAGCCCCCCAGGTGATTCATAAGGAAAATCCCATATTGTGTCCTTTTCTGTTGAGTGCCCACAATGTGCCAAGTACTGACCTAGGCATTGCCTTTTTAAGTCTAATATTTTGAAAATCAAATTAATTATTGCTTTAAAAATTATTCCCTGAATTCCTATTGACTGTTATGTAATGTGCTAGGTGCTAGAGACCAAGAGGTAAACAAAAGGGACATATTCCTGCCCTCAAGGAACATCTATATTCTGGAGGCTAGAGAGACCTTAGAGCCTGGAAAGTGCTATGGGTTGAAATTGGGGAAGTAAGCAAGGCCCACATCATGATCTCTTAAGCCACTGTAAGGAATTCGATTTTAAGTCAAATGGGAACAAAAGGGCTTTAAAATCTCTGAGTTACATTTTGCATGCAAAATTCAGAAGATCCCCAGCTACCCAATTTCCCTATTAAGAGGCAACCATTGCTATCAATATCATTCCAGAGATTCTAAGCACTGACAGATGTTTATAAACATATGAGTGACGCATACTGTTATCCCCTTTAAGTATATTTTGGATGTTATTATCAGTACATTTTAAATGGTATTGTTCTCTTTTTAAAAGGAAAGGTAAACAGCCAGGAATGAAGATGAGCAGAGACAGGCAAACGGAAAGAGAGAAGAAAAAGAAACATTTATTTATTTTATTTAGTCGTTCATCTTGGTTTGTTCCCTCCAGCCCCAGGTCAGGTAGCTGGGTCCTCGGAATGTATGCAGACTTGGTATGTATGTCCAGCGGCATCGGCTAGGCCACGAAGTGCGCAGTGTTATACTTTCATCAGCTGTACAGTATCAGCATTAGCTATCTATTACTGTGTAACAACCTTTGTAGCTGAAAACAATACATTTCATGATCTCTCACTTTCTGCATTCAGGAGTCCAAGCACACTTTATATATGGTCCTCTGTTTCTGGGTCTCTCACAGGCTACAATCAAGGTGCCACGTGGAAGCTGTGTTCTTATCTCAAGTTTTAGCTGGGAAAGGGTCTGCTTCCATAGTCACATGGTTGGTGGCAGAATTTGCTTCTTTCTTGGTTATAGGAGAAATATGAGAAAATATGAGGCTATTAGTTTTTGGATGATTTACGTTAGAACACCCTCAATTCTTTGCCATGTGAGCTTCTCCATGGGGTAGCTCACAACATAGTAACTGCTTCAACAAATTCACCAAAGAAGAGTCTGCTGGTAAGACAGATTATCTTATATAATGTAATCATGGAAGTCACATCTGTTACCTTTGCCATAACCTATATATTAGAAGGAAATCACATCACACATACACACACACTGAAGGGGAGGGGATGGGTACCTGGACATGAGTACCAGGAGGCAGAGAAATGAATATCTTAGAGTCTGTCCACTACAGTATCCATTATATAAAATGAATAATAATTTATTTTTAAATTTTTTCTCTTAATGGACATTTAAGTTGTTCTAATATGCTTGCCAGAATGAATAATGTTGCAATCAATATCAATATTTCATTCTGCCAAGTACTAGAACTGAACATGTTGTAAAATGAAATTTATAGAAGTGGAATTTCTGGGTTAAAGGCTATGTTCATTTATGATTTTGGAAGCTATTGCCAAGTTGATCATAGTTGCATCAATTTTATGTTCCACAGGTAATGTATGATGCCTATTTCCCCACAAACTTGCCAATTTAGTGTACCATTTGTCTTTAGGTCTTTATCAATAATATCTCAGAGTAATATTGATTTTGCATTTCTCTTATAAGAAATTAGAATCTTCATGTTTAAAAGCCACTTGTAGTTTCTCTTCTGAAAACTGTCCATGTTCTTTGTCACTTTTCTATTAGATATCTTATTTACTTGTAAGATAGTATATATTTAAAAAAAACACTCCAGTTAGTCTGTGAATTTCCGTTGTGCAAGGTTATGGAATTTGGAAGAAGATTGATAGCAGTGTGATAGAGAAGTGGATAGATTTGGAGTTGGGAATGGCTTAGATGTAAGGCTTGAGGATGAGGAAAGAATCACAGATACCCTACGTGTCAGGTGTGACATCTGGATGGATGGTGGCACCATATACTGAGATGGGAAAAATGCAGGAGAAGCAAGTATAAGATGGAAGGGTGGTATCAAAAGTTTTGTTTTGAAACCATAAAATTCTCTTTAAAAATTTAGGGCCTTGGTTTGGAAACATGTTTAAAAGACACAAAACCATGAAGAAAAACATTATATTGATGAATATTGTTACATCAGAATTTTGATTTCTTTGTAATAGAAGATCTTATAAATGAAGACGCAGATTGGGGGAGAGTGGTTTGTAACATGTAACAGACAAAGAATTCATACTACCTCCCACAAGAAATCCATACAAATCATTTTTAAGGCGCCATGGTACCTACCAGATAAATCTGTCACCTCCAGGACCATAGTCTACATACATCACAAGGACCCGGGTCAGCAACCTCGGGCCAGAGGAAACAACCAAGATAAACAACTAAATAAAATTAATAATGAAGTGCTTCTTCCTGTCTCTTTCTGCCTGCTGCCTGCCTACTCGCCTTCATGCCTGCTTTCACTTTTTCTTTAAAAAAATAGAAAAAAGTAAATAAATAAAATAAAAAGATAACCCTAATGAAAATAAGTGCAAATTGGTGCAACCCCTATGAAAACAGTATGGAGATTCCTCAAAAAGTTGAAGATGGAAATCTCAAATGATCTCGCCATCCCACTTCTGGGTGTTTACCCAAAACACTAACTTCGCAGAGATTTATACACTCCCATATTTATTGCAGCCCTATTCACAATAGCTAACAACTGGAAATTAAGTGCCCAACATCAGATGAATGGATAAAGAAGATGTGGTACATATATACAATGAAATACCACACAGCCCTTAGAAGAGATGAAACCCTGTCATTTGAATCAACATGGATGGAACTAGAGGGGATTATGCTAAGTAAAATAAGTCCAAAGAAAAAGATAGATACCAGATGACCTCACTCATAGGTGGAATGTGAATTAAAAAAAAACAAAGGAACACATGAAAGAAAACCAACCCTTGGACACTTGCAACAGAACTGAGGTTGCCAGTAGGGAAGGGGATGGGCGTTGGGTGTGGACAAGTGGTGGTGGAGACCACTGGACAGTAGTGAGAAACACTTGGTCATTTGGTGGAGGGCAGGGAGTGCTGACACATAGCTGAGGAATGGGGAAACTTGTTTATTTTAATGTGTATAATTAAAGTTACTGTAGTAAAAGAAAAGGAGATCTGCTCTGGCATATTATACAGGTCAACCTCCTTGGAAAATATTCTGTGGGAATAGTTGATGCTTTCATAGAATATAGAATCCAGTTGTTTTTGTCAGTGCATGTCTAGAGTTTCCACATCATAGTATCGTATTAATTTTAGTCTTTTCCAACTAGATTATAAACCACATAGGATCAGGTTCTGGGCTTGTTTTTGTTCATCTCTATTACCCTTTGCCTTATCAAATACCTGAACATTGTAAATGCTGACACTGTTGAATAAAGGAATGAATGAATTGAAAAAAAGATAACCCTAATGAAAATAAAGTATATGTGCAGGTAATCAAACCGAAGGAAACCCTATTGGCAACTGTAGAAAGATATTCATTTCTGCCGAATAATAAGGTAAGCTGACCATACATACCATTTTAAAAAGGACAGTACCATTTGTTTTCATATTTCCAGACCATCAATTTTGTTCCGTTTTTAATAAACCAGGGCCATCTGTAACATGGAGCAAAAGGGGTGGCTGAGTTACTTTGGCACGGTCTGTTGAGGCCCCGGCCCATTTTTGACTCAAGGAAAGCAAGTCAGCATAATAATAGGGAAATGCAAATTAAAACAAGATGTCATTTTTCACCATCAGGCTAGCAAAACTAAAGTCTTACCAATAGAACATACTGCTACTTTCATGTATATTGTAGACAAGAATGGAGTTTGAATCAGTCTCTTTATAGAAGAATTGATGGAATCTAATCAAATAAAATTGAAATTCCATATTTTCTGAAACTCAGAAGTTCCAGTTCTAAATACAGAGAAACTCTTGTACATAGACTTAGGGAGATAATATGTACAGAATATGTAAATTGTGACAACGTTGGTGGAGAAATGACCAGGCTCATCGACTCTGGTCAGGCGTAGGCCATATGTATCCCAAGGACCCAGGTTTGTGTCCCAGCGCCAAGGGGTGTAACCAAGATGAACAACTAAATAACAATAAATGAAATGTTTCTTCTTTCTCTCTCTTCCTGTGTGCTTGCCTACTCACCTTCATTCCTGCTTGTGCCTTTCCTTTAAAAAAACATGGTAAGAAAATTTTATGGAGGAAATTATGGTCTATTTATTTATGAGTGATATGAAAAGGAAACCTGAAGAAATACATACTTGGAGAAATATATATCATGTTCATGCATAAGAAAGTTCAGCATTTTAAATATACCATTCTCCCCATAACAGTCTATAGATTCAGTGCAATTCCAAACAGTACCCCAGTGAGATTTTTCAGAGATTTTTTTTTTTTTAAAGGAAAGATACAGGTAGGAATCAAGACAAGTAGGCAGGCAGGAAGAGCGAGAAGGAAGAAGCATTATTCAATTTTATTTGCATTAGTTGTTTACCCTAGTAATCTCCCCCCGGACCCAGGATTTAAACCCATGGGTATGTGGCTTGCATCCTTCAGAGGAGGTTGACTTAATTGCTACTCTACCAGGGTACACACAGAGATTTGATGAGGAGATTCTTAAATCATGAGAAGAAGTAGATGTTTACAAATAATCATAATAATTGCTAAAATTTATATAAGCTAACGTTTGAAATAAAAATGTGGATGACATACCCTAATAAATATTAAAGAATAGTACAAAGCTATAGTTACTAGAGTAATAGAGTAATTGGCATAAAATTGGAATAAAATAGAGTTCAGAAGTAGACCAAGGCAGTTAACCAAGATAGTAATAATTTTGGAATATATAGTATATCAAATCATCACTTTGTACACCTTAAACTAAAATATGCTACATATCAAAAATATCACAATAAAGCTGGAAAAAGTAAGTTTTAAAAAGAAAAATAGACTGGCATTTTTGAAAACATGATATATATTAGAGGAAGTATTACATGTTGAGAAAAGAATGACCTACTTAATAAACAGTATTGGGTCAGTTCCTAACACTAAGTACAAAATGAAATACAAATGGATTTGAAAATTAAAACTTGGAAAACTAAAATTTGCAAAAGAAAATTCATAAAACCATTATAATCTCAAAATAATGGGAGTTTCCAAACAACTGACTACAGACTAGAAAGAAAAAGATGGGCCATTTCCTGGTGGAATAGTCATTAGAGCAACTGCCTCTGACGGAGCACAGACCACATGTCCCCTAGGTTTGAGTCCCAGGTCCCAGGGGTGGCAACCAGATGAATAACTAAACAAAAATAAAATAAGGTGTTTCTTCCTCTTTTCTCCTCCTGCCTGCCTGCCTACTTACCTTCATTTCTACCTACACCTTTCCTTTAAAAGTGAAAAAGAAAAGATTAATGCATTTGACTAATAATTTTGTCTTCTGTATACCAAAAACAAAACCAAAACCCTTTCATAATTAATCTTCAATAGCAATTACTACTTGAAAAAGCTATCTTCCACATATATAATAAAGGATTATCATCAGAATGTCTGAAGAATTTCTATAGGTCAATAAATATGGTAATTCATAGGAAAATGGGCCAAGGACAAAAACCTTGCAATTTGATGAATGGAAAACCCAGAAAACCAATAAAACTGTGAAAGACTTCTCAGGACCTACCTAATTATTTCAAAAATCCACATTAAAATGAGAGCTTGGCACACCCTGGTGGCTTAGCAGTTAAGTGGCTTCTGGCTGGCACTATTCACATACATCCCAAGAACCCAGGTTCACGACCTAGAACTGGGGTGGGGTGTGGGGATGGAACAACCAAGATGAATAACTAACTAAAAATATTTTAATGAGATCTTATATCTTTAATATATTAAAATATATTGACCTCGAATCATCAAAACAATCTTGAAAAGCAAAAGTGGAGGGCTTGCAATTGCTGATTTCAAAACATACTAAAAATCAACAGTAATAAACAGTATGGTACTGGCATACAGACAGGTAAATAGACGAAAGGAACAAAACAGAGTGCAGTACTTGCATGGAATATCAAAGGATCATGGACAAAGGTGCCAAGACTACACCCTGGGACAAAGACAGACTTCCACCCATGATGATGGGGAAATTAAATATCAACATGCAAAAGAATGAAGTTGGATACTTACCTTATACCACATACAGAAGTTAACTGGAAATGGATTAAATATCTAAAGGTAAGACATAAAAGTATAAAATCCCTAGAAGGAAATATAGGGAAGCTCTCAGGACACTAGATTGGCAATGATTTCCTGTATATGACACTAAAAGGACAGGCAACAAGAGCAAAAAACAATGAGATTACATCAAACTTAAAAACTTCTGCACATCCAAGGAAACAATCAGCAGAGTGAAAGGAAAACTATAAAATGAGAGAAAACTTGAAATATTTCAAATCAAGGGGCTAAAATCTAGAGTGTACAAGAAACCTGTACAACTCAACAACCAAAAAAGTCCAAAGAAATCATTTTTAATATGGACAAAGGGCTTGAATAGACAATTCTTCAAAGAAGCTACACGAATGGCCAACAAGTACAGTGATGCTCATCTTCTGTCATCTTAGAAAGGAAAGATATCTCACAGGCTATAACATGGACAGGCCTCAAGGGCATTATGCTAAGTGAAATAAGCCAGTCACAAAAGGACAAATATATAATTCCACTAATGAAGAATGTAAGGTAGTCAAAACAAAAAGTAGAAAGATGTTGCTAAGAGAGGAGGGAAAGGGAATTTTTGTTTATTGGGTTTAAAGTTTCAGTTTGGAAAGATGAAAAAGTTCTAAGACGTGACACAACAATGTGAGTATACTTAACGCTACTGAACTGTAAACTTAAAAATGGTTAAGAGGATCAATTTAATATTTTTTTTACCATAATGAAGAAGTTAATTTCTTTTAAGAGGAAGAGAAGCAGGCAGAAATTAAGTTAAGCAGGCAGCAAGCAGAAATGAAGAGAGAGAAGAAAGAGGCATTTTACTTACTCCTCCCGGGTCCCAATTCTGGGCAGGGAACCTGAGTTCTTGGCCTGTATGCAGACTGCTCCCCAGGAACTGGCTTAACACTGAGCCACCAGCGCATGCCAGATTGAATTTTAATTTAGCAAAATAACTTATTATTGTACACAATCTATCATAAATTTAAAAGTGTGCAAAATGTTTATGTAAAGTTAAAAATAATAAATGTATATCCATATACCCAAAACAGTTTAAAAATAGAATATTATTACCTTAGAGACCTGCTGTGTGCCCCTCATACCCCAGAAGTTATCTATCTTTAACATTGGTGTTAAATCTTCTCTCGCTTTTCTAATTTTATCACCAAAACGTGTATCTTTAAACAATGTTTTTACCTAATCTGAAGTTTATATAAATAGAATTGTATATTCTCCTACGTGAGCATTAATATTCAGAACTCTACTTAAATCAGGTTGGAAGGTAAGGGAGTACCCACGAAATGTGCTGCCTTCCAGGAAACTGTATGTATGTATACATATATACACATATAAATATATACACACACATACATACACAAACACACACACACACACACGGAAACAGCCTAAGTGGAAACATTACAGATCTGGGAGTAATATTCAACTCTTTCTACATATACATATATATTTCTACATATATATATACATTTCTACATAGACACACCTATGTGTCTATGTATAAATATACACACACCTTTGCAGCAGCCTCTCGTTTAATCAGAATTCACCTAAATAAAATGTTGACTCCACTGAGTGAGTACGAAAATAAGACATTTCAGCTCAATATCAGGAAGGGATTTTTTATAAGAAAGCTGTTCTAAAATAGAAGTTCCCCACTATTGAAGGTAGGTGAGCAGAGGCAGGACAATCACTTGACAAAGTCATGGATTCCTTCTTTCATTCCTCAGACCTTTAGGGAACACTCCTCCATGAGCCACCTGCAAGGACGTTAAGATCCGAAGTAAACATTTTAGAGTGCTGCTGCCTAGACTTCATTTCAAAGAAGCCACTAAAGGAGCCACTGCTGAGCTTCTCACAATATTTTGTTACTGGCTGAACCTTAACAGGTTTGGAGGATGTGCCTGTGCGAATGAACTAGAAACCCAAAAAGTGAAAATTAGCTTTTATGAGAGGTCAGTTTTAATAACGTTTCTCAAAAGCGTCCATCAAGCCTACTTGTGGGTATAGGATGCAAAGATAAAAGCTTGCAGAAGGATATTCAGGGGTGGGGCAAGGAGGGAGAAGTCTGGGAGGAAAAAGACGGTGACTCCGACTCTCCTTCTCTCTCCGCTACTCGGGCGGGGTTCCAGGACCCGGAAGCGTCCTTCTGCCGGCGAACCGAGAGGGCCACTTAGCAGCCCGGAACCTCAGGTGCGCGGTTCCGGCAGCAGCGCGCCGGGGGAAGCGTTTGGGCGCTGCTCCGCCCTGCGCCATGCCCTTCAGCCGGTTGCCGGGAGGAGAGAGCTCGCGGCTTCGGCCCCGGCAGTGGTCTTGGTGGTTTTCTTTGTAGTTGCGGTGCGAGGCTAGGCCTCAAGTGGAAACGGCCTCAGTATGATGAGCGGACGGCCGGGCCGAGAGCCCTTAAAGTTCCTGCCGGATGAGGCCCGGAGCCTGCCGCCGCCCAAGATGAACGACCCACGTCTCGTCTACATGGGTTTATTGGGCTACTGCTCCGGCCTGCTAGATAACGCGATCCGGCGGAGGCCGGTGCTGTCTGCCGGTGAGGGCTGCGCGGGCGGGATCAGCTGGGAGGAAGGGCGCCCCAGGCTGCAGAGGTGCCTCGGCTCTCCCGGGCCTTTTCGTCTGTAGCCGACTCCCCCTCCACCCCTCTCGCGTCGGCACCCCGTGAATTCTTTTGACTCGGACGGGGTCAGAGTGTTTCTTGGCACGTAAGGAAACTACAACTCCACAGTGAGTCTGTGAAGCGCTTGGAAATGGATTGCCTGCTCCCCTCTCAGTTCGTGCTGTGGTGTGTGCAAAACGAGCGTTCATTCCCGGCCGCGCATTTCTACGTGTATTAGAGCACTTAATCTTCAACATTATAGCATTTTATCTCCAAAAAACTTTATAGAGAGGTATTACCTACGATGTGGAAACAAGACCTTAGAGAGGTTAACGCATTTTACCCAAGGTCATTTGGCTAGTAAGTGGCAGAGCCTGTTTTTAGACTTCCAAGTCTGCATTCAAAACTAGTACTTTTGACTTTTATGTGCATAGTAATAACTCGAGGACCTTGTTAAAATCGTGGATTCTGATTAATTAGGTTGGGGAAAGGCCCGATGTTAACAAACTCCCTGAAACTCCTACCTGGGGACCTCACTTTGAGTAGGAGGCTCTAAACTACCAGGCTGTATTTATTTCCTGGTATGTCAGAGACCTCATAGGTGACCCTGATCATAGATAGCTGACACAACTGTACTAAGGCCTGTGGATTTCCAAAGGGAAAAGAGGAGAACTTTAGAACAGGTGTCTCTGAATCACTTAGCTATGATTTTATCAGGCAGATCCTAGAAAAGAAAACCTTCCAGGCCCATAGGAGGCTAATGAGAGCAAATGGAAAGGCTACTAAATCGGGTGCAAGTTAGAAGACTGAGTGAGGGTAGAGTAGGGAGACAAAGAAAAATTAGGTAGTTTATGGTAGTTATACTCTCTAGGCAGATAGGAAACTTGTAAATTTTTTAATGCTGGGGAGGGGATGGTGGTGAGGTGCTCAGATCTGCCTTATCAATTTGCATAATCAAACAATTTTAACCAAGTTAATAATAAGCCATGTAAGTGAAAGGATGTGAAAATTACATGCTTAAATTGTTTTCCCCTGTCTTGTAAGGTGTTGAAAGTGGGACCCACTCCTAAATCTTCTTTCTGGTTGTGGATAAGGCACATACTGTTCTGGAGTGCTACTCACATTGAATTTACAGTTTGTTCAAATAAATATTTGAGCAGTAAGTGGTTTTGTACAACGAGGGATCATCAGTCAAGCCAGTGCTGCTATTCGGAGAGCACCTGGCTTTCATCCACATCCCAGAATGAATTTTTGCCATTCATCTTAGTGGTATGTGTAATCAGTCAGTATTGGCCAAAAAACTGCTGGTTGTCTTCATAGTTTATTTCCATACCTATCTTCAGCCACAAATGTATGAAACTTCACTTCATTTGCCCTGAATACAATTCATAGATCGCAGAGGAGGCTGCTGTAGCCGCTGGTTTGCTGTAGCTGGTGCTTCAGGACCTTTAGTAAATACGTCTTGTTATGCAGGCCTAATCTTAATGGCATGCCACGCAGAATGCACCAGGAACGTGTGAGGGAAGACCTGTGTTGTAAATGGTCAGTTTGATCAGAATGTGAAGCACTGATTGAAGCTGACGTTGAAGAAAGTTCATACACTGATTCTGTCCACCAAAAATCACTCACCTGTGCCTCTTTCGACCTCTAGCTGTATGTCATATCAGCATTTCCAGTGTCCAGTAGAACTGAAGTCTCATCTCCCTTAGGCATGACATCATCACCACCACAGAAATAACTGATCTTTGTCCATTTCCGTCATTGGGGTTATAGAGCTTTCTCCCTTGTTACCACCAATTTAATGTTTCTCCAAGCCTGTTAGGTGGTGTGATGAAAAGACCTTCACTCTGGGATTAAATGGCCTTGCTCTTTTATTTTCCAGCTGTGTTATCTTGGGCAAGTTACTTCGTCAGGCAGTTCAGAGCCAGATTTTCTTTGCTTATAAAATAGGAATAATTAATCTTTGCTTATTTGTTGTGAGAAGTGAGATGTTATAGGTCAAGTATCTGGCATACAGGAGTTGCTGGACAGAATTCTCTAAGGCTTTTGTTATGTTTACCAACATAATGTTATGCTACAGTTTATATGTGTACATTATAAAGAAATATAAAACGTGGTCCCAACTCTTCAAAGATTTGTAAATCAGATTAGTATACCCACTTAAAAGATGTATTTTGGTACAAGCTTATGCACATTGGTGTGACAGAGTCTAAAGAGTGGGGAAGAGGAGAGTTACGGCAGATTTTTCCAACTATGACCTTGGAGAGTACCTGATGTTCTGTAGGTAGCATTAGAATATTCTACCAGTGACAAAATTGTGTACATCTTTTTTGAGCTAGCAGAAAACGTTAAATAGAATGTTTCTTTAAAAAATGAAAAGTGCAGGTAATAATGAAGGTGAGTAGGCAGGCAGAAAGAGAGGAAGAAGAAACATTTATTTACTTGTTCATCTTGGTTGTTTCCCCAGCCCTGGGTCTGGAACCAGGGTCTTTGGGATGTATATAGATTATATCTGATGATCTTATCCATGAGAGCATTAGGGTACACCAGAATTTTTCTTAAACTCTTCTCTCATCACTTGTTTTTAAATCCTTGTTGTTGGTTACCACTTAAAATTTAGTTAGTTGGTATCTAAGTATAGTGCACAAATTCAATATTTATTGATTTCTAGTTTAATATATCAGTCATTCACGACGTTCTGCAGAGAGCACCGTGGTGTCCAAGTTTAGATTGACTGCGTTAAGAAAAAAGGGAGATATTATAGTGGGGGGCTTGTATATGTGCTGAGAGGGAGACTGCAACTGAGAGAGAGAGAGGAGAATTTAGGGAAATGGGTTGGGAACTTGGGAAGAAGAGGCCAAGCCATACTTTTAGGGCTGGGACACTGACATCATCTCATAAAACATTTTTTGAGTCTTTTCTGTGTGGAAATGGGTAAGCAGAGGTCTGGGTCTTTGTATCTGTGTGGTCTCACAGCATATGGGAGAACCCAGCACACATTTGTTTGCAGGAGCCCATTAGGAAGCAGTGACTGTTAGGAGTAAGGGAGGGTTCAAAATTACAAATATGATCTGGGAGTACCAGATGGTAGTAATATTTTACATTTGAGCCCCGCTCTGACTCAGACGGCTAAGGTGCAGGCTTTGAAAGCCATGGACCTGGGTTTGAGATCCACTGTGGGAGAAGGGGGTGTAAAACAATTTTTTAATTTTACTGCTTTACACATTTTTTTCAAAATACTTTTATATGCATTTTCTTTTGGTTTATGTAATACTACTGTGAGAAAGATAGGATAAATATTATCTTTGTTTTAGAAATAGTAAGTTGACTTTCCCAAGGCCGTTTATCCATTGATTAAATATTTATTAAGTTCTGAATCTGTTGGTATACAAAGATGAATCAAACATTGACTCTGCCTGATAGTAGAAAGAAATAATTACTACAGCAATTTGTGTTATTAATAGAGATGAATTCACCCTTTTAGTTCCAGGAGAGTTCTAGGAAGACTTCTTAGCAGAAGTCATGTCACAGTTGAAGGATCAAGAAGTTGCTGGGCAGAGAAATAGCCAGTGCATGGTATATTGACACCTACAGGTACTGAGTTTGTGTGAGGGATTAAAAGTAGTTCAATTTGTGCATATTAGGGAGTGTCAGAAGAGTCAGCTCGCAAGGGGCTTGGGAAGTCTGAGTAGACAGTTAGACTCCCGCTGGGCATAAGTGAAGAAGGGACCAAGAAGCTGGTCTGTGTTACAGTAAAAATTCCTGTGGTGATAGGTTAACATCTGTTATCCCTGTGGACTGGTGGGAAGATGAAAGGGAAATTGTAAAGTGCACATGAGAGCTGTTTCCTGAAGTGTGGAAAGGAAATATTTCCAAGGTAGAATTGACAAGACTTAGTCACTGGGTGTGGGGAAGGAGGGTTGGAAGAAAGAGATGAGTACTGTCTGTTGCCCAGGACTTTGACTCCTAGGTAAATGGTCTTATTCTCTGAATTAGGAGAGAGGCATGAATGGGCAGGAAATTAGTTTGTTTTATCTGTCAAACATTTGGCTATATCTGTAATTCAGTATGGTCTCTTGAGTTGGACATACTTACAAACTGTAGGTGTCAACTTGAGATAAGAAGACGACTAGGGATAGAATTCTAGAGTCCACTTAGAAAATCAAATTTACAGTTTTCATTTTATAGCTTGCATATGTAAAATTTATATCTTTGGAGCTTACCCTCAGACTTTAAAGTTTTGGCTTTTTCTAGATCATGTGTTTTGATCCTTTCAATTATTGAAAAGGATGATTTTTAAATATACAGTTTTTAAATAGATATTACTCAATATATACTTAGTCAGCATTATTATATGCCAGCTATTGAACTAGACAAACACAATATATAGTTTTTAAATAGCTATACATACAAATGATACAAAATTTAGAAGGTATGAAAGAAAATTGATATATTTGTAGTATAGCTTGTTATTTTAGTAACCACTAAATATGTAAATATAAATTGCTATATGAAGAAAACTAAAATTGCTTTTAGACCATTTTTAGGGACCTCATACTGGACAGATGCTGAAGTACAAGTTAATTTAGGTCTAAAGTTAATTTACTGAAAAAGGAGAAAAAGTGAGATATTTTTTTGTTTGCAGTCTAACATTGAGGATTTTATATTTTTTCCCATGAAATTTATAAAACCTGAATTCATTTTTAAGGACTGTTGGAATAAATAACATAATTGAAATGTAAAAATGTTATTTTTTGTCTTTATTTTTCCTTCTCACTCTACCTGCACCCCCAGCCTCCACTCCACATCTCAGACATGGGTCCTTGGGCTTCACACAACCTGCACCTTAGCCACTGAGTCACAGGAATCTGCCCCAAAATGTAATTTTTAATACACATTGACTGATTCTTGCTTTCTTTGGAATTTGTTTGAATTTCAGGTTTGCATCGACAACTTCTGTATGTTACCTCCTTTGTTTTTATTGGATATCATCTTTTAAAACGTCAAGACTATATGTATGCTGTGAGGGACCATGATATGTTTGCATATATAAAGTCACATCCAGGGGATTTTCCTGAAAAAGGTATTTCAAGTTAATTACAGAAAACCTTTCTTATTCATTATTTTCCCTGGTTGATTTTCTCCATGACTGTGGTTAAGTACCTTCTATATTCTGTAGATTCCTACAACTTGGTCTATGGACCAAAATTCTGTAAATTCATATAACCAACTTCTGGCAAGTACCTCTGTGTCCTTTAGGCAACAGACTGAGCTCATGTTCCTTCTGCCTGCCTGGCTTCCTTGTTCTGTGTAGTTCTTCAGTGAATGGCACTACTACAGCCAGAAACATAGGAATCATCTTCAAGTTTTTTCTTTTACTTCCCGTTAATTATCAAATCTTACAAGTTCTGTGACCTAAATATTTCTCAATTCTGAACTCTCTTCTCTCTCCCACTTCTGCTGTCCTGGTCCAGGCCTTGACAACTCTTGCTGGGACTGTTACAGTTGCCTCCAGCTTGCCCCTGCCTCTGGTCTTACTTAAGATCATGTCTCTGGATATCTATGGATATGCTTTAAATGAATTACTTTAAATTGTTATCCATTGCCTATGCAATAAAGTCCAGACTCATTAGGATAGTTATTTCCCCAGGCTGAGCGAATTCCCTTTTTTTTTTTTATCCCCCATATTACGTAGACATGGAATCCTTAGTGGACTGCAGTTTCATTGTTGTTTCCCCAGCCTCTAGCACAGGGCCTTCACATGGTAGGCACTTAATAAGTAACAATTACCATGAACTGCACAGAACCCTGTCTCATCTCCCATCCCTCATCTCCTGCCTCATGAAATATTGTGCCCTGAGTCTGCCCACTTCCTACAGAATGTACCTTCTCCTTGATCCTCCTCTTGCCCCAGTTCCACCCTGTCCATCTAACAAATTCCAGTTGAAGATTCATCATCTCAACAAAGCCTTCACCCAGCTACAAGCAGGACTCCTCAGCACATTCTACTTTTCTCTGTTCAGTCATTAAGATAATTGTAATATAACTATTTTATATACACACAGAGATACATACAGATGTACACACAGGAATCAGTGAAGGAATGCGTATAGGACAGTTTTAATCTTACATACGTTTTCTGTTCGTGTAAATATGTGATAGTCAACATTTAAATTTCATTATATTGAATGATCGCTAAGGTCCTATTTACCTATTTAGCTCTAAAATTTTATTGCTCTGTATAATATTCCCATGGCCTTTAATTACGGTACAGTTATTTTTTTTGCCAGTGAAGAGCTCAAGACTCATACAAAGCCAGGATATGTTCGGGGTGGGGAATATTGAGAACTGTTGGATTTTAGAGCTAGGAGGAATCATGAGAATATTGGTTCCTAAGAATAAGGCCCAGTGGCAGAGCATTGCTCAGTCCCAGTCATAGCTCTTTACCTCCCTATTTCCACTGCTCCCTCTGTCAGCAGAAGCTTGAATAGCGTCACAGGTTCATTCTGTTTCTGAGCACCAGATCACTGTGTGTCGGGAGCCTCCTGTACTAGCATCACAGGTATGGAGAGCTTGGCCGCCTCAACTCCTTGCTTCCCCTGCTTGATGTTTGCCCCTTCCTGTTCATTTCTTCAGCCGGACACCACAGCAGCACTTTGTCCTTCCAGGCAGCAATCTGCATATCACTACAGATTCCTCCAAAGTTATTCTTCATTCAGTGAAACTAAATGTTGCAGCTATTACTGAGGCATGATTGAGGACAAGAAAATAAGGAAATTTTAGGAATTTCTGTAAGATTTTTGTTAACTTTAGGAAATGTGAAATATAAAACATACTTGATAAATCTTTTGTGATCTTTCCTTTTATAGAAAAGAAAACCTATGGAGAAATTCTTGAAGAATTCCATCCCGTGCGTTGAAGTCTCAAATATTCTTGCTCTGGTTTCATTGATACCAGTTATTTCTAAATTTTATGCAATGTTTCTATGATATCTGAAGTTTATGTTAATTATACATTAACACCCTATAATTAAAATGGTCATCATGCGCATTCTGACTTTTCTTTTATCATAAGAAAAATAATTCATCGATGGTAGTTTTCATTCACCTAGTTGTAAGAAAATATCAGGTAAGTTTAAAAATGGAGTTTACTTCTAATTCAGAATTGTCGAATTATAGCCTGTAGACTAAATCTGGTTCACTCACTGCCAATACAGTTTTATTGGAACACAGACAAGCTCATTTGTGTACATGCTTATGACTGCTTCTGCGTTTCAGCAGCAGGGTTGAGTAATTGTAGTAAAGACCTTATGGCCTGCAAAGCCTAAATTATTTGACATATGGCCCTTTACGGAAGTGGTTAGTCCGCTCCAGTTCTAGTGAAAAGCAAATAGAAAGCGAGCCAGATTATAGAAGGTTTTGTGTTATCAGAATAACTTTCATAGGTGCTGGGAACCCCCTAAAAGGTTTTTAAAGGAAATAACATGGGCAGATTAGTATTTCTGACCTCTGCAGCAATGTAAACAGCCTTTGAAAGGAGAAGACTTAAGACTTGAATAACAGTTAGACGTCTTTGTTCTTAGATACATCATCCTTGAGAAAGTGGGTTCACGCTCTACAGTGGAACTTAGTGCAATTAAAAGTGAAAGGCCTCACCTAAATGTTATAAGGTTTCTTTTCACGGCTTATCAAATCCAAGTGCTTGTCCTTTTTTCCAAGCTCAGATTTTATAATTTGATTAGTTTTGGAAACCAGTAAAAGTCCCTATTTATATGTCATAACAATTTAAATGGCAATATGAATATAGGAATAAGGTTTCTGGACAAAATCGTGAGTGCTAGCTCTATTGAGTACCACTTGTTAAAAATGAAATCATGTCTGGGAAGGTGCTTTAGAAATTATAATAAAGATACATACCAATACAAGATAATGAATGTTTTATTGCTGCTGCTATAAATAGGCTTAGTTTCATCTGTGCCTGGCCTTAACTGGTCAGATCACTCATCCCATAGGATTCTGATCATTCAAGTCGGAAGGTAAAAAAGCAAGAGCTAGAGCAAATACAAGGTGAAAGTAGAAGACAATCAGCTTATAATAATAGCTCTCACATGTCAGGTGCTTCTGATCATTTTGATAACCTTGTGAGGTGAGTAATATCCCTGTTACATAGATGAGGAAATTTAGGGTCCAGTGGGTCAAATAACTTGCCCAAGGTCACAGATGACTACAAAGAGGAGGAATACAAACTGGTTTATCAAATGCTCTTTCTGCCATACTTAGCTGGTAGGAGTGAGAGGAATTATCCCAAAGCATCCCAAAGGTGACCAGTTAATGCGTCCATAGATTACTGCTCAGAGGGTGGTAGGGAAGCATCCCAGAGAACCATGTTGCCTTTCCAGCTGCAGATCCAGGCCTTTCTGGTCTCGTCAGGGCTAGGGAACTGCTCCTTGGCTTTGTCACAGTCTTCCTTCTATCATGTGAAGATCTGTGGAGTGCAAAAATATTAAAAAATAAAAAAATCAGTGTAAATTCAAGCTACTCAGGCATCCTTTGCATACTTAAGTAGGAAAAGGGCTGGTGTTGCTCTTGAAAATGCTAGCAGTGCTCCAGCACTGTAGAAGAATCAGGTTGCCAGAGTTGAAATAACACATCTAGTTTCACCTCTACACTCTGCTCACTGGGAAACTGAGACACAGAAGCGGGGAAGTAAGTTGTCTGGAGTCATACAGAGGTCAGTGGCAAAGCCAATACAAGAGCCCAGGTTTTTAGCTTCTGCTATACAAGACTGCCTCGGAAAAGTAGGTTAGCATGTGTCAGGACATGGTGTAGAATTGCTGTTCTTGTCTTTGAAACAGTTTGGTTCATTAAAGAATAGGGTTTCTACTCATTCTGCCATCTGGAGTTCCCACCTCCAAACCAGGCTGCAGCATTCCAAGGCTCTAAAGAAATCCACTAGTGCAGAGCAAAGGATTTAGGCGAGAATTAGGACAGGGTTCATAGCCTGGTGCTGCTATTTCCTGAGCAATCTTCTCAGGCCTCCAGTTTTTTCATCTGTAAAAGGGGATGACTTCCTCTAGATAACTGATATGCAAGTGATTTCAAGCTCTGCATCAAGTTTGGGTTTGAGGGGGGCAAGCAAGACGGTTGAGAAAATACCTAGAGCAGAGCTCTCAATAAGCTATGTGTTCAGAGTCCATGTTCTTGCCCCCTCAATACAGAATGGCCCTCCAGCAGATTATGAAGATAGCACAATCCGACAGGGAGTGAACATAATGGAACGAACACTGCTGTCCAAGTTGGGGTCAGTCTTGTGTTTGTCCTCTTACTCTGTCATTTTGGGTGAGTCACTTGCCCCCTCTGGCTTTAATTTCCCTGCTAGTAGACACTTAAATCCTGCCCCATATTCCTACATCAGCTGGTTTTTAAGATTCCTGTGGACATGGACATGATTTATCACTGAGGCAGTCAGTTTGTAGGACCAGGGCTGGCAGGTGGCATAGGACCAAAACTAGCAGGTGCTGTGGCTAAATTTCTCTCAGATTTTACCCATGACTGTCCTAGATCCTCTTCCCACCTCCAGTCCTGTGCCTCCACCTGCTTGTCTAGCTTGCTACTCATCCAAAACCCCAGCTTTTCTATGCACAGAGATCAGCTCAGACTCCAACATATATGCATTTGTCCTCACAACAGGGCTTCCCAAAGGGCACGCCTCCATGTTGCCTCCATGTCTAAACAGATTAGAGTGCCGAGATAGTGGTCCTTTAATTTTCTGTTTGACTGACTGCAACCTGGGATGGTTGCAGGAGTGCTGTGAGCAGCCTCTTCTATGTGCCCACATGTGGCATGTAAATATAATTTTCCATGTTTCATAACTTGAAAAACTGTTGGGAAGCATGGTCAAACAAACAGAATTCACAATGGGCATCTGAATCATTGTACATGCCTTGGGTCCATTGCTTCATTTGTAAAATAGAAACAAAACCTACCTTCATAAAACTTTTATGAAGATTAAATGAGATAATTCTAAGTCATCATCATCAGTTTCTAGTTTCTTAGGATTCATGGGTGGGCTTTGGTAGATGGTATATTCCCTGAATTTATTTGTACAGCATATGTTTCGATATATATCTATAGCTGGACTTTGGGGAGAGAGTCCATATCTTTAACAAGAATCTTAAATCAGTGGTTAACTCTTGTTCAATTCTCACATCTCCAAGCATTCACTTACTTACACAAAGACATTTATGTTCACAGGAGGTATGTACTCTCAAGTTACTTTTCCTCTGTCTTCATAACAGCTCCTCACTATGGCTCACCAATTCTGGGTTGGTATATAAGGCAGGCCTGGTCTTGCCTCTCCTAAGTACTGGTCCCAATCTCCCAAAGTGAGTCTGGCTGTCTGAGAGCCGGTCTCACCCTATCCCACTGGTCTGAACCCCTCCTCACTCTTCTCTCCTGCAGTGCCCCACAGTGAACTTTAACACCCATTAACATGACCACCATTATCTTCCCTAGAGCCCAGGGTCTACATGGCAGTTCCCATTATCTCCTCATACTTCCTCGTCACCTCCTCAACTTTCAGGGTAAGGTTCGTAAGGATGTGATGGAGTCTTGAGAAGTGCAGGTGGAATTGGGCTTCCAGGTCCAGCTGCCCTTAAAGCCTCTCCTCCTCAGCCTCCTCCATTTCTGCAGCTTCATTCTCAGCCTCGTTGGCTTTAACACCTGCCACCTTGATCCACCACTCCTCCCGGGGCAGCAGACCATGGTCCACATCCACGCAAATGGCCTTGAGCATGGTGAAGCAGTTGTAGAGATTGGGGGTACCAGCCTGGGCCTGGTGGCCCTGAGCACTCAGAGGCATATCCCGCAGAAGGCTGGGCATCATCACCACCTGCTCCATGTTATGCACCACAGCAGAGTACCGGCTCATGACAGTCAGCAGGCAATTCCTGGGGTAGCGCTCATTTAGCACCTGCATGGTTGCTTCCTCTTCCACGTCATGTCCAGCAGACTACCCCAGCACTCTTTCTAGGCTGTAATTTTGATATCTGAGTCCAATTGCAGTTTGACAGGATGCCAAGGCCCAGTACGTGCGTTGACACAACCCTGTTTTAAGCCAATCCCAGGGCTTGAGTCCCAACATCTCATCAGGTGATAGAACTGTCAATCTTCTGTTGTTTCAGCGTTTCAGGGACTGCCTCAGCAAGAGCCCAGCTCCTCCTTCATCATCTCCTAGGGCCAATGAGAGGAAAGCTTTTCCCTTTGGCAACTGGTGCACTTGAGCCTAGGCCAGTCATTTATCCTTGCAGGTCTCCTGAGACCAAGCACTTCCTCATCCTGGGGTGCTTCATGGGTGAAATGAACAAGAAGGCATGTCATGAAATGAATTAACTCAATGCGGGGCAAAGACCACTAAGTAGGAGCCAGAGGCCCAGTTCTGCAATCTCCTCACTGTGTGTCACAGTGCTTTACTGGCAAATGTCTACCTCACATCAGGTTCTGCAGCTGAGCTCTTTGATGAGTTATTTCAACTTCACCACAACACTACAATGAACATTTTAATATTCCTGATTTACCAATGAGGAGATGGAGGGGCAAACAGCTAAAGTAACTTGCCCAATGTCCCATGAGCTGGGATTCAACTTCTCTCCTACCTACCCCCATATGCACTCTCAAGTGATGTGTCCAGTTGCATAAGTGACACAAAGTGCACAGGGTCCATATCCTGATGTGTAAATCAGGTGAGGTGTTGTTGTGAGGACTGAATAAGACAAAGCCAGTGACGTGCTTTGAAAACTACAAAGCACAGTCTCCAGATGGGCTGGCTATCTGTGTAGAGTCTAGAGCATCACAACAGTCTGCATACATTGACTTGTTATTTTGAAAATTACAAGGCCACTGATGGAGTAGAATTTCTTGAAAAGTAATAATTCTTTGCATAATCTTATTATCACAGTGGCAAACTTCATTTGCCATATTTATTTATGAGACAAATATAAAAAATTGAGCCCAAAGTTGTATAACAAGTTAGTGGCAGAGTTAAGTGGAGCATAAGACCTTCCATGTTCAGTTTCAGGCACTTGCCTGGGGTGAAAAGATCAGCCAGGTGATAATAACTTCCACCCTAGTGGGGAGGAAAGCACAGTGGGGTGGGGGGATCTTGCATCAAGAAAGCCACCCCATCACCCAAGCAGGGTCCTCCTCTGTACCCTCCTGACTGACATGTGGCCATTCATCCAGTCCCTCCCTGTCCTATGACTAGAGTTATGAGAAAGTTGTTTTGTTTTGTTTTTAACCCCCAGCCCCTGATATTGAACCTGTGTCATGGGCTTTACATGGCCTGCACCTGAGCCACCTTAGCCTCCTGAGCCCCAGCAGTCAGCCTCATCTTTATTTTGAACTAAATTCTTCTACCCTTGACCCCTCTCCATTAAATTATAATAGTCATCCCACCCCAAAGTCACTGGCCTTAACTATACTTATATTAGCACAAAAGGGCAAAACCAATGTTTCAAAAACTGATGGCCAGTGTCTAACTCACTCAATCCCCACAGCAGCTGAGGCGTAAAGACATTAGTATCCCCCTCGACCTTCATTTTAAAGGAAAGGTATGAGGAGGAATGAAGGCAAGTAGGCAGGTAGGGAGGTAGAGGAGGCAGAAGCATTTTATTTATTTTATTTAGTTGTTCATCTCGGTTGTTTCCCTGGACCCCAGGCATTGAGCAGATACATTGGCATGTATGTGGATTACACCCAGTAAGCTAAACCACGAGGCCACTTGGGTGCACCACTATTCACCCCTCCTTTTTTTTCTAAAATCAAAGAATGTTTCATTAAGTTTCATGGGGCATAGAAAATTACAAATCAAAGTAACTTCGAAGATCATTTTAAAATGTGTGATCAAAATAAGCTTTAATAGTTATCCTGTGGGAAATTTGCAAAGCTTTCATATTTGTATATATATGATTTAAAAATTATTTTAAAATATGACAAATACTAATAGTATTTTTAGGAAACTGAAAACATTGCCTTTTCAAATGTTTTTCTGGTTTCATGGATTCACAATTTAGAAATAAAAACAAACTCTGACCTTGAGTGAATAAAAGTATTATTATTTTGTTTTTAAAATTTGAATAGTATTTCATGACCTTAATAGTTCAGATAATAAGGATCAGGTACTATAATATTTTCCTCTTTTAATCTCCTTTATATTTATAGCAACCCTCTCATGGCATACCTTCTTTATTTTTTTTACTTTAATTTTATTGAAGCAACATTGAATCCTAGCATTATATAGGTTTAAGGTATGCATCATAGTAAATCCATACTTACATATATTAAATTAAGTTCACCATTTCAGTTCTTCCTTCACTAGTATGCCCCCTTTAATAGGAGGAAGCAGAGACCCAGAAAGGGGGAGCAAATACTTGGCTAAGGTCAGACACCACAGGAGGAGGCTTAGTTCATATCTCCAGGCCTTGGAGGCGAACAGAAATCGTACCTCATTCCAAGTCCCCTTTATGAGTTGGCATGAACATCAGATGACCTGGGGTCATCCTGCATTGCGTAGTTGCCAGGACTTGCCTTTCCTCTCTATGGCCTAGAGGGCAGCCAAGTCCAGGCTGTGGGCCTGCTGTGATAGGCACACTCTAACCCTTTCTACACTTCAGGTTGTTGAGCAGAAGGAAGAGTATGGGTGGGCCAGCCCTTCCTCCTTACAGCCACATGGCCCAGAGCCAGTCACTCTTCTCTTGGCCTCAACTTTCTCCTATGTTGTAATGATAGGAGCAAACATTGACTGAGGGCTTGCTAGTTAGGTGAATATATGCAAAGTATTAATTGTAGAATTCAATCCTCCCAATAATCTTAGGTGATAGGTAGTCCTCATTTACAGAAGAGGCAATTAAGGTCTAAGGTAGTAAAGTAATTTGCCCAAGAACACGTATTATTAGTTTTTGGGCTAGGACGAGTTGGAAAAAGAACTACTCCTACCCTGTTATAAGAATTGGAGGTGCTATTTGTGAAATATCTGGCATCGCAAAACCTCAACATGCCCAGGCTCCTGGCTGTTTCCCCCTTTCTACTCTGTCGTTCCATCAATTCCTCCTTCATTCTCCCTTTCTAGGACTTGCTACAAGCATTTCAGTTCATTTTGTAACTGTCCCAGAGCCCAGCACTACAAATTCTTTTTAGATACTCACTGAATAATAACTACTGAATTTATTTCTAGAACCTTTAGCCAAAACATCTACTCACCTTGAAAAACAAGGCCCTTGGTGTCAGCACTCTAAACAAAAACAACCACACTCAGTGCCCTCTCAAAAGCTGCTACGAGGGTGGCCAGCCACTCAACACCACTTCATGGGCCCCACTCTAAGTTAAGGCTCTTTTTCCAGAATTGCTCCTCAGGGAAGAAGGGGCATGCCATGTGGTGTCCTGATGTCTTCATTACACAAATGCTTTCCCACTACTTTGCTGCAAATAAAACTGTTAGCAGAATGTGTTAGCAAATATTACCTCCACACATCGGTCCGGTAAATAATTTGCATAAAATTGTGTCCTCATTTCAGAGTGATGAGTGGAAATTAACATGTTTTCCAAATGTTTGATGAACTTACTTCAATCCTAAAATGTTCATTTGTTTTTTACCTCTCCTGGGGAAAATATTTTCTCCTAGGAAAATTGGGCTTTCCTTGTAGAGGACCATCCAGGATAGGCGAGCACCGCATGGGACAGCCAAAGATCACCAGATGGAACGGTGATTTGGGTTCTGAGGCTGTTGCCAGGCCCACTGTCACTGGGACCAATGTCTGTGGTTGTGACAAGGAGAGTTGGGGTTTGTCGAAGGGAGGGTTCTGAATCTACACCTGGCCCCACAGGGCATTATCTACCTTAGTTCTTATGCTTTTTTAATCCACCTCAAGGGGCACCAACTCAGAGCTGAAAAGGGAGAATTGACCCTACCACAGCAGGCAGGCCCAGAGTGCCCTGAAAGTGGTGGTCTTCCCTTCCTTTTGCCCAGTGACCTGGTGCCACTTTGCCCCTCCCTTGCACCATCTATTTAGTGAGGGGGCTGATTTTTATTAGGACTCTCCAGCTTTGGCTTTGGGGGACTTCACCTGAAATCATGATCTCAGTGCTCTATGTGTCATTTTGCCTCTGCATGTGCATTCTCATAGCAGCTCAGGCCAGTCTATTTCCAGACATGCTCCTGGCCCTGGCTCAGCAAGACTGAGCAAGAGCCACATGAGTCAGTGTCAGCAAATATATGCACTAGTTGAAAAGGGAGCAAATGAACCAGCTGGTTACTGGGGGGATAAATAAGTTGTGTGAGTCCATGAATGTAGGACACACAAGGAGCCCTGAGAGGTGATAAGGGAAAGCACAGGGAAAAGGGAGGCACCTTGAAAACGATAAAGCAGGATTACAGATGTGTAAGCAGGAAATTAACTGGCCAGGCCTAAGGTATACTAACAATAAGTCAGTACACCCAGCCAGGCCAAGACCACCCTAGCCCCAGGCAGAGAGGGATGAGTTTACAGAATAGCCACTTCTTAGTAACTGGGTTCTTAGCTGTACCCCTTAACAACTCCCACCTAAAGGCCAGGCATACTGGGAAAGGACTTGCAGTAACTCAGAACTATGCCCTTAGTCATACCCACCAAAAGAAGAACAACATCTTCCTGGTATATAAGTGATATCCTTCACCTATAATTTCTCTTTTTTCTGTAGCTCTCCTACCTGCAGAGAGCTTGGTATCTCTATGCTGCTATTAATAAACTTGCCATATGGTGCTGGTCATTAGGTGTCTCTCCTTGAAATCTTTCTGGTTGGGCACCACGCCTCGTTAGTGCCTCTGTTCACTTGCATCAGGAAGGAGGGAAATGAGGGTCTGTACAGCCAGGGTCATCCAACCAGCAAGATACTGATGCCTCCAGATGGAAAGCTCTGGACACAATGTTGCTGAATCAGCAGCTGCCAACTGTATCGTATAAGAAGACAAACAGCAAAGATGTAAGGGGACAGACAGGACTTGAACTGGTTCTAGGAGTGGGGAAAGGAGAAAGGCAGGAAAGAAGAGAACTGGGTCTTCTCGGGACGCTGGTGAGGCAGCAGAGGTGGCCCCTGGTTCTATAGGGCCCACTGAACTCAAGATGTCATGTCCCGGGATTGGGAGACTGTGTGTTCCAGCTGGGCCACTGCAGCAGCGGAGGGGAGGGGTCAGCAGAAACTGGAGCTCAAGCATCATTCATTTTCTCAAGTCTTCCTTGTCACCCCGAAGGTACTCTGAGGCTGAGTGAGGTACTTTACTAGAAGAACCTCTGAGAACTGCCTACGGCCTCACCCTCAGGGTACCTGAAGGCTTTAAGTAGGACAAACTGACTGGCTCCAGGAGAACTGAGGTCAAAGCCAAGGACCAGGCCAGGAACACTGTGAATGTAGTACAAAGGCAAAAGTCATCAAGTTGTGCTCTGGGGCTATCATACAATGCACATAATCCCGGCTGGACGTCAGCTCAGGCATCCACAGAATGGACTCAGACCTAGATTGTGACAAATTTTCTAGTTTTAAAAATGATTTCTACATATACACACATCACCTAGTGTCTCTGGGTCTCTCAGTCTGTGTTTCTTCACAGTGTCACTCTATTCTGGACTTAAGGGGGACATATGAGCTGCCCCACCCTCACCCCCAGTCACCAAGTCTGTGTTATATGCTCCTACCCCCTGCTGGGTCACAGGGCCACAGGAGAAAACAAGGCATGACTCCTGTCCTTCAGCACTGACTCCCACCCAGGAGACCGATACACCCAGAGCCTACTGTGTCTCCCAGTGTGCTGGGCCTAGGGATGTAACTGTGATGAGGCAAGTAAGGCACCTCACTTAGTTTAGATCCAGCAGGGAGAGAGTCACAAGGAACACAGGCACACATAAATATGATAATATCACATTGCGATCCCTGACAGAGGTGTTCCATGTACTAGGAAGAAAATAAAATAATAAACTAGAGCCTTGTGCTTGCAAATGGAGTTTGAAGACCAACAGAATCTACTCACCAGGGACCTGGCCAGAGATGGATTCTCAAGCCCTGGGGACCTATTGGATGGAACCTCTATTTCAACAAGATGAGCAGGGATACCTCCAACTAGGGGTCAAAAATTCACTCCAAACAGGCCCAAACCCCAAGGGAAGAACAAATATTTGCGCTGAGACTTGACTTCCCAGTTTCTAGAAGATCTGTCTTCCAACAACGAGAACAACTAGTGTCACTAATCACAATCTTTCCCTCTTCCCTCCCTCCATCCCTCCATTTCTTTCTTTCTAGATAACACTAACTTACAACATTATGTAAGTTTAGATGAGCAGATTCACTATGAAACATATGCTATCACACCACACCTACCACCATATTTCTAACAATCCTCCACAATTCTTTGCTCCCACGGTCCACCATTTTGCCCTCTGGTGATCTCAGTTCTTTTGCCTGTTTTTGTATTGTCTGTTTGCTTTCACAAAATATTTTTTTAAGGAAAGGTACAGATAGGAATGAAGGCAAGCAGGCAGGCAGGAAGAGGAGGAAGAAGAAGCCCTTCTATTTAGTTCAGTTGTTCATCGTGGTTGTTGCCCCCAGTCCCAGGTCACGAATCGGGGTCCTTGGGAAGTATGTGGACTGCATCCAGTCAGAGACAGTGGACTTGTCTGCTAGACCACCAGGGTGAGCAATAAAATATTCTTAAAGTCACTGTTTAACCTCAAGCAATCACCTTACCTCTGTAGGTCTCAGTTTCTCATTGGGAAAATTGAGGACTGGACTAAATAGAGGCTCTTTCCAACTAAAAACACAATTCTCTGAATGGAGGATCTTTCAACATTTCATATTTATTGAGGTACCTTTGATTTACAAAATAATATAAAATGATATGTGTGGGTCCCCCATTCCTCAAATAGATGACAACTTACCCTCGCACGGTCAAATTACCAAAAGTTCTTCACCACTGTCCTGAATGGAGGGTTCTGGAGTCAAACCACCAGTTAAGAAAGCTCACTGAAGGAGCAGCAGGGCCCCCTTCTGGAGTTCTCAGGTCACCCCAAGAGGCCCAGGCCTTTTCTGTTACTTGGGAATATGAGTATCTTTGCTGTTCAAGGAATCCACCACAAACTCTGCTATCACAGATTCCTCCTGAACAGCTGACCAGAGTAGACCCAGGAAGCTGGCAGGCCTTCCTGCTCACTTCTTCCCCGTCACACTAATTTCCCAGTTCTGAGAACACCAGCCCTTCCTCCAGCTGATGCAAACAGCTCACAGGGTAGCCTGAAGGCTTCTGGGCTGGCTGAGTAGTCTAGAGAGGCTGACAGGTCAGCTCAGTGCTCCCTAGTCAGTCCATCAAAAAGGTCTGGATTATCAGAGCTGGGAGACACTACAGCAATCCTGCAAGCCAAACTCTGCTACTTACTGGAGAAGAAATTGAGACTCCAACCTCCATGTCCACTCATTTTTTGTTTACACCCCCAGAAGGACTTTACCTGCCACTTACTATGAGGCTATACAAGGCATTTAAATATTCTGCAAAACTAGTCACTCATACAGAAAACAGGTCTGACTCTCTCTACCTGGGACCCCCTGAGAACAGGAACCAGATCCAACTCTTTCCTCTCACTCTAACGCCTCAGGAACTCCCACAGATTTCCTTAGTTTACTGACTGAAGTGATGACTAAATGAAAACCGTGAGGATCTGCCTGCACTTGCTGTACTTCCCAGGTATTTTCTCCATGTTTTCCTCCATTTCTTCCATCTAAGATACATTTGCTCCCAGGGAGGTACTGGTCGCAGTAGGTACTCGGGGGAAGCTAGCAACACTAGCTCCAGGACTTCAGAGAACTCAGTGGGGATGAGCCTAGGCTCAGCTGCCTTCCTCTGAGATGGCCAGTCCCTGACAGAGGAGTTCCGTAAGTCATTCTGACTGGGGAGGCTTCTTACTTTGCCCACAGAAGGCCCTCAAACTGGGACCACGGTCTGAGGCAGGACCCCCTCTTCTCTCTGGGCAGGTGCTGGAAAAGGGCTTTGTTGGGGAAAGAGAAGACATGACTGAAGAGCCATAAACTTAGACACAAATTTCATCCCTTGAACAGCCTTCTTCCTGGCCTTCTTAGCCCCCGACCCTTAATGCACCCCAGCGGTCCTTTGAGCTCTCCTTCCCTTTCCAGCCTGGGCTTCCCCAGTGACTGCAAGCCAAACTCTGCTACTTACTGGAGAAGAAATTGAGACTCCAACTTCTATGTCCACTCATATTTTGCTCTGGCTTCTCCACGATTCCTCCCTGCACAATCTTCCTGCAGTACAAGAAAGACTTGACTCTCTTTAGCTCAAATACCTTCAACAGCTCCTTCCGTTCGCTTCCTATGGCTGCTGTAACACATTAATCAAATGTAATGGCTTAAAACACACAAATTTACTATCAAGTCCCAGAGGACAGAAATCCAAAATGGCCCCGCAGGTCTAAAATCAAGGTATCAGCAAGGCTGAGTTCCTTTCTGGAAGCTCAACAGGAGAATCTGTTCTCTTGCCTTTTCCAGATTCTAGATACTGCTTGCATTCCTGAGTTTGTGGCAACTTTATTCATCTAGAATCCAGCACCTTCTTACATTGCCATCTCTTTGGTTCTTCCTCTTCTAGTTACAAAGACTTTGTCATTATATTAGGTTCACCTGAATAACCAAGATAATTTCCCTATTCCAAAGTCAGCTGATTAACAACTTTAATTTCATCTGAATGTTTAATTCCTCCTTGCCATGTAACCTAATCTATTCACAGGTTCCAGGGATGAGGGAATTGCCATTTTTAGAGCCATTATTGTACCAACATGCTCTTCATCCCTTTCAATTTTGTTCTTATGTGCCATGATTTTTCTTTAAATAAAATTTTGCACAATAGCCTAGTGAAGAAAACATATTGAGGAGAAATTGATAATAGGGGAGCTATAGCCATGGCCTCTTGAACATCATTCATCCGCCTTCAGACCACCTCCACAGGCCAGAGAGACTCCACGGGGAAGATCTGAACACCCCAGTCAAGAAAAAGTTCAAAGCCTTCCTCTAGCATTCAAGACCACAAGCAGTCTTTCTTGTCTTATTCTCTGCCATCTGGTCAAGAAACCTGAGCCCCACCTATGAGTGAGGCTCTCCATCAGGCAGGAAGGACATTGGATGCACAGTCTCCATCCCTGGGAAGCCCAGAGCCTGATTGGGGAGAGGACAGGTCACTTCAATATAGCTGGGTAAGTGTCACAAGGGCACAGAGAGCTGAGAGAAGGGATGCTTGGAGAAGCTTCCTCAAGAAGTAACAACTTTGTGTCCTTAGAAAGACAAAGGTTGGAATCTTTTTTTTTTTTTTTAAGGAAAGGTGCAGGGAGATATGAAGGCAAGTAGGCAGGCAAGTTGGGAGAGAGAGAGGAGGAAGAAGCATTTATTTAGTTTTTCATCTTAGTTGTTCCCCTCAGGTTTCCAATGCAGGTGCTGGGGATGTATGTGGACTATGCCAACTGGAGATAGCAGATTTATCTGCTAGGCCACTAGGGTGCACCAGAATCTTCTTAAATGTAAAATGATAAAGGGGGGAAATGGTAAAATGCTTCCCTCTTGTTTGATATATGTATACTATCATTATATATATAATATATTTCACAGTACATGGACTATAGATGTATATATGCACTATATAACACTATATCAGGTCCACAGAGCAGAGGGCCATTCCAAAGAAGGCACCGAAGTGAACAGACCGAGACCAAAGGTCTAGTGGACCTGCGGGGTGGGAGCTGTAGTAGGAATTCAACCCGCCCTGGTTCGGGGGTGACATATTCTTGTACTTCAGGTTGTGGGGCGGTAAAGGTTAATGGACATGCCTGGCGATCACCAGAACAGCTCAACAGCTAGTCCCCAGTAAATTTGCGAAGCTTTTTTTTGCCATCTTTTATGGTGGGATCAGATGAGATGGTTTCCCAGAAAGTCTTAAGGTGGGGGCTCCTTACAATTGCTTCTTGGAAAGTCCCAGGGTAAAGGTTGGTGGCTCTGCTGTGGGGTCCGGTGAGCCGGATTGCTTACATTTCCTGCCTTTTCTTTTTTAATAAAAAAACATGGGCCCCGGGAGAGGGGGTATGTATGGGGGGGGGCTGCTTGGAGCTGGCTGGTGGGCAACGTGGGGTTTGGGGCGCTCTCTCCCCTGCTCTTGTAAGGCAGTTTTTGTGGCCTGGCTTCTAGGATTCACCAGGCTTTTCCACTAACCTCTACCACCCCGCAACCTGAGGTACAAGAATCTGTCGACCCCGAACCAGGGCGGGCTGAAGTCCAGTTCCGACGACAGGGCATGTCTAGTAAACTTTTGGCTTGTGTCTATTTGTCTCGGAGCCTTCTTCCGACCCCTCCTCTGCTTTCCCGACCTGACAAATACTATATATAATCATATACATACATAGCACACATATCGTGTACATAGTAAAAGATATATTCTTACAATGTTTCTGATTTTATTCATCTATATTATTTATAAATACACACATAACAGGGAATAAAAACATAGGCGTGAGAAGGAAAGCCGAATTTAAGGCGCCGTCTCCGCGGAGGGAGAGAGCGCTAGGGAGCACACAAGGACATTATATCTATTAGGTCTTATTTCTCAAGCCGAAAGATGGGTACATGATATTTCATGCTCTAATATTTTAAAATACGTTCAGTACTTATAACAGCAACAGAAAAGGAAACTATTTTCCAGGCAGAAGTGCCAACATGAACAACAACTCAGAGACAGGAAATTGCAGTAACACTGAGGACTTCTCCACATGCTCTCGTTCTCCCAAACTCCAGTCACTGTAAGAAAAGCTCTCCTTCTCTTACTACCTCACCCGGCTTTGTCCAGCGTCACTCACAGCAGCTGACGTTTCTGATCACACCAGTTACCTTCCCTATTGAATAGACTCTCCTCGGGGTTGCAACTGGATCAATCAGTAGACGTATACCTCCCGGAAGAAGACTGCAGCCCCTGGTTTCACCAGCAGGTAGGGCTCCGACCGCGACTCCGGCCAGCAGGGGGCGCTGTCGGGTAGGCCAGAATCTGGGCTCCGCCCCCGCTCAGCAGCCGGAAGCTCTGGGGACCCTGGACCTAGACCCTCGACCCGAGTCCTTCGCGGAGACGCGTCGCCCGCAGACATCCATCCGTTCCGAGGCGATAACTGTCCACCTGGTTGTGATAGAAGAGGGCTGGCCGATGAGGGAGGAAGTGGAAGAAAAATCCTCTCCTGGTTCCAAGACCCCACTCACCAGATAGTGGGAACTGTTTTACAGCTGTTTCGTACGGGGTCTTGATTCTGCGGCTGAAAGCATCAAACTGATTTCCTTCTTTTCCGAAACTGCCCTTGAACAGATTCTGTGGACTCAACTGTTTTGTTTTGGTTTGGGTTTTTTTTGTTTTTTTTGTTTTGCTTTTTGTTTTTAGGAAAGGTGCCGGTAATAATGAAGGCGAGGGAGGGGGCAGGCAGTCAGGAAGAGAGAGGAGGAAGAAGCATTTTATTTAGTTGTACATTGTAGATGTTCGCCCTAACCCGGGAAGGGAACCTCGGTTCTTCGGATGTATGTGGCCTGCATTTCGCAGGAGGCAGCTGACTAAACCGCCACTCCACCGGGCCACGTCTTTTTTTTTTTTTTTTAAGGAAAGGTGCAGGCTAGACTGACCACACCTACCGTTTTAAACGGGACAATGCCGTTAGTTTTCATATTTCCCGACCATCAATTTTGTCCCGTTTTTCATAAACCAGGGTCATCTATAATATGGGGCAAAAGGGGCAATTCCAGGCCCAGTCTGTTGAGGGGGCCCAAAAGCCCTGTCCCGCATTTTTGTCTCAAGGAAATATTGTCAGCCTAGTGCAGGCAGGAATGAAGGCGAGCAGAAGCAGGCAGGGGAGAGAGGAGGAAGAAGCATTTTATTTATTTGTTCATCTTGGCTGTTCCCCAGCTGGGACGGGACTCCTGGTCCTTGAGGTGTATTTGTTCTGTGCCATCACTCCTCCACCAGGGAGAACCGTGGGCTCATTTTGTTTTAATTAATTTATTTTTACTGTTCCCAGATGAATCTCCGCAGGTCCCTAGCTTTTCTTAGAGGCTTCCATTTTATTTTTAGGTAATTTCAACTCATAATACGCTAAGTGCAGGCCAGGGTTACATAAAAGCTCCCCGTAGGTTCATGCCACCTCAGCTCTGGCAGGGACACCTGCTGGCAGTGAAGCGGGCAGGGAAGCCTATTGCCTGACTTTCCTGTCCCTCCAGCCCTTCCCAACTGCCTGTGCGGGTCTGGGTGGATTGGTCTGGAATGTTTAACTACACCAGAGCCCTCTGGGCATGGCAGATTCCAGATTCTAACACTTCTCAGGAACACTTTGATAGCCTTCTTGGAGACACATCACACTGTTCAGCCACAGTTCCCCTAAAAGTGGGGCCCAGGGAGCCTCTCCCCCTTTGGACAACATGTCCCTCAACTTCCGTGTCCTTCCTCACAAGCCCAGCTTTATTCTGCTGGGGTCTCCTTAGCCCTAAGTGGGAGTCCTCTCCCGCAAAGTCATTCTCAAGAAGGTGTACCTGCTTCGCTGGGATATGAGCCCTACAGGAAACACAGCTGGAAGGCAGCCCCTGCCAGGAGCCCCTCCACTGCAGCTCTCACTAGATTCCATACCTCAGGGCCTTGGGGTCCACGACTCCACACCTAATTGTCCTAAAGCCTCTCTTCCCTGTTTGAAGTGACCAGGGGAGCAGCCCCCACTCCGTGGTGGAAGTGTGAGTTGGAGGACAGGCATCTTAAGCACACTGACAACTGTGTCCCAACGATTCTACTTCCAAGTTCCTATGGGATTGCCAAGATGTCTCTGTGGGAAGAAGCGGTTTTGGCCCGGCCCTCTCTCCCTCGCTCCCTCCTCTGGGCATTGTTCGCCAGTGTACAGCCTCTCACTAGAGCTGTGGAATTGTTTTTGCCTTTGGGGCTGCAGCTGAAATTCTGAGTTGACTGGAAAAGTCTTTGTTTACATCTTACTACTTTCCAGCCCTTGACTGAGAGCTACTGAGCATCTCTAACCTCAACCCAGAAAAGATCTAGCCAGAGGACCCACCCCAAACACAAACCTAACTATCACTTCCCAGGGTCAAACCTTTCACTCTCTAGTTACTCTCCCTTTTTAAACTTCTCAGACGTCATGCCTTCTCTCACACCTTGGCTTTTCTCCATTTGGCAGATTCTCTGGTGTTCTTTGAAGACTGGATCAAAATGTCACCTCCTCAGGAAGCCTTCCCTGACACCACAACTGCTGCGCTTCCACAGGCCCTGTCGTTGTGTCGTGTTGTGATTACCTCCATCTGTACCTATAGCCTCACACTGCCCTCTTGGAGGGAACAAGTGTCGTTTGTTTTGTTGAGTGCATTGACATTTTTCATATGAAAAACACCTGAAAGAAAGTCAAAGTCGTCTGTAATCTCACAGCTTCTTTTAATAGATGGCATAGAAAGGCCAAGGAGCTTCCCTTTTCCTGCCTGTCCTGCCAATCCTCCCTCCAGTGACGACCACTTTTCAAAGAGCGGTGTTATTCCTTACTGTCTTTTCCTGGTGTGTGCAGACACACACACCTTTATAATCCTTAATATACATCTTAATCCGCAATTTCCATTTTCACTAAACCATTTATTGTGGACCTCTTTCCATGTGAGTGCACGTGACTCTGCTTCATTGAAAAATTATATATTAAATGAATACAGTGCATATATTTGCATCTATAACTTTAAAATGTCCACTTTAACTAATTTATGTATATAATTTGGTGGCATTAATTATCTTCACAATATTGTACAAACACCACCTCCATTTCCCAAACTTTCTCATTACCCCCAACAGAAACAGTACCCATTAAACAACTACTCTCCATCCTCCCCCACAAGTCCTGGTAACTTCTAGTCTGCTTTCTGTCTCTGTGAATGCTTCATCCTTTTTAAATATTATTCCACAGGAGACTTAATTGTTTAACTATCCTCTGCTAGTGGACATTCAGGGTGTTCCCAATTTTTTTGACAATACAACGTTGCAGCAATACCCTCAGACATAATACACAGGGGAATATTGTGAAAGAAGTCCCAGGAGTGGGGGCTGCTGGTAGGTAGGATACGTGCATTTAAAAGTCTAACAGGGCATGTCCTGATAGAGTAACGGCTTAGTCTGGTTTTGACTGAGCACAGGCCACATACCCCAGGGAACTGGGTTCAAGCCCAGAGGCTGGAATCAAAACCAACATGAATAACTAAATAAAATAAAGTTTCTTTCTCCTCTCTCTTCCTGTCTCTTGTCTTTGTTCACCTCAATTCCTGTCTGCACCTTTCCTATAAAAATTTTTTTAAAAAGGCTAACAGATACGTAGTGTCCATGTATCGCATTACCTTTAACATGAAGGTAACTGACTCCCAACCCCAGATATTATGATCATAATATATTATTATGATTTAATAGAGTGGAATTAGTTACCTGAAATGGGAATTTTAAAAACATTGGACCTGATTGTTGTGATATGAGACCACACAAAGAACCATGGCGATGGCACATGGTTCTAGCCATCCCTGGGTCCCCATCACCCAGCCCTGAGCCTGCCCCTGGAGAGCAGATGGCTTCCTGGAGCAGCGTGGTAACTTCTGGTGCCTCTCACCGTACACTGCTGTCCACCACGCCAAGGCTGCCGTGGCGACTCATGAGGCACAGAGTGCTGGCCTCTGGTGTGCCAGTCACAAAGAGAAGCTAGAGGGACTGTGTGTCTCCCAACCTGGAAGCCCAGGATGCCTGAATCACCTGTTTTTTTCAGGCAGTTTTCAGTTCTGTGAACTGCAGCTTTGCCTGCTCCCTCAAATCAAGGCTGCGTAGTAAGACTGCCTTATCTCTGTGGGAAAATTATGATTCACAAAGCAGAAGTGGTGGGTGGACAGAAAGCCACCAGGTGAAAGAGAAGAGACAAACAAGACTTGACTGGGGGAGGGGGAGTGAAGGGGAGTGGATGGAACAGCAAGTGGGTGAGTTCCTCAGCTGGTACTTTGGATCAGTCCAGAAAAAATGCTGGTGCCTCAGATGCCAGGAGGACCCAGGTGGTGGATGTGGCCCGGCTTGGTCCTCAGGCCCTGACTGGAAGCCAGCTCACATTTTCAGCCTTTGATTACAGCTGTGTGTATGTTTGTGGGGGGGTAAGAGGTGGGGCAGATTCTGAACACAGGGCAAAAGGTGCTTGAGGCAGCCACACCCTGTGTGTCCAGATGATGAGTGCGACCTTCCTAGCCATTGGCAACAAGGAATAAGTTCCTCACAAAGGTGCCTGTTCCTTGAATACTATCTTTGCTAGAAAGGATACTCATTGCATTGTTATAGTAAAGGAGGGAAAAGAAAGACAAAGAATGAAGAAATGAAATGTGGCTTCACAGAATTAAATGATGCATTTATCCAATACAATGCTATGTAGCCATTTAAAATCATGGTGGACCTGGGTTCATGACCTAGGACTGGAAAAAATTAATTAAATTTTTTAAAGTATATGTGTATAAATCATTATACAGAAGAGTCCTCATTACTATGGAGGAATTTAAAAAATGTATATATGTATTTGAATCAATTGTTAGTTAATTTTAATTTTAGTTGTCTCCTCATTCCCCACCCCAGGTCACGAACCCAGATCCTTGGGCTTTATGTGGTCTACACCCCATATATGGGCTAAACACCTGAGCCATAAGGGCATGCCTCTGCTAGTCTTATGCTCTCCCTTTTGGGGAAGTTCGAATTAGAGTCTTGCCAGGAAAGCCAATTCCTAGTCACTGCTCCATTGCAGAAGCCCAAGTGATTGCATTGTCTTCCTCTTCCACTGATATACACAGGGTCCTGCCTATGAGCAGTTCTGCAGCACCATCTCCAGTCAGGTTCCTATCACTGGCCCCTGAGCTCCTGGTCCCCATCCTCTGTGAACATTGATCCATGTTCCATGATTAGCTAAGTTGTCTAAGAAATCCCCTTTTGTTGAAGGAGCTGGTGGTGACCTCTGCTGCTTGCCACCAGGAACCAGGGCTTGCTGTCCACCAGGGTGCAGGGCCCTCCCCTTCACTGGGGCTTAGTGAGAAGGGGGCCACATGCAGTAACCAGCTGGGGCCTGTGCAGTAGGGCTGAATGGGATGCAGTTCAGTCCTCTACAGAAACCTAAGGAGGGTGAGCTGGTCAAGGTTCTGAGCACAGGCTGAGCATAATAGATAAACACTAGCGCCCACATGGTACCTGGACTAGTGGCTACCAACATGTCCTGAAAAGGGGCTTAGGAAGGAGTAGAGAGGGCATCTAAGCTTTCACTCTCACTGGGCCAGAGATGGCCTTTGGGGCTTCAAGAGATGTCTGAGAGGGAAAGGGAGTAGCCGCCCACAAGGAGTAGGACACCTGTGGACTCTGGAGGTCCCAGGCCTTGTGGCTTCACCCCTGTTGGTTTCTTTGTCCTACCACGTCTTTACTGGGGAAGATTAGCCAGAAGCTCTGGATGGGAAGGGTCGCTGGGGGCGGGGGTTTGTACAGTGAATGAGGATGGCTAGACAGATAGTGCCCCATTCCATTGCTGGTCTGGTAAAGGGAACCCTGGGACAAGAGCATCTTTCATGACCTGGGACAAGGGGAATACTGATTTTTAAAATTTTTTATTGAAGCATAACTTATACACAGAGGAATGCACCCAAGTAATTTAACAAAAATTTAAAACACCATTGTTAATTCCTTACTTCAAGACAAAGAACATGACTCCATTTCTCAGAAGCCTCAGTTTGGGTGGCAATAATTTTAAAGCCAAGGTCTGAGAGCAAAAGAGAAAGGAAAAGATGGTCTTGGCTGTCATCCTGGTCTGATTTGCGGTCCTGGAGATGCAGCAGGAGGCCCTGCTTCATTGGCAGGGACCTGCAAACTGGCCTGCATATGACATGCAGACATGCACTGGGAGTTCAAGCCTGGCCCTGGTGAACCTGGTGAGCAGGTTGTAGCCATAGCAACCCTACAAGGAAAGGCAAGGAACAGGGTGTTTGCAGAGGCTGAAGAGCTAGGTAGGGTGAGAGCCGGAAAGCAAATAGGGAAGAGGTGGCCTCCTGGCTGGCTGGGGAGGGCGAACTCCAACGAGGACCTGGGAGTGGCCAATCCCAGGGGCATGACCTCAGCAGACATTATTTGTTCCTTGGAGTTTCTATTTTTTCAGAAATGATTCATAAGAGTTCCTCTGCTCAATGCCTTCACCTCTTCCCCAACTATGAGCTGCTGTGTGGGAGACAGAGGGGCATTGTGAAATGACAAAAGCCATGATATCAGGGAGACCTGTGTTTGAACCCTGGTTCAAGGCTGTATGACTTTGAGAAAGTCACATTTCTTCTCTGACCTTGATTTCCTCGTCAGAAAAATGGGACAACGTGTACTTCATAAGATGATTATGAGGAAGAAATAAGATATCCATGTAAAATCCTGACATTGGGCGGGCACTTAATAAATGTTTGTTCCTTTCCTTTGTCACTTTTTCATTGAACCAATAGTCATCTGGGACCCAGGTTGTAGCAGGCAAATGCGCTATCACTGGGGAGAGTGGTAAACAAAACAGTCATGGAGACTGGCTGCTCTCATGGAGCTTAGACTCTAAGGAGAGGGACAGACATGAAATCAATAAACAAATATATATAATAAGGGCAAAGAACAATGTACCATGAAGAAGATTATCAGGGCTAGTGTGTCCTGGTGGCTCAGGCATTAAGTCGCTGACTGGGGTGTAGTCCATGTAAAATCCAAGGACTGGAGTTAGAGACCCAGGCCCAGGGAGAACCAACATGAATAACAAAATAAATAAAATGCTGCTTCTTCCTCTCCCTCCTGTCCACCCTCACTCCAGCCCTTCCTGCCTGCCTGCCTGCCTTCATTCCTGCTTGCCACTCTTCCTCTTTGAATTAAAAAAAAAATTAGTGGTGACTTCCTTCAAAGAGAGTGGTAAGGAAAGGTGATATTTAAGCTGAGACCTGAAGGCTGAGAATAAACCAGGTATTTTGGAAAGCAGTACCTTGAAGAACTAAAAGACACAGATGTTAGAGTAAATGTGTATGAGTTTCAAATCCTCGTTCCACTGCTTACTCAGTTGTAGGACTTTTTATGAGTGCCTTTACCAATGTGGCTAAAAATTGCCTCCTTTTATACACTAAAGAAAGGAAAGTTTTTCTTTAATAAAGGGTATTAGGAAAACTGGACAGCCGCATGCAGAAGAATGAATGTAGACCACTCTCTAACACCATTCACAAAAATTAACTCAAAATGGATTAGTTATTTAGATGTAAGATTGGAAAACATAAAATACTTAGACGATACCATAGGCAAGTCATTCCATGAAATTAACCTTAGCGAGACCTTTGGAGAATCAATTCCAGCGACAAGGCAAACAGAAACAAAAATAAACAAATAGGGTTACAGCAAACTAAACAGCTTCTGCAAAGCAAAAGAAAATACCACCAAAACAAAAAGACAATGTACTGACAAGAAGAAGATATTTGCCTATCATTCATCTGACAAGGACTTGCCATTCAAAATATATAAAGAACACATAAAATGCAAACAATAGATAAACAACCCAGTCAAAAAATGGGCAGGAAAATTGGATAGATATTTCTCCAAAGAAGACACATGATTGGCAACAGGCTTGTGAAAAGGTGTCTTCCTCACTTGTTGTCAGGAAAATGCAAAATTAAATAACAATGAGATGTCACTCCTGTGAGAATGACTATCTTCCAAAAGTCCGAAACAATAAATGTTGGTGGGGATGCAGAGAAAAGGGAAGAGTTTTACACTGTTGGTGAAAATGTAAACCGGTATAAACTTTATTAAAAAGCAGTATGGAGATTTCACAAAAAATTGAGAATGGAAATCCCATCCTATCCCATCATCTTACTTCTGTGATTTACCTAAAAAACACAAAAATACTAATTCACAGAGATATGTACACTCCCATGCTCATTACAGCACTATTTACAATAGCCAATAACTGGAAACTACCTATGAATGGATAAAGAAGGTGATGTGAACTACACACACATGCACACGCACACACATGCACACGCACACACACGCGCACACACACACACACACACACACACACACCGGACTCCTACACAGTCCTAAAGAAGATGAAAATCCTGTCATTTGGGACAACATGGATGGAACAAGAGGGGACTATGCTAAGTGAAATAAGTCAGAATAAAGATACCAGATAATCTCATTCATACGTGAAATATAAAGAAACAAAGCAAAGGAACAGACTAAACAAAACCAACTCTTTGACATTGACAACAGAACTGAAGTTACCAGTGAGAAATGGGGTGGAGGGTGGAAGCAAGAGGTTGTGGAGTCCAATGGTCATTGTTAAAGAACTTTGGTAATTTGGTGGTGGACAGGGTGTGTTGTCATATATTTGAGGAATGGTGAACCTGCACAAGGGGTTTATATTACTTTGTAAATCAAAACTACCTCAATAAATACTAAAATTTTTAAATCCCCTCCTCTTTAGACTTGTGAGGAGGAATCTAATTGTGTATATAAGGTCCCCTACATGGAGTCTGACATATAGGGTAGTAGGTAATATCAATCTCCTTCTTGTCTGAGCTCACAATTAAGTGACTGACACAGAGACAGTATATGCAGACATGCACACACACATATCCATATATAGTACACCTCCACACACACATATCCACACTGAAGAACACATACAGGCAGGACCGAATGGCTTACTCAAGCTGGGTCCTGGGTATGACCTGGTGGCTGAAGTGCTAAGCTGGTGGCTGGGACCTATACTATGTAAAGTCCAAGGACCCAGGTTCGTGACCCAGGGCACGGGAAACTACCAAAAATAAAATAAGAAAATAAAGTGCTTCCTCCTCCTCTTCCTTACTTAAAAATGAGGAAGGATCCTCTTTTACTTCCTTTTTAAACAAACAAAAATGAAAGAAGAGTGGGGCCTGAAGAGATGAGGAAGAGAGAAGTTACCAGAAACCCAGAGGAAAACTGTGTGGAACGGGCACATGGCAGGATCTGAGACCTTCAGAAGAGGGACACTGTTAGCTTAGAGGTTCTGGACAGCCAGGGAACCAAGGGAATAATTACTCTGACCTTAGCCTCCTTTGCCCTCTGACCTCCTGCAAAGCTCCCATGGGCCAAACTTAGAGGGAAGCCAGAGAATGCAGAAGCCTATGGATGTAACCCATGAGGATCAGCCTCCCAGATGGAGGGTGGGGTCAGGGTAAGGGAAGACCTCAGGTCACCTTACTGGAAATTCCAGGTGTAGGGCCTTAGGCAAGGCTTGATCAGTGCTCAAATAATAGGCAGAAGCCTCATCATCTTTCAAGTCTATCTTCCTTCATACGTCAACCTCATTCTTAAGCTACACATAATGGCAAGATGATGGCAGTAGAGAGTAAAGGAAGGAGGTGTTCATCAGAGAAAAAAATGGTGATTCTCTGCAAAGGAGGGAGAGGAAAAGCTGGTGAAATGTTACACATGTTCATCACAGTATGTCTGGACACTTGCATTCAGTAAACTCAAGGGGTAATGCAAGAGTGAGCAGGTTTCTCTGCTGGATTGTGGTCTGTTGAGGGAATATGGTGACTGTTCCCCATTCCCATCTCTGCACTGAGGGACCTCAGGACTACCTAACTCAGCACTCCATTGGACAGGTAGCAAACAGGTCCAGTGAGAAGAAAGATTTTGCACAAGACCATGTAGTTAATCTAGAGGCAGGACCTGAATTCTGGTTACATTATCTGTCTTCCACATGCCTTCTCTTTACTTAATTTTTTTTTATTGCAGTAACTGATTTTACACATTAAAATAAACTCATATGTGTAGGTACCCCATACGTGCAGTTTCCCTATTCCTAAAACATATGTCAACATAACCTGCCCTCCACCAAATCGCCAAGTGTTCGTCACCATTATCCAGTGGGCTCTGCCACTACTTGTCCCCCTCCTGCCCCTTGCCCCTGGCCTCATTTCCTATTAGTAACCTGAGTTCTACTGCAAATGTCAAAGTGTTGGTTTTGTTTCATGTGTTCTTTGGGGTTTTTTAAATATTCATATTTCACCTAGGAGTGAGATCACTGGTATTTATCTTTCTTCTTTTGACTTATTTCACTAAGCATAATCCCTTCCAGTTCCATCCATATTGACTCAAATGACAGAATTTCATCTCTCCTAAGGGCTGTGTAGTATTCCATTTTGTATATGTACCAAGTCTTTATCCATTTACCTGACATTGGGCACTTAGTTTCCAGTTCTTAGCTATTGTGAATAGGGCTGCAATAAACATGAGGTGCATAAGTCTCTGCGAAGTTAGTCTTTTTGTATCTTTTGGGTAGACACCGAGAAGTGGGATGGCAGGATCATATGGAATTTCCATATTCAACTATTTGAGGTATCTCCATATTGTTTTACCAATTTGCACTCCCACCAACAGTGTAAAAGTGTTCCCTTTTCTCCAAATCCTCACCAGCATTTGTTGTTTCTAGGTTTTTGGATAATAGCCAGTCTCTCCTGCGTAAGGTGATATCTCCTTGTCATTTTGATTTGCATTTCCCTGTTGGCCAGGGGGGAAAAACATTTTTTCATGTTCCTGTTGGCCATCTGTGTATCCTTTTCAGAAAAGTGTCTCTCCAACTCCTCTTCCTATTTTTTGTTTGGATTGCCTGTTTTTCTGTTATTGTATTTCATGTGTTCTTTATATATTTTGGAAGTTGCCTTTGTCAGACATATGGAACACAAATATCTGCTCCCAGTTATTAGGCTGTCTTTTTATTTTGGTGATGTTTTCTTTCACTGTGAAGAAGTTTTTAGTTTGGTGTAGTCCTAATTGTTTATTTTTCTTTTTGTTTTCCTTGATGCTGAAATTGAGTCCCCAAAGACTTCTCTAAGGCTGATGTCATGGAATGTCTTTCTTATGTTGTCTTCCAATAATTTTATGGTTTCTGGTCTTGTGTCCAAGTCTCTATGACTTCTCTTTAAAACAAAACAGCAACAAAAACAAGAAGAACCCTAGAAAATTCGGATAAGGGACAGTGGGGAGAAAGAGGAGGAGGAGGAGGAACTAAGACTGAAAGAATACATAATAAAAGATAATTTTCTTCCCAGTGCAGACTCATAGTCCTCTCCTCAGAGAGAATGATGGCTAATCTCTTGTATGTCTTTTGGACATTATCATGATAATATAGGGAGGTGCTTATATCTAATATATTATTACTAATATTATCTTGGGGATCTTTATTAGCACATAGACTTTGCCTCATTTTTACAGTGAATAAGAGTATCTGAGAAAAAGGATGTGCTCTGATTTATTCATCCAGTCTCCTAATGAACATTGAGGCTCTTTCTAGTCTTTTGCTTCTATAAACAATGCTGCAATGAACATCTTTGTACACATTTGTGCTCTACAGGCTAATCCCAAGAGTGGGAATGGCATCGCATCACTTTAAAGAGCTGATCTTGACATCACTTCTTCTAGAAGAAAGCAAGACTGATGCTCTTTGATGATCTCTGCACCTTTGTTGAGCCAAGCTGTTCCTCCTCATGCTGTGGAAGAGGACACTGAGGCCCTAGGTCTGACAGCATGCTTGGGGAAGTTTGGACTAGACCACGCTGTTCTCACAGAGAAGATGTGGAGGAAAAGGGATGGGCAGGGAGGCTAGCCATGCTGGCTTTGTGCCCTAGCCTGACTGCATGGGGGAAGTCAGAACATCAGGCTCTGGAGCCAGATTGCCTCAATTTGAATCCTGGCTTAGTAAAATAGTCTTCCCCTTTTTTTTTTTTATTAATTATTTTTATTTTTATAAATTAAAATAAACTCCCATGTAAAGGTTCCCCATTCCTCATATATGTCACCACAACCTGCCTTCCACCGAATCACCAAGTGTTCTTCACCATTGTCCAGTAGGATCTGCCACCATTTCTCCTCCTACCCACCTCCCAATCCATCCCCTGTTGAAAAACAGTCTTTCTGGAGTGCCCTGGTAGAGCAGCAGTTGGGCCATCTACCTCCAAAGGGTCTCAGCCTACATACCCCTGGGTTCGTGTCTTGGGTCTGGTGGGAGACAACCAGTGTGAACAACTAAATAAAAATGAATAAATAAATAAGTCTTCAAAAAAAAAAAAGTCTAAGCTTTGATTTCCTTACCAGGAAAATGGGGGCGATTTAAATGTTCTTTTAATCTTCTTTATAGGGTGCAGTGAAGATAAATGGAATGCCTATGAGGCAAAGGTGACCTTTCATTAGCAGTGTCTGCTCTGACCATTTGACTCCTGTTCTTGCAAAAGGCATCCTTGAGGTTGCTGGTGAACTTGGAGCACACCTGGACTCCAGCCATGGTTTGTGTTCCTGTAATCAAGGTTAAATTGAGCAAATTTAAGCTTCTATTTGGAAATCGTGGCGGCCTCCTCCCTCCAGAGAGGAGCTTGCTGGATCTGGGAATCAACCAGGGTGAGGCTTCAAACAGAAACTTCCTGGAAACTGTAGGCACATTACAACTCCTATTTTCAAGATGAAGAATGAGAGACTGCCAGAGTTTAATGGATTTGCTTCTAAATCCAGGATTCCTGGCAGAGTGGGGGAACTGAGGGTCAAGGAGGATCTCGCTATTTGATTATGATGTTGATTTACTGAGGTATTGCGTTCTTATGATGTGGCCTTTCCATCCAGAGGCCGCCTCAGCCAAAGGTGATCAAAGGTGTTCCTCCTTGCCCTCTTGTCACACACCTCCTTTCTGTTTCTCCCCTAACTGAGCTCCTCCCTCTATTCAGGGCCCCTTGTATCCCAACCTAGCCTACTCTCCCTTGCCTCACCCCTCAGACCTCACCCTAGGAAAGGCTTCATTGTCCTCCATCTCCACTAATGAGCCATCTGTTTGCTCCCAGAGCTCCTTGCTCTGTTCTCTGAGCCCTGGTCACACCACACCACCAGATATGTATTTGTGTGGTTATTTGATCCATCTGTGTCCCTGCCAACAGTGAGCTCCAGGTGAGGTCAGTTCTTATCCTCCAGTCACTACTCTTTTCCCAGGGCCTGGTTCCAAGGTTGACACATAGTAGGCCCTCAGATATCTGTGTCCCTCCTCTATATGAAAGGGACAGCTCTACTCACTACCAGTGTTGTTCTGAAGATTAGATGAGACAAAGCTCTCCAAAACCCCTGGCCTAGGCCAGTCCTGGACCATTCTCCTGGGTATTTCTCAGGCAAGTTTGGGGCAGAGAGAAGGAAAAAGGGTCCTTGTGGGTTGGCAGGGTCTCCCCTACTACAGGACTCACAAAGGAAGCCTTATGTGGGAGTAGTGGCAGGATGCCCTGTGGGCCAGCTGGGCCCAGGGCTGCCAGGCCTGAGTTGGGCTGGGCTGGGCATGCAGCCACAGACAGCCCTCAGAGGGCTCTTTTATCTGAGTCCCAGCTGCCACTTGGCTGGCTGGCTCAAAGCCCAGTTGACTGAAGAGGAGAGGGCCTGGCAGCTTTGTCTCAGAAAGAAGAACAAAGAGTGGCGGGAGCTGGGGGAGGGCGGAGGGAAGCAGAGCTCGCTCTTGGAATCAGGCCAAAGGGAAACAAGACCTAGTCACAGGGAACACCAAGGGGCTGCTTGAATTCTTTTGTTGCAGAGTTTCCAGCAATGCAGAATTACAGGGACCATCTCAGACAATATCCGAACCCTTACCATGCTATGGGTGGAGAGCTGAGTCCCAGAGAGAGACAGGGACTTGCCTAAGGTGACACATGAAAGGCAGAGCCAGAATTAGAACCCTGAAAGAGGCACTTCGTATCCGGAAGCCTCACAGAAAATGGAGAGCCTAATTCCCATTTTAAATGGTGAGAGTCAAATATGCTAATGGCATAAAAGGAAAGAGGAGGATCATTTGAGTTTGTCCTTGAAAACCAGTTTCCAAAGAGAACGCGCTGGTGGGGAAAGGCATTCTGAGCGAAGGGAACAGCATAAACAAAGTCAGGAAAGCAAAGGAATGTAATTATGTTTCAGGGTAACTGGGACTGTGGGGAAAACAGGAAATGGATCTAAAAGCCTGGCTGCCTGGGGCTGCCAGAAGTGTCCACTGTCTCTCCTAGTGTTCACACCTCCCTTCTGGGTGATGAACTCAGCCTCCCCTGGAATTATCCTAACCCGTGTAAATGATCAGCCTGTTGGAGGGAGCTAGACCAGGCAAGGGGAAGTGGGTACAAGTGCTCTGTGGATCCTGTGGGAGGCTCCCCGATCCAGACATGGTTTGCTGGCATCCCTGCTTTGAGGCGATCACACCTGCCTCCCTATGGCTCAGCTTCGTTTGCAGAGTCAGAACGTTCTAGGTACACACAGTCATGTGTTGGTCATTGACATTTGTTCAATGACAGACCACATATACAGCAGTTGTCCCTTTAGTCTATACCATATGCCTATGTGTATAGCAGTTCATATCACTGATACCCGTGTAATTATACTCTGTGAGATTTGCACAATACTCAGATCACCTAATGACTCGCTTCTCAGAACATGTCTTCATCAAGCACATGTGACTATACCTTGCACACTGTCTTAGTCCATTCGGGTTGCTCTAACAAAAAATATCACAGACTTGATGATGCATATACAACATACATTTAGTTTTCACAGTTCTGGAGGCTAGGAAGTGCTAGACCATGGCACCAACAAGTTGGTGAGGAACCTCTTCCTTTTCACAGATGCCGTCTTCCTCTGTGTCTTCATATGGTAGAGGGGGCTAGAGAACTTTCTGGGGTCTCATTAAAAGGCACTGCTCCTGTTTGTGAGGGTTCCACACTCATGATCTAATCACCTTCCAAAGCCCCATCTCTTAATATCATCACATAGGCAATTCAGTTATAACTGATGCATTTTGGAGGGACATGCAGACCATAGCACCCAGATCCAAAAGAATCCTTCATAGTTACAGAGAGAGAATTTTGGAGTGAGAAGGACATGAAGTTTGACTTTGCTAAGTACCACTGTCTCACCGCTCAGCTCTGCATGTAACCTCTCTTAACCCCGGTTTCCTCATCTGTAGATTAGTTTAATTGCTTGAAAGGACTGATACAAGTGTCTGTGTCCAGTGAAGGTATTCAGCACATGATCATTTTCCTTTCGTTTCCCTCCGTCATGTGGCGCATCTGATCCCTCTGCTGAGAAGAATCCTCCAAAGCTCTCTATCAACTAATTTCTTCCTCCTTCATGACACAGTTTACATGTCTCCTCTTCTGTGAAGACTTCCCAGATTCCTGAAATTGAAAAGTTGACTTTCCCTGGGAATGCCTGATGCTTATCTCAGTTTTGACTTTTCTTTTTTACTTTTTTATACTTTTGCAGGTTCACTGAAATTAGTGACATAATATCAAAATATATTAAGAAAAAAATCCAAATTCTCCCCTTCTCCATTTCTAATCACTCTACTGAATAACCAATGGCAACACCTGGTGTGTATGATTCTACACCTTTCTGATTATGTGTCAACATAGATTTAAATCTATATAAGGAGGTGTTTATATTTATGTTTTTACTCAAATACTCACTGTATACACTGCTCTGATATTTATTTTGAATTGCTTACTAAATCATGGATAAATATATAGCTATAGATCTACCTCATTTCTTTAAATAGGCATGAACAAATCATGGTTTATTCTAATTTTTGCCACTGTAAAAAACAGTGATAAGCATATTTGTTCTTATAACCTTTTAGGGTAGCGCTTTTATTTCTTTTGAATAGAGTCTCAAAAATTGGGACTGTTGGAGCAAATGGTATCTGCTTTTTTTAAAATTTTAGTAGATTACTTATTACTTTCCAAGAAGATAACACTTCATATTTCAATCAGCAAAGTTAGAGGAGCTGTTTTCCTGCCTCCTTACCACCTCTGGGACATTGTTATTCTTCTCATCAATATTTGCCAAAGTGATGGATGAAAAATAGTACACATTGCTCCCTTAATTACATTTCCTCAATACTTACTAAGTTTTAGTAACTTTTTATTCCGGTTATTTTCTTTTTTCATTTCTAAAAGTTCTATTTGATTTTTATCCAATCTGCCTGATCTTTTTGATCATATCTTATTCTTCAGTCATGTTTTGAATCCACACACTTATATATTTTTTAAGCACATTAAATATTTATTTTCTCTCATTTAGAAGATAATTTCAGTCTTTCAGTACTTGTGATCTGTTTCTGTTTGTTCTTTTTTTCAATTTAATATTTATTGAGGTAACTTTGATTTACAAAACAATATAAACCCGTATGTGCAGGTTTCCTCATTTCTCAAATATATGACTGCACACCTGGTCAATCACTAAATTACCAAAAGTTCTTCACCATTTGTCCGTTGGACCCCACTTGACCTATCACTTGATCCCATTCTTCCCACTGGTGAGTTAAGCTCTACCGTTAATGTCCAAGGTTGGTTTTTAAGTCTGTTCCTTTGCTTTGCTTCTTTATATTCCGTATGCATGAGATTATCTGTTTCTCCTGATTTATTTCACTCAGCATAATCCCCTCTTGTTCCATCCATGTTGTCCCAAATGACAGAATTTTATCTCTTTAAGGGCTGTGTAATATTCTATTGTGTAAATACACACATCTTCTTTATCCATTCACTTAAGTAGTTTCCAATTTTTGACTATTGAAAATAATGCTGTAGTAAACATGGGGGATGTATAGATCTCCGTGATTAGTGTTTTTGTGCCTTTTGGGTAAATATCCAGAAAAGGGATGATGGGATTTCTATTCTCAATCTTTTGAGAAATTTCCGTACTGCTTTCCATATGATTGCACCAATTTACACTACCATCAGCAGTGTAAAAATGTTTCCTTCTCTCTGCATCCTTACCAACATTTGTTGTTTCCAGAGTTTTGGGTATTATCTGATCTTACATGGTATCACATTGTTGTTTTGATTTGTATTCCCCTAATAACAAATGAGGAAGAACATCTTTTCATATGCCTGTTGGCATCTGCATGTCTTCTTTGGAGAAATGTCTATTCAATTCTTCTGCCCATTTTTTGACTGGGTTGTTTGTTTTTCTGTTGTTGAATTTAGTAGCTCTTTATATATTTTGGATATTAAGCCTTTGTCAAATACATGATGTGCAAATATCTTCTCCCAGTCAGTAGGATAGCTCTCTTTTTTTTTGGTGATCGTTTCTTTCACTGTGCAGAATATTTTTAGCTTGATGTATTCCTACTTATTTGTTTTTGTTTTCCTTGCTGCTGGAGTTGAGTCCCCGAAGACCTCTCTAAGGCTAATGTCATGGAATGACTTGTCTACGTTATCTTTGAAGTATTTTATGAATTCCGGTCTTACACCCAAATCTTTAATCAATTTTGAACTAATTTTTGTTTGTGATGTTAGAGAGTGGTCTAGATTCATTCTTTTGCATGTGACTGTACAGTTTTCCCAACATCATTAATTGAAAAGGTTTTCTTTCTCCATCATATTCTCTTGGCTCCTTTGTGGTAAATTAATTGATCATATATGAGTGAATCTATTTCTGGTGATTAGGATCTATCCCAGTGATCCATGACTGTTTTTATTCAAGTATCATACATTTTTAATCATTATCACTTTGCAGTGTAGTTCAAGATATGGTAGTGTAATATATCCACTTTTGTTTCTTTTTCTCATGATTTCTTTGATTATCAGCATCATTTGTCATCCCATACAAAATTTTTTAAGGGAAACTTGCAATCAAGGAGTGAAGGCAAGTGGGCAGGCAGGTAGTGAAAGGAGAAAGGATCATCTTTATTTCTATTTAGTTGTTTACCCTGGTTATTTCCCCATGGACACAAGAATCAAATCCAGGGGTATGTGGGTGACTTAACCACTGCTACATGAGAGTACGCCAAAATGACCATTTTAACAACGTTGATTCTTCCCAATCATGAACATGGGATATCTTCCCATCTCTTTATATCACCCTTTATTTTCTTTAAGAAAATCTTATAGTTTTAATTGTATAAGTTTTCACCTTGGTTTGTTAAGTACATTCCAAGGTATTTAATTATTTTTGTTTCAATTATAAATGGAATAGCTCCATTGATTTCATTTTCTTTATATATTGTTTGCATATAAAAATACAACATATTTTTGTATATGGATTTTGTAATCTGCCACTTTACTGTACTCATTATAGTAGTTTTTTAATGGAGCTTTAAGAATTTCTACATATATAATTACGTTATCTGCAAATAGTGATAGTTTTACTTTCTTCTATCCAGTTTGGAGTCCCTTTATTTTTTCTTCTTAACTAATTCTCTGTCTAGGACCTCTGGTACGATGTTAAATAGCAGTGGTGAGAGTGTACAACCTTGTCTTATTCCTGATCTTAGAGGAAATGCTTTTGGTTTTTCATCATTGAATATGATGTTGACTCTGTGGGTTTATCATATTTGGCCTTAATTAATTCCATCCCAATTTCATGTGGCATTTTTATCTGTTTCTGTTGACTCTTGCTCATGGTATCTTGTTTCCTGTGTGGGTTGTGACTTCGGATTGTGAGTTTGAGTTGGTTGAACTGGGTTTGATTCTCTGCTTTCTCCAGGAAGGATTTCATTCTTTTTCAGGCATTTTAAGGGCACTACCAAGTTGGTGCACTTAAAATTAAATTTCTGGTTGTTGTTGCTATTGTTGGCCATACAAAATTGTGGATGTTTGGGTCCCAGGTCTATTTAAGTTCTTACCTATAGCCCCAAATTTTCAACAGAGACTGTTCTCCACCCAGAACCAAGGATTAAGACAGGCAAGTTTCTACAGCATTTGTCTATGACTGGTAATTTTACATTTTTTATCATTTGTCCTTTTGTAGTTTCTAAGGTGACACCCTACCTACCCTGTGAGTGGCTCAGACTTTGAAAGTTCTCAGTCACTAAGAGTTGGAAATGACCCAAGGAAGGCCGTGGAGTTGTTGCTCAGTCACCTGGGAGCATCTCTGAGCATTTCCTAGACTTTCTTGCAAGTTCGCAAACACACATATACATTGTTTTCAATATTTTGGCATATTTTGTAGCAGGAGGGTTTCAAAATATCTAGTTTTCCTAATTAGTGGATGCATAAGCCCAGCAGATTTTCACCTATTCACTCATTTATTAAATATTTGACTCATATCTTTAGGACCGAAACATGTCTCAGTCACCTGTGTTCCCAGCTCCCAACCCATAGCCAATAACTCATGGTTGAATAAATGAAGTGACAATCCACATGGGGAAGAAGGAAAGTGATTGGAAAGGAACCCATGGCTGAATGGGGTGATGGTGGATGGGTGGTGCCTTGGTGTCTGACATTCACTGAGTCCCACTCCAGGAAAAGCCTATAAATGCTTCATTGTAGTGCTTCCCAAATCTAAGATGACAAGAAACTCATAACACAAACAACTTCTAGTGCCTTTCATATGTGATTTGGTTTCAGTACTCTGGAGGACTCTGGAATGATAAAAACAAGGGCTCCTATGTAAGCCTTAGCATCAAGGAAATTTGGGAAACATGCTAGTCTACCTTCCCTAACTGAATTATCACGGAAACTCAGCAAAGTACTCACATGCATTTTACAAAGAGGCAAGTGGACTCAGAGGGAGTAGTGACGGATGGTCACATAGCAGGTAAATGGCAGGTACAGGGCTCCATTCCCAGTTGTTTCACTCCAAAGTTTTCTTTTTCACCAGATATCCATTGGTTATTATTGCTATTCTACTTCCCCCATAGTTTCTGCACCATTATTTTATTTATGACCAAGAGTCATTTTTTTTTTTTTCTTTTTTATTGTGGTCAAAGACACAACACTGAATTTACATTTCAGCCATTTTCAAGTATACAGTTTAATAGTGTTAAATCGATTTGCATTGTTGTGAAATAGATCTCCAGAACTTTTTCATCTTGCAAAGGTAAAGCATTATACCTATTAAACAAGTCTCCTTTTCCCCCTCTCCCGGGCCCTGGTAACCACTACTCTGCTTTTTGTCTTTATTAATTTGACTATTTTTAGCTACCTCATACAGGTAGAATCCTAAAGCATTTGTCTTTTGTTATGGGTTTATTTTGCTTAGCATAAAGTCTTCGAGTTTCATCATGTCATAGCTTGTGACAGGGTTTACTACTTTTTATGGCTGGATAATAATCTGTCATACATCTATACATTTTGTTTATCTGCTCATTCATTGATTGATATTTAGTTTACTTCCACCTACTGGCTATTGTGAATAATACTGTGGATGAGGGGCCCTGGGGTTCAGTACAAACGTTCAAGAACGCATTCTTGAGTATTAAGAGTGCAGTTTCATACATTTAGTAGAGAAAATGGAGGAAAAAGAAAGCAAAAGCAGGAGATAGTGCCTCCTGTGCAGGGAGAGCTGCCCATGATGGCTGGGACATTATTAATGTACATCCCTCCTCTACTCTAGACTGTTGATAAAAGGGAGTGCCATTAAACATTAAAGACCAGGTCATCGCTGCAGGTGGTTCCAGGTGAGATAGGAAGAGGGACATTCTGAGACATTTCTCAGTTTAGTTCTAAAAGACTCTGGTGCCAAAAGGAATTCCATGCCTTTTTGTTGTTCTATCCTCTGGATGTCTCCATTCTCCATGTCCATCTGGTTTCATGTTGATTTTGAAAGTTAAATGCTGAAAAAAACTCCCCCCAACACTTCTATGAAAATGGGCACACAAATATGTCTTAGGTCCTGGTCTTAATTCTCTTGGGCATAGACCCGAAAGTAGAATTTCTAGATCATATAGTAGTTCTATTTATTAATTTTTGAGAAAGTTCCGTAGTTTTCCATAGTGTTTATGGTGTTACTATGCCCATTTTTAGGCTTTATTTTTTAGAACAGTTATAGATTTACAGAGAAACAAAGAAGATAGAGTTCCCATATACCACACCTCTCTTTCCTTATTATTATTATTTTTTTTAAAGGAAAGGTGCAGTCAGGAATGAAGGTGAGCAGGCAGATAGGAAGAGAGAGGAGGAAGAAGCATTTTATTTAGTTATTCACCTTGGTTGTTCCCCCAAACCCAGGTTATTGGGATGTATGTGGGCTGTGCTGGCCACAGGTGTGGACCAAACTCCACCAGAGTGTGCCTCCCCTGTTTTTAACATATCACATTAATATGGCAACTTTTTTTTTTAAATTAATGAACTGATTCTGATATGTTATTATTAGCTGAAGTTAACAGTGTATTCATTTCTTTAGTTTTCACCTAGCAGTCTGTTTTCTGTCCCAGGATATCATGTTACACTCTTGGCTGTAACAGTTTGTCAGAATTTCCTTGTTTCTGATGGCCTTGATAGTTTTGAGGATTACTATTCAGGTTTATTATAAAATGCCTCTACTGGAATTTAAAAAATATTTTTCTCATGATTAGACTGAGTTTATGTGTTTAATGGGAGGAAGATACAGAGGTAAAATGTCATTTTCATCACATCATTGCAAGGGTCATATCATCATTATGATTATGACTTTTGAGGTTGACCTTGATCACCTGGTTGATGTGTGTTTACTAGTTTCTCCACTGTAAATTTACTTTTCTCCCCACCCTCCCTTCCATGCTTTTCTTCCTTTGGAAGAAAGTCCTCAGGACGCTAACCCGGGTTCTTGGGATGTATGTGGACTGCATAGATGGAGCCTGTGGACCTAACCGCTGCTCCACCTGGGTGAACCAATGCTCCTTCCTTTAGGGTTACATTTTGTTAAAATCGAAGCCAAAAGAATACCACCAGCCTTGAAAATTCCTTGAGGAGCCCAAACCAGTTTATTTGTAGACGCAAAGCGGATGTAGCTTATTTTGCAAGATTAACTCGACCTGGATCATTTCTTGTTTATGCCCTTGGAAATCAAAAGCAAAATTTGAATTGCATCCCAAGGCGGATCTGAGGAAACCACTGAAAATTCCAATATTCTAAGGCCCCACTGTGAAGAAGTCACTGTTGTGTCACTGCTGAATCGTTGTGCTTGCTTCTGGCTCAACAACAGTGAACCTCACTAGTTACTACTTCAGGGATTCACTGGTTTAAATTCTGTTATTTCTGAACGTGTGCCAGTTTTAAGAAGCAAGAGAACTCACACATCAGATAGCTAGCTCTCTTCCTCACGGATCACGTACAGCAGCTAATCTGAGGTGAAGAAAGAGCAACACGGGCCACCTTATCTCCTGGAGTCTTCGTTTTCTCATCTGTAAAATGTTGTTGATCCTTCATCCCTTAGGATTCTAGTGAGTAGAAAGTCTTCGCTTGTCTTTATCAGTTCCCCCACTTACTGTCTCATTTGCAGTGACAAGCTTGAGGTCTCAAGGCTTCCCTAGGAGAGGCCAGGCCAGCCCAGGGTTCTCACCACCTCTGGGCTTAGCTTCCCCGCCCCGGGGCGGGGATCGGGTGCACTTCCTCCAGCCCAAGTACCACGCACGCGGCGGGCTGGACGGGCTGGGCGGGACGCGCGGAGGGCAGCCGGGTGCAGAGTGCCAGTCGTCTTCGGGACCAGGGTGATGAGTCTGACCCCCTCGCCTCGCTTCTCGAGGCCCACCCAGCTGGAGCCCCCCGCAGGCCCGGCCACGGTGAGTGTGCAGCCGGGGCGGGCAGGGACCGGCTGGGACCCCACGCCTCTCCCTTCATTTACTCCTTGCATTGTCCCCCGTCCGTCCCCTCACCGGGCTCGGAGTCCCCTTGCTCCTGGCCGCCGCCTCCACCTCTGGCCCTGCGCTCTGTTCTCGTTGGCTGTGCCTCCCGCCTTCTTCGCTCTGTCTGTGCGCCACGATCTCTGCTCCCCTGTGCCTGCGTGCAGCCTTGCCTCTTTGCTCTGTTTCCTGCCTGGCTGCCTTGTTGGCCTCTTCCCTCTCTTTATTTGTTTTAGCTGTTCTCTCTGTGTCTTCTCTTCCGTCTGGGCTCTTCCTAGTTCACCGCCCTTCCGCTGCCTGGCCGGCTCCTGCCGCCCGCCCCCCGGCGTCGCTTGCCTCCACCCCTCCTGCGGGTGGGGGTTGGTTGGCGGGGAGAGAAGCCCACCCATTAAGATTGCCTGAGTATCATTCCCTCACTACTCAGACCCTCACCATCTTCATCCTGCCCCTGCCCTCAGGCTGGGTCTTGGGTCCACTGGCTTGCCTATGCCTCCCAGGAGAGGAGAATTTGGGGGAAGGATCAGGAAAATGCACTGTGCACTCTAGGAGCAGAACATTCTAACCTCTCCTCTGCTGGATGTCTAAAGCAGATCCAACAATGGGAAGAATGTGGCTTTTTACAATAGGGTGATGATAATGTCATTGTGTTACTATTGACAAAGTCACCCAATTAGTGGCAAGGCTGCCTTAGGTACCCAATAAACGTCTGAATGAATTACTCGGCAAGGGAAAGAGTCAGCCTAGTGCATGTAACTAAGTACGGCAGCATTGCCCGCGGTCAGAATACTAGACAGGGTTTCTGCACACCACCACACCACCACGCCTCCCCTGAAAAAAAGAAGAAAGAAAAACAATACTAGGTGCTCTTGTAAATCGATGCTGAGGGTAAATGCCATTCAACTCAACACACATTTATCGAGCATCCCCAGTGTGCTGAGCCCTGTAGTAGGTACTGGTGACATAAAGATCAATCAAGGATAATCCTCCCTTAGGATTCTTATGGTTTAATGGGGCATACAGATGAACAAACAAATGGAATTACAAGAGAGGTAACTATCATGACAGTGGAAGTACAGGGTCCTCTGGGATCACAAGGAGACAACCCATCCAGAAAGATTCCTGGAGGAATTAACTTGCAGGTTGAGGGGACTAACTGAAGGGAGTGTTGGCTGCAAGTCCTGGAGGGGGCCAGGGAGGCAGCCTGCTCTAGATGGAGCAGCAGGCCATTCAGGTGGTTGATTGTGAGGGTAATGAAAGGCTTGTAAACACTGTTAAGAGTCTAGGTTTATCTGGGTCACTGAAGTGTTTACTGCTGGGGTCACCAGATTACATCTGTGCTTCAGAAAAACTGCTTCGTTTCACAGTAAGAGATTGGATTGAGAGGCAGCATTCCAGGGGCCAGGAAGACTTGGAATTGACCAGACATTTAGAATGTCAGGACTTGGTGATTACCTGTGTAGGGGAAGGTTGAGGAGAGAGCACAATGTAAGATTACAGCCTGGGCTCAGACAACTGAGATGGGGAACAATTGAAAAGGTCAGGATTGTGGGGTGGGGAGAGATTGAGGTGTTTAGGGGAACTATCAGTGGAGCGGTCCCTCCTCTGACTCAACTAAGGAAACATATAGATGTTTGGCAGGGATGCTGCAGATGTTAGGGATACTTTAGAGAGAACTGGACCTGATTCATTCCTGTGTCCTTATGGCCAGTACTGGCCTGGCACCCAAAAAGGGTGCACAGGGCCTGAGGCTAACTTTCCTACTCAGTAGTTGACTGGTAGGAAAGACTAGGGGAAGTGGGTTCACAAGCAAAGGCAGGTGGTTGAGAAGAGGTGTGGAAAAGAAGTTTTTATCCGCTAGAAATGCATACTGTAGTATTTATGGATGAGGTGGAAGTGTTGCAGGTGAGGGTGAGCTGAGACACACTGATGAGAGGCTGGGTCCATCCAGAAAGAATTTGTGGAGAGAGCACTTTGGTCAGGATCACACAAGTTTATTAAAAGCAGAAAAAGCAAGTTTAAGCTCCCTGTGGACCAGGGAAGTTACATCAAGGAAATGCCCACAAGTGTGTAAACGAACATACTGCCCTCATCTTACACTGACAAGATGGATTTCTGAGGAGTGGGGGCTTCTTCCCCAGTGGGTGTGTTCATGTTACCTGGAATAAAAATGGAAGAATCTCTAAGGGTGTGTCCCACACCCAAGTTGCTAAGGTGGGTTCTTGTTCTTAGAAGTCTCACGTTTTGCCAGTTAATTTTCTGCACATACATCTGCGTACTGCCCTGTAGACTTTAAGCTATACTGTCCCTGCATCAGAAGGCCTGGGACTTCCAAAATGATTGAGGGGTGGAAGGGTGGGCAGACAGAAGGAGGGAAAAAAAGAACAGCATTAAGCAGTTTAGGAACTCGGCTTATTTGCTAAACAAAGAAATGATGCTGAGGATGTCAGGGCAGAAAGCTACTTTGTGAAGCATTTGGAAATGAGCTTCAGAAACATTTGAAATGGTTGGATTCATTTGACTTTCAAAGCTGGAGACTAGAGTTTTTGCTTCCTATTTCATAGATGACTAAGCTCGGGCCCAGAGAAGGAAGTGGAATGCTCCAGGCACATAGCTAATTACTGGCAGCAGTGGAGTGGGTATTGGAGGGATGCAGGGGCACATATGATGCACTAGAGTCAGACTCATATGGGTTTGATCCCAGCTGCACCTTCATCACTTCGAGCTGTGTGACCCTTCTTATTTTTGCTCACCTGTGATGTGGAGGACATTCAGAGTGCCTGTGATCTTTCAGTGGTATAGGAGTGGTGAGAGCACATTAGCCCGTTCAAGGGTTAAAGTCTGCAACTTTGCATTCAACTGCTGGCTTTATGACCTCTGGGTTAACTAAACAGCCTTGCCTAGGGGCCTTGAGAATTGTGGGAGAAATAGGCAGTCACAGGTCTGGGCTTATTTTTCTCATGGCTGTATTGTTTAGCTGTTGTCAGAAAGCATCCTTTCCTCTCCCTTCTCCCCTTCAGCCAGCAGAACTGTCCCCTGGTAGGAGCAGTTGCCATGGCAACTCAGTTCTCCCTGGCAGTTTGACTGCCTTTGGCTCTCTTAATTCTAGTACTTTACTCTTAGAGGTAGAGCTCACAGAGAAGTTGAGAATGCAGTCACATTTAAATCAAATGAAAGGACATTCCTGAGCCCTGTCCCTATCCCTGGCCCTGCAGTGACCTGTGGTAGAGTTCTCAGGTTGGAAATCCAGTCTTCCCTCTAACAAGACAAAGATTTTTCTCCGCTGCAGCATTCATCACATCCCCTAGGCAACCTTCCCTGACAACCTCTACTTTTGAGTTTTCCCTCCTAGCACCTACACTGCAAACAGTCTGTTTCCCTCTTTCCCTAGTGGGTTCCTTGAGGGTGGGGACGGTGTTGTATACTCCTGCTGAGGAGGAGGCTTGAATGGAATAAGTCCTCCCTACATTTTGTTGAAATGAATGAGCAATTAAAGGCAACAAAGTGGAGGTATTTGAAGGTGGAAACTAATTTACATAGTGACTGAGAGCACAGGCTTGGGGTAAACTGAACCTGAGATGAAATCTTGACATCATCTCTCATTAGCTGGTTGATCTGAGTCAACCCCAACTCTGTAAATTTCTTTGTAAAATGGGGATTTAATACATTCTTCATAGGATTGCTGTAAAGGTTGAGTTAGAGATTGTATGTAAAGTACTTGCACATTTAGTAGACTGAGTAAGGGACTGTGTCCTGCTTGTTCTTTACTATGTCCTAGCATCTGGTACAAAGCAGGCACATTTATTGAATGAGTGAGTGAATTTTAAATAATGCAAGATGTTACGAAGCTATTCTGTAAGGATAACAGCTCGTATATTACCCCATGTGTAATGAACACTGTACTGTCTTAGGCGTTTTTAATTAGATCTGCGTGGCAGTGCTTACTGTTCTCAATTCTCAGTCTGTTTCCACATTCCTCTCCACACTGGTCCGTGGGTATTTCCAGGCAGGTACCATGTTGGTCTTACCCACATCTTTAGTGCTCAGCCCTGTCAGAACCCCCACAAGAGTGAGCCTTAGACCAGGGATTAAAGTTTAACTATCAGGACAGTGAATTGCCTCTGGCTCCAGCACCCAGTTGTGGAATGCATCCTGACCTATAAGGAAAGCTGATGGATGAGTTTGACATGTGAGACATGTAGTAGTGACCAGCACAAACCCTTACCAAGAAACAAAAGAGTGACATCAGGTGAAGAAGACCACCAATAACTTCAAAGGACAATGTCACCTTGGCCAATCAGGAACTGAAACCTGGTCTGCAGATTCCTCTCTCCATCCCCCTTCCTCACTACGTGGGATTTTCCCGTAAAAACTCAGGCTGCTGGCAAGGCCTCAAATCAGCCTCCCCACTAATGGGGTCTTAGCCTCCTGGCTGCCTCCATTCTCTCTCTCCCTGTGTTCCTCACTAGTGGGGGTCTCAGCTTCCCTTGGCTGGTTCCATCCTCTCTCTCTCTGCTCCCCACTAATGGACCCCCAGCTTGCTTACTCACTGTGCCTGTCTGATATGCAGGGTGACCCTGAACCCACGGGGTCTGGACCTCCATTGGTCATCTCCATCCCTTTACCCTCTGATTAAACCTCTGCTTGCTCACTCCCCTAACTCTGCCGTGGGTTCTTTGAGCCACCCAAAAACCCCCACAAGCCCAAGGTTTGACAGAGAAGAGGCCTCTAAATTTCTGTTGAACAGCCAAACCCAATTTGCATTAGCACCACACCTTACAGTTTATCAAGCAGCTTTTGGCCCATTATATTTGGTATTATTTGTCTTTTCACCACCAAGAATATTCCTGTTATTTTATCCATATGGACCCAGATTTTGAAAAAAAAAAAATTCAACAAATTCCATTTGTTAGTCATGCCAACAACTAATCAAAGCTGCTGATCTATGTTAAATAAAAATTGTTACGCTGATTCTCAGTACAGAATGTGATACCCAAGGTATGCTACCTGAATGAATACATGTGTGGCTTCTTTAGCCTTTCTGAAAGATTGAAAATACCTTGTCCCCCCTCCTTTAAAATAAAAAACAAAAACAAACCTCTATATCTTAGATCCGAGCATCCCACAATGAGAGCTCCTGACTTTTGCAAAGTTCCATATCCCCACCTTATGAGAAACCTGAAGACCAGAGAGGGAAAAATTGTCACCAAGGATCAGCAAATATTCCTGAGAATTGCTTTCACAGCAAATTCTTCTAATAGTTTGTGACCTAGACAAGGCAATTAAAATGCTTGGATGGATATTCTTCTATCAAACTGAAATCTCTTTCCTCCTCAAAATACTCACTTTCTGGAGCTATAAAGCATAAATATAACCCCCTTAAATAAGATGGGCCTTCTAATAGCAGAAGACAATCATTATGTCCCGATTGTTATACCCGGTTATTCTTTGGACAAAGAGAAGTCATGAGCTAGCTCCCTGGAGGTGGCGCTATTGGTTCACGCTGCCTTTTGTGCCCCCAGACACCTCGTTTATCTCCAGTCGTGCAGCTGAACGTCGGGGGCGAGTTCTACACCACCACCGTGGGCACCCTGAGAAAACACCCAGACTCAAAGCTGGCAGAGTTGTTTTCCTGCTCAGCGAAGGCCTGCCTGGATGCCGACGGTCGCTTCTTCATTGATCGCCCCGGCACCCACTTTGGGCCCATCCTGAATTACTTGCGCAGCGGGCAGCTGCCCACGCGGCACATCCCGGAGGTGTACCGTGAAGCCCAGTTCTATGAAATCAAGCCCTTGATCAAGCTGCTGGAAGACACACCGCAGATCTTCGGTGAGCAGGTGGCTCGGAAGCAGTTCTTGCTGCGCGTGCCGGGCTACGGCGAGAACCTGGAGCTCATGGTGCGCCTGGCACGCGCCGAGGCCATGGCGGCGCGCAGCTCCAGCGTGCTGGTGTGCGCCGTGCCTACCGAAGAGGATGCGGCGCGCTGCGCAGACACCCTGCGTGCCCTGGAGGCAGACAAGAGGTCGGTGGTCAAATTCGGGCCTTGGAAGGCGGCCCCTCACCTTACCGACCTCCTGGACTGTGTGAAGATGGACATTAAGGCCCAGGGGTACCAAGTGTCTTATGAACTCTGCTCTGAGAGGGCATTCCGGGGCACGGTCTTCAAGCACTTCTATACATTCCTTTTCACCTGGTGGTGATCTCCAGGGCGGGGGCTGTTTGTTGTGGGCTGTGGTGGAGCTTATGAAATTAAAAGCTGACTTCAGAAGCTGTGTTCCTTTAAATTCAAAAATAAGCATCAAACTTCCAAGGTAGTCTGAGGCTTGCCCCAAACTATCTCCCCCTTGAGGTCTTTCCTCTCATTGCAACTAACGCCAATGTATTTGCCACTGTACATTGTGACGCAGCTGCTCCCGCTTTAAAGACTCTTGCATCTGCCAGAGCCTTCCCTTGAAGTCCAATAGCAAGGCTGAGATGAATTGGAATGTTGCAACAATGCTTGGGCTGGACATACAAGATGACAACAGAAAACAACAGGATGCCATGAATCTAGATAGCCTGACAAAAAAAGCGCAGTCGGCCCAACCTCAGCTTGTGGTCCAGCTCCAGCCCTGGTGCTTGCCTTCGGGAGGCAGATGCTAAGTCGGTACCTGCAGCAGATGTGGTTCCAATCTCCTTTCCTAGATATTGTGAGTGTCGGCTGCTAAGGCCTAACAGCTATCCTCTGCTCTAGAGCAGTGTTTCTCAAAGTGTGATCCCTAGACCAGCAGCATCAGTAACATCCGGGAACTTGTTAGAAATACAAAGTCTCTGCCTCCCAACTCACACCTACTTACTGGGAAACTCAGGGGGTTGGCCCAGTAGTCTGTTTAACAAGCCCCTGAGGTGATTCTGATGCACTGTAATTTGAGGCCTGCACTAAGGAAAAAAGAATTACCATTTCACTTGTTGGGGGTACAGAAGAACTGACCCCCCCTCGACCCCCCACCCCCACCCCGTACCTCAAGATGGAACTAACTGGTGCATTTCCTGTTCCAGAGCTTCTAGTGGGATCAGGCTGAAGTCAGTCTTCATCCACATTCTTGCATAGTGTTCTTCCTCTGCCCCACACTGGTTTCCTCACTCCCCTCCCCCATTGAGCACATCCTCAATAAACCACCTGTACAAGAGACTGTTTCAGGTTCTGCTTCTCAACCCAGGACATTATGTAATGCTAAGGAAAACACAGGTAGACATTCATCCATCATCAAATTCAGGTTTAGGATACACTGCCCCCTCCCCTGTTCAGTAGCATGACTAGCCATCCTGATTTCCCCAGGACTGAAGTTCAAATTTAACTGTCAAGGTTTAAGGAATTAGAATTCTGAGACAGGAAGTTTCAAATTTAAACACAAGGTATGCCCTAGTGAAGTAGTGGTTGGGTTCAGTCCACATGCATCCTGGGGTCCTAGGTTCGTGTCCTGGTAGTAGGAACAACTGGCTGATCAGCCAAATAGGATAAAGTGCTTCTTCCTTCTCTCTTCCTGCTTGCTCGCCTTCATTCCTGCTTCTACGTTTCCTTTAAAAATGTTTTTAAACATAAAATTGCGCATTTTCAATAAGCCTTATGATTTAGTGACTGCATCTGCTTGTATAGTTTCTCTTATTTTCAAAGCTTGTTCTATGTTTTCCCTTTTTTGGTATTTGATATGACTGATAACATAGTGTGGAAAGATCCTGAATGTCTGTTTGAATTTTTTATCGTGAAGCAATTCAGCATTATTTATCAAGTCTAAAAAAATTTAATCCTCATTGATCAATAATTATACTAATGAGATACCAAGGAGATACTCTGCTACTTGCCATGCTTCTCTGGAAGTGGGAGTAATCTTCTCCATTCACTGACTTCATGCTTGGTCTCCTGACTTAATCTAGCCAATGTGTGGCAGTGACAGTGTGCCAGTTCCAAACTGAAGTTTTAGAGACATACTAAGTTCCTACCAGCCTTCTTATGTCTTTTTGCCAGAAGACCATGGTCCCGTTTATCTACTTTTTTTCTTGGTTTGGGTCTAACCTGCATGAATGCCCCTAGGATCTCTTCCTAAGCAATTTACCAAGCTGTTTAATTACACAAAAGCAATGTCAGTCACTCCCCATCCCCAACTCCCAATCCATACTACATTTAAGATAATATATTATTTTTATCCTACTTACAATAGCAAAACAATTGGAAACAAGTCAAATTAATTATATTACATCTATATAACAGAGTTGTGTTGCAATTAAAATTACATTTATAGCTGGCTTATATTTATTAGGGAGGAAAATGCTTATTTAATTCAATACCATTAAATTAAAGCTTTGCTCCAAAGGGGATATAAGGTAATATAAGGTAATTAGGGGCTTTCTGGGCCATGATAAAAAAAAAGATTAAAAAATATGTGAATTAGGATATAAATTATGTGAATTGAATACTCTTGGTTGCCCAATGACATCATCTCCTCCCTCTTTGTTAAAAGGAAAAGCAAACTAGCAATGCATATAAATAATGATAAAAATATTATCTGTTCACTTACAGGGGTTTAGGACACTTTTCAGATCCATTGGGATTAACTAAGAAAAATATAAAGTCAGAGGAAGAAAACTTAAAACTGAATGCGAAATATAACCCATTATATTCCAAAAGAAAAACAAAGAAGTAAAGCCTGTGAGAGTGCCTTCATGGAGACACCACAGTTCATAGTTCACTGTGCCTTGTTTTGGTGGTCTACATTGTTTCTACATAGAGTTCTTCTTTATTTTTTTTTAAAGTGTCCTCTTATTTTCCAGTCCTCCCTTGATCCCTTCCCCACCCTTTTCTTCCCTTTTCTGCTGGGCTCAGTGTCCTGGAAGACTGATTTCTAGGTCCTGCATATTCAGACCCCTTCCTTGTTGGCCAAAGACTTGGGAAGTACAGGAGTACTGGAAGACTTGTGACAAGAAGGTCTGGGGAGGTGGTGTGTGAATGAACCTCTTGGAATGGTGAAAAAAATGTGTTTTTCTTATGAATGCTTCCCCCACCCCACCAAGGATATGAAAAAGATAACTGTGATGGCAGGAAGGAAAGCTATAAATGGGAGCTACGATATCAAATCCCTCTCACCAAAGCTAGTTACTGATGGGTGTCCAATAGCAGAGACCAACACTGAGCCCATGATATGGCCTTATTTCTAGAGAGGGACTAGACACCTTGTGGTCATAGGCTGATTACTCTACAAAATCAGTTAGCTATAGTGCTCTGTAACAAAGTTTTAAGAGAAATGCTAGACTTTTAAGCATATGGCATTGTTAGCTTTGGGAATGTTTGCAAAGTTACTTAGGGTTAAGAAGCAGATTTACTTACATTACAGGGTAAAAATGTTTATGTCACTCTCTAATCCTGGAGATGTTTCAGAGTGATAAAAAGTGTTTCCCACTGAATTGGAAGGCAGATTTGTTTTCTGACTGGTATAATAAAATCTCTTTCTAGAGGCAGGTTTGCTAGCGTTCCTCTTTTAAGATCCACCATTTCCTAAGTTTAATGTTCTTCATCTGCATTACAGATCCATTGTATGCATGGCATTTACCTGTATCAGCCCCATGTTGCTTGGGGGCAAGAAGAACCAATACAGACATGAAATTTATGTTGTCTACTAGTCTATAAATAATAAACTGTTTAAATCCTTTTGTGTATGTTGTCTCCTTACCAGTTGAATCTATGGCAAGTTGACTTAGTAATTAAGGGGCTATCTGACTACATGAAGACCCCTTGACCTCCAAACTTAATGCCTTAAGACTACAACCATTAAATATATCTTATATTCCTACAGATTAGTAGTTCTTCTGGTTTTAGATGGTCTCACGGATGCATCTGTAGTCAGATGGAGGATAAGCTGGGGTGGAGATGGTCCAAGATGGCCTCATCTGGTTCAGTTTGACCATGTGGTCCTGCATTCTTCAGCAGACTAGTTTAGACTTATTCTCATGTCAATGGTAGGGTTCCAAAATCAGGTAAAAGGCCAGGGGGACTGGTATGTGGATGAATTAGAGGTCTAGATTTAAAGCTAGCACTCTGTTGCTTCTGCTGCATTCTACTGACCTGGTTGGTACAAGCCCAGGTGAATTCAAAGAGTGAAGATAAAGATTTCACCTCTTAATGGAAGCAGCTTCGAAGCTACATTGTAAGAGAGATATACATAGGGTGGGGGGAGGGAAAGGGAGTGATATGGGGCCATTTTTTCCATCATGGAGAGGGGGAGTGGTGATTTATCCACATAGAAATACATATTGCAGATTCAGATTTAACTTTCCTACTACTATAGACTGTGTCTATCCCCAAAATAACGTGGGAATTCTACCCTTCAATGTGACGGTATTGGGAGGTGGGGTCTTTGGGAGGAGATTAGGTCACAAGTGTGGAACCCTCATGAATGGGATTAGTGCCCTTATAGAAGAGATCCCAGAGAGCTCCTTCACCTTTTCCATCATGTGAGGACATAGTAAGAAGACAACTATTTACGAACCAGGAAGTGAGATCTCAGCAGACAATGTATCTACCTTTGCCTTGATCTTGGACTTCCCAGCCTCCAGAACTGTGAGAGATAGATTTCTGTTGTTTATAAACCACTAAGTCTGGTATTCTGGTATTATAACCTTATCTACCTACCCACCTATCTATCTATCATATATCCATATCCGATTGTGCTGTTTACCAAGAGAACCCTGACAAATACATCTAACTGCAATTTAGCCCTACCATTCATGGATACCTTACTCATTTTCATGGTATTTCACACATTGACCGACTTAGGGGCTTATTTTATGGTGAAAGATTTATAGCAAAGAAACTTGTTGATCTTTCCAGGTAACCAACCCATAACTCAGATATAGCTACTATGATTAAAAAAAAAACAAAAACAAACAAACCTGTGTGATGTTTTATAAACCATAACTGATTATGGTACTGAGAAACAACACATTGTAAGTGAGCTGTCTCACAGGTTTATGGTATATGCCTTACAAAAGTGGCTAAAATGTTATGTATTTTCTCCCACAGTTAGTATACATGGGACTGAGGGCTAAGGGGTGGAGGTAGGAGTGGTTCTGATCACTTATATACCTAATAACTCATTTATGAATTCTTGAGTTCAGTGGGTTTTAGAGACGTTAGTCCTCAAGGAAGGAACTGTCCCACTAAGGAAAAGTCATTGTTCCATTACATTGGAATATGTAATGAGACTGCCCTGATTACTGGGTCTCTTTTGCTGAGCTAATAAGCAGAGGAGGGATTGCTATACCAGGCTGAGTGACTGACTCCAATATGCAAGGGAAATTAAGTTTCTTTTATACAAAAGGAACAGAGAACAAGCTATTTGAAAGCTGAAATACTCACTGGGGCATCTCACTGTATTCTCACATACAATAATGAAGATCAAAGGAAAATGTTATCAATTCAATAGATAGCTTTTCATTTAAAAATTAAATAATATGGGATATTCTGGTTTCTATACAGTCTGGTCTCAGCTACTCAACTTTATTTCTATATTTCTCACATTTATCTGTATACATCTTACTCAATATGAACTGGATTTCCTTTGGTTTTTGAAGTGCACCAAACTCCTTTCTGTAGTTTTATATCAAAATAACACTTTGCATCATTGATGTTGAGATTTAACATCTCTGAAATCAGGACACATTTTAAGATTGCTGTTGACGAACTATTGATATGTAGACTGGGTCATAGAAGTTCATGTTGTCATCACTTCAGTTGAATGCCCTGTGTGCTGTATTGTCTTTGACGACATTTAATAGATCTTCAAAGAGATTACCCTATGATTTTCTTTCTTTCTTCTTCTTCTTTTTTTTTTTTTTTTTTTTAAATTTTTTAAGAAGGAAGAAAGGCAGGAATGAAGAAAGGGAGAGGAGGAAGAAGATTTTTTTTTAATTTGTTCGTTTTGGTATTCCCCCTCTTCCTGTTCTCCCTATACCTGGGTGCAGACTGAGGTCCCTGGGCTCTACACGATCTATTGGCCAGGTCCATGTCCCAGTTATGACTTAGATCCTGAGCCACCAGGGTATGTTTACCCTATATTTTTTAATGAAATGAAAGTTCTTATGTACACAGAAAGGTATAGAAACATTGCAGAACGACACGTGTCTAAATAAATTTAAAAGCTTTCACTAACTATACATAATGAATTTAAGCAATTAGAAAAACCCTTTGTTTTTAATTTCAGAATTTTCCCCCTAGTGAATTATATTTAAAAAATGATTTTACAAATTTTAACATCTTAGATTGGATACACTATGGTAATGAGAATATCTGCTAACATTTATTGAGGCTGTCTTGCTAAGTGCTTTTAATTTCATTGGACTCGTTTGTATATGTGGTAGTCTCTGGTCCCTTTCTTTCCTTCTGAAAAACTCACTGTTTTAGTCAGATTAAAAATAATTTCCTTTCTCCAACTTCCCTGAGGCATCCTGAAAAAGTTAGGTTTGTTTGAACCACGTTCTTCTGTTATTCGCAAGCTTGGTTGTGCATTAATTCTGTGTGTCTCTTGCCCCAGTTAGGCTGTAGGAACTTCAGGATCAAAAACATCTTTTATGCATGTTTGGGTCTTCTGTGCTTCCCTTAGCCTGCTGCTATTTTTAAGTATCTCACATTAATTTTCACAAGAACAAAACAATGTACAACTAAGATTTAATGTAGAATGTAAAACTTGACCTTGGATTTATAAACACAAATATGTAAACTCTATGCTAATATGTAAACTTACGGTCTGTGAGATACATTATTTCATTTCATTGTCACTATCTCTTGGTCAGGTTCGGTTTTACAGCACGTCTATAGTGTTCATGGTTGTCTGAGATTTGGTGCTTGATCCTTGGCATTAGGGTTCTTTCTACTCTACCTTAAGTGTAAGAGGAAGGGTTGATTTCTTAAAAGATAGATAGCTTCTGAACAAGTAGAATGAGAGAACAGGTAAATGCACCCCAAGCCAGAGGAAGGGTGAAGCATCGTTTAAGCAAAAGCGGAGCGCAGAGAAGCAACAAGCTGCAAACACGTCAGCCCAACCGCTTGCGGAATCTCCCAAGTCAGAAGACCTTAAGCAGCTCCAGGTTTTGCTTGTAACTATCGCCCCACCCATGCCCTTTAACCAGTACTTCCTCCTTTTGCTTCAGTAGTGCCAGTCTCTCCGCTACTCTGACACCTCTAACAAGTCCGCGAAAGCTCCCATTGGTTTGCCCAGTTTTCAATCCCAGCTCCATCTGCCAGAGGCCCCGCCCCTCAGAGACGCCCGTTCTCCTTTTCGTTCCTCCCGCGCAGGAGGCGCTAGCGGTCAAATTGCGCCGGGCTGCGATAGGACCGTCAGGCAGCCGGAAGCGGCCCTGCTTTCCCGCAGCCCCACTGCCTTGTGGGACTGCGGAGGACTCCTCAGTCCGGGCTAGACTTTCGGGCTTCCCCCACCTTCCCCCGCCTTCCGACCGTAGTACGGAAGCTGAGAGGGTTCGCGCGCAGCCATGGCGGCGCACCTGAAGAAACGGGTGTACGAGGAATTCACTAAAGTGGTTCAGGTAAGCTCCGGAAGGCAAAGTCTCGGTAAGGTCCTGGACGGGGTAGGTTCTCCAGGCGCCAAGCAGTTTGCCAGAACACGTGCCAGAAGCCTCTCTCGAATACCAACTACTTTGATAGGCTATCCGGTTACACTTTAGTGGGCGTGTACGTGTGCCACCACTGTTACGTGCAGTCTGACACAGGTTTTTGTTTTTTTGTTTTTAAACTGTTGGAAAGAGTAACTAGTTACTTAGAGTTTACGAACATATCTTTGATTTGATTTGATTTTTTTTTTCGGGTTTCTTGAGCATCCTCGTTTTACAGGTGTGGACATTACAAGAACACAGTTAACTATGGTAAAACCCGTCTCTCTTTACAAAAAGTGCCCAGGAACAAGCTGGCTCTACTCAGAACTCTTAAGAGGCTGAAAGAGGAGTCTATGGAAATTCTCAGGACCCTGCCAAAGCCGGGCAGGGTCACAGGCTTCATAGGGGTAGAACTCTCCATTGATAAAACAGCTCATCTACCTCCCTCTCTTGGAGCTTTTTAGGGACACGCAGGCAGAACTCCAGTCAGTGGTTCTCTCCTTATAGATGTCGCTAAAGTAGAGATTGTTCCTATGCCATTCCTTGTGTCCTTGTGCTGTGCTTTTCAGACTGTGCGTATCCAGATCACTTGGGGTTTTTGTTGATGTTGGTTCAAAGTCTGCACTTCGACAAGCACCCAGTTGATGCCACTGGATCAACAACATCCTTAGATCCATAGATCACACTTAGATCCCTACACATTTCATTCAATCCTTCAATGAGAATTATTGGGTTAATGAGTGATTACTATGTATCAGGTATGGTGGAAAGTGTTGCAGCTCCAAGTCCAATACACATTAGGGACCCTGTCCTTTAGAAACTCACAGATTAATGAGAGAGAAAGTGTGGCACATTATAATAGAGAGATAACTGCATTGACAAATCAACTTGTCCGTCCTTTTATGCAGCTCCTCCTTTTCCTAAAACCAAACTCCCTAAGCCTTGGGGACCTGATAATGTTCCTTCCATCTCTGTCACTTCCTTTTTTTTCAAAATTACATTCACATTGCACATTGTAGTATAATGCCACTTCCTTTCTTCCCAACATTCTGTGTTCCCATTTCCCAAAACTGCTTGCCCTTCCTCTAGCATGCCATGTGTTTGCACCTCTCCAAATGTACTTACCTATTGTCTTTTATATAGAATGCTGTCATTCTCCCTCCCCCTCCTTTTTTTTTTCTCCACCCAGTGGACATAGACTTTTGCTTCAAGGCCCAGCTGAAACTTCTGCAAGTATTTAGTCTCTTCTTCCCCTGCTTCTGTATCACTGTTGTACTCATTTACATGCAGCTGTAATGACCAGTCTCCCTACCAGTCTGAGCCCTATGAAGGCAGAGATAATATGTGGGTCATCTCTAATCCCAGGGATAGACCACAGGACCTGACTCACTAATGTTTTATTGATGGTTGAATGTGAGTAGAAATATTTATGGGTTCGTTCATCCCCTTACGTAATCACAAGGGAAAAAAAATTTTCCTGATTCTTTTTGACCTAACTATCTCAGATGGCACTGAAGACTGAATTTGTGTGGAATAGGATGGGAATAGGTAAGGATTTTAAGGGAAAAGCTCATTTCTTCACTTCTTTCTGCATGAATGGTTATAGTAGAGTGATGAAAAGAGGTCTTAGTGCTTCTGTTCATTTTCTTCTGCTGTGAAGATAAGCAGGGAAGGAGAACTGATACATATCTAGTGCTTATTATATGTATGTACAGTAAAGACATACTTTAGACTTCAAAAATATCCCTTTGATACAGGTATTGTATCCTTTTATAGAAGGAGAAGATCTCCCGAGGTTAGTAAACAGTTATTGAACCCAAGTTCCTTTGACTTCAGTGCTCTTGTTCTTTAATTTTGCCAGTTTCTGTCTAGAATAATCCTCTTCTTTTCTCTGTAGAAATGTAAACTTATATGGAGGTGATTTCTCAGGATATCAGAATGATGTGTCAAGTGTTTAGAAAAATGATTGATTACAGTATCTAAAGATTCTCTCTATTCCTGTCTACCAGGGGCTGACCTAAGCCCTGGAATGACAGGCTCTTTATTTTCATGAACTTTCGGGTATCCTTATATGTGAAGAGTACATCTAGAATATTTCTAGTTATACATTATCTTTGAGAGAATTGAAAAAAATATTCAAATAATTTGCATATTCTGTGGTTCAGTTGAGGATCCCTGTTTGAAAAAGACTGGTGGCAGGTATCATTCCAGTTTTACAGATGATAAAATTTAAGAGGTATGGCTTAGAACAGGGTTGCAGAGTTGGAACACAAAGACAACTTATAATTCCAAACCAGTCATTCAGTAACTATTTATCAAATGACTACAGTTTGCTAAACATATAGCGGTGTGTGTGTATATATATATATATATATATATATATATATATATATGTATATATATATATGTATACTTTTACACTGACCATCTTTCTAATAAAGGCAGAATGACTTGGGTGAAAATAGTCATCTGGAGTGAGGGGAAGCTTATTTCCTCTGTAAGTGGGTATCTCAGCAGGCTAAATATATTTGTAGAATTGAGATTTCTATTCTTATAAAGTAGGGAGCAGATCCTTTGTATGTCCTCTTAACCCCAAAGTTAGAACATTTTTAAGAGACAGAAATGCTCATGGCCACTTTACAGAGAAAGAAGCTGAGACTGGGGTAATTAAATGACTTGCCCCAGTTGTAGGAGCTGGTGAAAAGCAAAATTAGGACTTAACCTTGCTTTCAGTCTAGCGCTTTTTTCCTGGTTCGTAACACTGCTTTTTCAGTAGTCTACCATCTAAATTCATTATTTGATGTAAAGGAAAATGATTTCCATAAAATGAGGCAAAATTAAATTTGTAGACTGTTTTCATGTCTTATCTTCCTTATCCCCTTGCAGCAGCAGCAGGAGGAAATTGCTACTAAGAAACTCCGACTGACAAAACCAAGTAAATCTGCAGCTCTCCACATAGATCTGTGCAAAGCTACCTCTCCAGCAGATGCTTTGCAGTACCTGCTCCAGTTTGCTAGAAAGCCTGTTGAAGCAGAAAGTGTGGAGGGAGTAGTCAGGATTCTCCTGGAACATTATTACAAGGTAAAAAACTCTTCAGAACCTGATGGGAGTATGTATAAGACCTATCTGCAGAATAGGTTAATAGTGCAAAATAAATAAGGTGTTCATGCAGCAAACTTTTACTGTGTTCTTCTATGTACTAGACACTGTGGCTGTAAAGATAAAATCCAAGACCTGTCTTCAGAAGCTTACCATATCTAGATGGAGAGAGATATGAAGATAAAGTGTATTTTATTGCAGAGTATTCTGTGAGTGCAGTAGTATTGAGTGCAGTGCGAGTATAAAGGAGGAGTTAGCGTGAACCATGACACTTCTGTAACTAGATTTGTCTCTTAAATGTAGTTCCCTCATCCTGCTATTACTACCCTAAGTCAAGGCCCTATCTAATTGTAACAATTTTACTTAATTATTTTTTACCTTTTTTTTTTTTTTTTTTTAAGCTATCCATTTATTTCAGTGGGTTAGAGAAAACATTAATTCATACATGATTACATATAAGAAATAATAGCTTAAACAGTAAGTGAAATTCACAATGTGTTTATTTTCAGTTTATATAAGAGATCTGAAGTAAAAGAAACGATTTTCAAATATTTGAATCACACTTAAATTTTAAGCTTGGGTTTGAAAATTATTTTTTCCTGTCTTTTTGAAATCTTTTTATTATTTTTGGATAGTATTTTATTGAGTTAAATTTGTTCTACAAATTGAAATAGACTCATGTGTAGGTTAATTTTTTTTAAAGGAAAGGTGTATGCAGGCAGAGGCATGCAGGCAGGAGGAGAGAGGCGGAAGAACCGTATCAGTTGCTTTATTATGTTACTCATCTTGATTGTTCTCGCTGACCCCAGATGGGAACCCAGGACTTCGGGATGTGTGTGGACTGCTCCCAACCTCTACTCCATCAGGATGCACCAATATATGAAAAGTATTAAGCTTTTAAAGAAAGAAGGAAGAAAGAGGAGGAAGAAAGATCTTTTTAATTCAGTTGTTCAAACAATTTTTTCATTTTCACCTCGCCCCGGGCACTAAATCTGGTTCCTTGGACTGTACATGGTCTGCACATCAGTGTCTTAGCTGCCTGAGCCACAGGGGTGCACCTTCTTGAAATTTTTTAAAGTGTCATTATTTTTCCCTAAATAATTCAGTAAATGTCTCTTGAAAAGGTACATCTTAGTGTGCCCTGGTGGCCTAGAAGGTAAGACCACCTGAGGTAGTCTTCATACATCCCAAGGACCCAGGTTCGAGCCTGGGTCCTTGGGAACAACCAAGATGAACAACTAAATATTGCAATTATAAAAATAAATGTTTCTTCCTCCTCTCTCTTCCTGCCTTCCTGCTTACTCAACTTCGTTTCTGCCTATACTTTTCCTTTAAAAAAAATGAAATAGTACATGTTTTTTATATTTTAATTTTAAAAATTATTTTCAAATTGACACACTACATTAGTTTCCCTTTTTTCTATAACCTCTCCTAGATTAGTTATTTCTTGTCATTTTGATAATAGCATTCTAGTCTCTGAGGTGATATATCTCATTGTGATTTTGATTTACATCGTGTACCTATTGGTCTTCTGCATGTCTTCTTTTGAAAAAGTCTTGTTTTCTGAATTACTTTTCTTGGGATTTAACTTGCCCCCCTATCCCCTGTATTTACTATGAACTTAAATTTAGATCTGCAGACTTTATTAGATTCAAGTTAAGCATACTTTTGCGTATTTTAGGAATACTTTGTATATGATGGTTTGTACCTGTTGCATCTGTCAGGATAAATGTAATGTCTTGAAGTCCTACTTGCAAAAGCTTATTTTTTTCCTCCAGTCTCTGCTTTTATCGATTATCTTTATTTAAATCTTGTATGTATGATGTAAAGGTCTTCTCCTTTGCATATACAATATTCCAGCAGAATCAAAATACTTATAGTTTTCCAGTGGCCTTGTGTGTTTTCGTCTGTGTCTTTTAATGTGCATTTCCCTCAAGCCTAGAACTCCTCTCTGTGCCCCTGCCTGTGGTCTGGTCTGCTCTTTTCTCTGCCAAGCCTGTTCTTTCCTCAGTCTTCATATTACATTTCCTTCTGACTGGGACGCTTCCCTCACATAGTCATATGTCCCACACTTCATTCAAGTCTTTGCTCAAATGCCACTTCTTCATTGAGACCTTAGTTTATCCCTCTATTTAAAATTGAGCTACAGCTCCCACTCTGTGGCTCAGGTGGCTAAAGCAAGAGGCTATGAAAGACCCTGGGTGGGGGGGGTGGCAAAAAAAAAGAAAAAGAAAATAAACTACCTACCAGACCCTAGCCCTTCCTAGCTCCATTCCTTGATTTGTTTCTTTACCATCTTTTGCTATTCTATATAATTTTCTCATTTTATTGCTACTACATTTCCCTGTGTTTCATGTTTCAGTTTTGATATGTATGTATTTTTTAAAGAAAGTTACAAAGAAGGAAAGAACAAAGGCAAGTAGGCAAGCAGGCAGGAAGAGAGAGGAAGAAGAATTATTTTTATTTCAGTTGTATGTCTTGGTTATTCCCCCTAACCCTGTGGCTTGAACTTAGGTCCTTGGGGTTTATGTGGACTGTGAGCAGCCAGAGGTGGCAGACCTACCTGCTACTTCATGAGAGCATACTGGTATACATATTATACAAAATACATATATTGATATTTATTGAAAATACATGTATATATATAAAATATTGCTGAAAGAACATTGCATTTTAACATGTAGGTTTAAAGTGTACATCATAAATCAACATCTGTATATAATACGTTTACCACTAAAAGCCATTTTCTCTTTTTCACCATGTAATTGATCCTAACTGATATGCCCACTTTCTGCTCTTTTCCCTTCTAGTTACTACTAATTTGGTCCCTGTAGATAACAATGTTTGTTTGGTTTTGCTATATACCACATATGAGTGAAATCATACAATGTTTGCCTTTTATTTCACTAAAGAAAATTCCCTCTAGGTTCATTCATGTTGTTGCAAATGGTAGGATTTCATCTTCTCTTTTACAGCTGAGTAGTATTCCAGTTGTGTGTGTGTGTGTGTGTGTGTGTGTGTGTGTGTGTGTGTGTGTATCACATTTTATTTATCCATTCATCTGTCAGTGGGCACCTAGGTTGCTTTTAGCACTTGACTGTTGGAAAATGTTGCAGTAATCGTGGGGGTGCGTATGTCTCTTCAAATTAATGTTTTTTGAGTAAATACCCAGAAGTGGGATAATGGAATTGTGAGAGTTTCTATTTTGTATTTTTTGAAGACTCTTCTTACTATTTCCATAATGATTCCACCAATTTAAACTCCCATGAACAGTAAGGGCCCTCTTTTCTCTGCATCTTTGCCATCATTTGTTATTTCTAGTGTTTTGCATAATAATCATGCTCACGGATATGAGATAATATCTCTGTTGTTTTGCTTATAATCAATTTTAAATTGAAATCAAGTTTATCTGCTTCAAAGTGGAGTTCCTTTTGATTCATAGAAATCCATTTAGTATTCTTGTAAGCATGATGTATTCCTTTTACTTTTGCTTGTCTACAAAGTTTTTATTACACCTTTAATTCTAAATGATAACCTAGCAGGGTAGACAATTCTTAGTTGGAAAAAGTCTGTTTGGGTTTATGTTGTTTGGAATTCTTTGAACTTCCTGGATATAGATCTCTGATTTTTTTCAAGTAAGATTTCCACCACTGTCCCTCTCCCTCTCCCTGGTCTTTCCTGCCCCTCTCCTTCTCCCTCTCCCTCTTTCTCTCTCACCCATATGATAACAAATGTTTTTTCCTGTTAATGTTATCCCATAAGTCTCTTATGTTATCTTTGTTTCTTTTAAATTTTTTTCCCTCTTTGCTAGTATGCTAGGTGTATTCTATGTCCTATCTTTTAGCTCACTGATTCACTCAGATGCTTCTTCGGGTCTACTGTTGAGCCCCTGTATTGTGTTTTCTAGTTCAGCTATTGTGTTGTTTATTTCTGTGATTTCTTTTTTGTCCTTTCTCATATTTTCTTTTTGTTGTAGATCTTATTTTTGTTCATCTATTGTTTCAATGAGTATCATAAAGACTGTTACTTTGAAATCTTCAGTTAGTTTACTTAATTCTTTTGAATTAGAATTTTTCTCTGGTGTTTTGTCTTGATCTATAATTTGGGATTAATTTCTATTTGCTTGATATTCTGTGCTTATTTCTATGCTTTAAGCAATAGGACTTTCCCTGTCTTGAGTTAGTGGCCTTGTGTTAGGATTTCAGGTTGTAGAGAATAGGCCTAGGACTGGAGCTTTAGCTCCATCCAGGGAAGCAGAGAAGGTGTACCTCCTGATTTATGATGTACACCTCCCCTGCTGAGGGGAGGAAGGGCGGATGTTTTGCACACTTCTGGAGCCTTTTTTCCCATCCTCCTAGAGTAAACTGCTGTGGTATTTTAACCCTGGAAAGATTTATAGACTGAGCTTTACGTGAGAGTGTTCAGCTGCTTCTGCTGGGGTTGTAGACTGTGGTTGCCTGTTTCTCCCCTCAACCAGTGAGCCCTTGTAGCCATGAGAACTATAGCCATAATGATTTGTCAGTTGCCATGAGCAAGCTGATGTGGAGAGGGGGGCATTTAACCCTCTTAACTCTATTTCAATATGACATCTGTCAGTGCTGGGGCCACACAGACAGACAGAGGGGATTTTGGGGAAGACACTCAGCAGCATCTCTTTTCACTGGAAAGCTATCTCTTCTTATCCCACTGAAGTTTTTGGCTCAGAAAATGAAAATCCTTCAATTAGGTCTGTACACATTTCATCTATTTGATCTCTTTGCTTTCTGTTCTGTATTCTGTGCTCCCCAGAGTCCTTTTGTTCTCCAAAGGGATCTTTTGTCTTTTTTTCACAACTGGATGTATGTATCCTCTCAGGGGCAGTTGCCAGGTGCTGGGGTACCACATATGGGAATAAGCCCTTCAATCCCTAGTCACCATCGTTGGTGTCCCTCCCAACCTTGGTGTGCAGGCTGTGTTCCTGCCAAAGAGTATCTTGGCTTTTCTACTCTTTTCCAATGTTTTCTATCACTTTTCCTTATGGAGACAACAAACCCCGAGTCCTTTGATGTTATTCAAAGACTGCAGTTGTATATAGATGTAGATTTGCTGTGTCTGTGGGGAAGAAGTGAGCTCAAGATTTTACTAATTTAGTATTTTGGATCTTTTTACATTTTTAAAGGAAATGTGCAGGCAGAAAGGAAGACAAGTAGGTGGCAGGCGGACAGGTACAAAGAGGAGGAAGAAGCATTTATTTATTTAGTTGTTCATCTTTGTTGTACCTTATCCTATCCCCGCGAGTCCCAGGTTGTAAACCTTGTGTTGTATGTGGACTTTGCCAGCCAGAAGCCATGAACTTAACCACTAACCCATCAGGGTGCACCTTTTTTGTTTTGCTTTGTTTTTTAAATAGATGTTCATGTATCTACAGCGCCAAAAACAATACTTGCTCAAATAAATACTTGTTCAATGAATGAATGCTTTTGTGTCAGTTAGCATATGTTTATTGTATACCAAGCATTGTTCTGGTCACTGGCATATTAGTACATTTATTAGATCTTGTTGCTACGACTAGTTGTCATATGTCTAGCTCCTTTAGACTTTGAGCTCATTAAATTCAAGAGTTCAAATTTATTAATTGTCCCTGTTTCTGACAAGGTCCCTGGAACATTATAGCAGCTTAATAAATATTTCTTATATTTTAGATGAATGAAATTAGTGTTTCTAGTCTCAAGATATTTTTACTCTCTTAGTGATCTATTTTTAGGTATCCCTTTTGTTACCTATTATTATATAATATAACTCTATTACCTATAATCACTGGTATAATACTTTGAAGGACAGTTACCATTTATTTAACTTGTTGGGATTTATAAAGCCCTTTTCCACCCATAAAATTTTATTAAATCCTGATGATGATACTATTATTATTTATTTCAGGTGAAGAACTAGGTTTAGAGCAGTTTAGCATCCAAGGCCACCCAGTTAAGTAAATGTGTTTAGACTTGAATCTGGATCGGTTTTTCTTTTATGCTTTTTTGTTATGGAACATTTCAAATATATATGCAAATAGAATAATTTATTTAATTCCCATATAATCATTTCCCACCTTTAACAATTATCATTTCATGGGTAAACCTGTTTCATCTCCTGCCCCCATTTTTTTGTCCCATTTTTTGACTCCCTCTTATCTGCTAGATTTAGTACTCTCTCATGTTTGGAAGGCTATGACACTATTCTAGACCACTGAAATGCTGTATAGCTCTTCTCTTATCCTCACTGCAAAATTAAGATGTTTGCTAGTCCATCATCTCTGAAAGATGATTACTTTATTCTAGGGTATTATTTCAGTGATTTGAAGAATTCCTTTATGCCCTCACCCTTTCCCCTTATTCCTTCCTCACCATGTCTTGTGGATTTTACCTTCCAAATATCTTAATCCATATACCTCTCTATTTCAACTATACCTCCGTAATTCAAGTGATTATCACTTCAAAAACTTTTTTTTTTTAAGGAAAGGTGCAGGCAGGAATGAAGGTGAATAGGCAGGCAGAAAGAGAGAGGAAGAAGAAACAGTTATTTGTTTTTATTTAGTTGTTCACATTGATTGTTCGCCTGGCCCTGGGTCTTGAACCTGTGAACTTAGGATGTATGTGGTACTGCTCCCAGGTGTACTAGACCACTAGGCCACCAGGGCGTTCTCTACAACTTTTAAAATTTGAAATATAGCACATAAAGAATGCAAAGAAAAATCTTATATAGCCTATTGACCTATCCCAATATGAACACAGTATGTACTCACCATGTAGGGCAAAAAATGGACTATTATCAACCTTCCATGGGTTCCCTTAAACCTTTTTTTAAAATTCTTTCTCTACTCTTCCCCAGAGATGACCGCTATTATCCTGACTTTTAGTGTAACAGCCTCCTTTATTTTTCTTTACCATCTAAACTTGTACACCTAAATATAATAATTTGTTTTTTTGTCTTTTATTTAACTTCATATAATTAGAGAATACAGTATATGTCTTTTGATGTGTTACTTTTATTCAGAATTCTGTCTGTGGGATTCATCCATATTGTTGACTGAATTGTAGTTTATTTTTACCACAGTATGAGATTTTATTGTATTAATATCCCATTCTCTACCAACTTTATTATTGATGGACATTTAAGCTCTCTCCACTTTCGAACTATTATGAGAAATATTGTCATGAATTCTTTTTTTTCCTAAGGAAAGGTACAGGCAGGAGTGAAGGTGAGTGGGCAGACAGGAAAAGAGGAGAGGAAGTGCTTTACTTATTTTTATTTCGTGGTTTGCATTGGTTGTTCCCCTCTGGACCCAGGTCTTAAAACCAGGGTCTTGTGTACTAGACTGCTGAGCCACCAGGGTGCAGCCATGAACAATTTTTTTTATAGTAATATTTATTATTTCTTTCGTTCATTGTGCTGTATTCCTTTTAGGATATTGAAATTGCATTTCAGTCTATATTTCACACCACACCCACCACGAGATTTCCCATGTTCTTTACCACCATCTCTCCCCACCCCTCACCCCTCCACGACTTCCAACCGATTCCCACCACCCCGGCATCATCATTTTGTATCCTGTGAGTTTTTGCTGGGCCTTATCTGTTTGTTTCATTCCGTTATATTCCACATATGAGTGAAACCATCCTGTGTTTCTCTTTTTCATTCTTATTTCACTTAACATGTTCCCTTCCTCCATGCAGATTGTTGCAAAATGCAATTTTGTTTTGTTTTCTAGTAGCCTCATGGAATTCCATTGAGTATAGATACCACAGCTTCTTTATCGAGTCATCTGTTGATGAGCATTTAGGTTATTTCCATGTCTTGGCTTTTGTGAACTGTGCTGCTATGAGCATAGAAGTGCAGATATTTTTTCTTCTGTGTATTTACCAAAGAGTGGAATTGTTGGACCAAATGGTAGATCCATTTTTATTTGTTCAAGGAATCTCCATACTGTTTTCCAAAGAGACTGCACCAAAGAGATTACATTGCCAACAACAGTGTAGGAGGGTTCTTTTTTCTCCACACCCCGTCTGCACCTGCTATTTCCAGTATTTTTTTATATAGGCCATTCTTACTGGTGTGAGGTGGAATCATTGTAGTTTTTGTTTGTATTTCTCTCTTGGTGAGTGACGTAGAACGTTTTATCAGGTTTCTGTAGACCATCTGTGTGTTGTCTGTAGACAAATGGCTATTCAGTTCCATGGCCCATTTTCTTGAGTAGATTATTTTCCTTTTTATTGTTCAGGTGTATGAGCTCTTTATATATTGGCAATTAAGCTCTTATCTGATGTATGTCATGTGACTATTTTCTCCAATTCCATGGTTGTCTTTTAGTTTTAGTAGTGGTTTCTTTTTACTATGCAGAAGATTTTCAGTTTGATGTAGTCCCAGTTGCTTTGTTTTACTTTGACTTTTGCCATAGCTGTTCCTTCCCTAAAGATCTCTTTGAGGTTGAGATCATTGAGTGTTTTTCTCACATTCTCTTCTAATTATTTCATGGTTTCAGGTTTTATGTCTATGTCTTTGATCCATCTTGCCTTAATTGTTGTGAATGATAATAACGAGTAATTTAGTTTCTTTTTTTCTAGTTTTCACAGCAGCATTGTTAAGTAGACTTTCCTTACTCCATTGTATGATCTTGGCACATTTGTCCATAGAGGTGTGACTTTATTTCTGGGCTCTCAACTTGATGACACCAATAAGTGTGCCTGTTTTTGTCCATTACCATACTGTTTTGATGATGGTCTCTCTGTTGTATATTTTGAGGCTATTATTTATGTGATTCCTTTACTGTTCTTTTTTTCTCTTAAGATAGTTTTGACTGTTTCAAGCCTTTTGTGATTCCATATAAACTTCCCTATTGTTTGCTCCATCTCCTTAAAAAATGTTCCTGAAATTTTGATGGAAATTGCATTGAACCTATCTTTTGCTTTTGGTAGAATGCCCATTTTTTACTGTTAATTCTTCCAGTCCATGAACATGGAAAATTACTGCATCTCTGAGTCTTCTATTTCTTTTGTTAAGATCTTGCACTTTTTATCGTAGAGGTCTTTCACCTCTTTTGTTAAATTTAATCTCAAGTGATTTGATTTATATGTGATTTGATCTTTATTGTGAATGGACTTTCTTTCTTAATTTATTTTTCCTGTACTTTAGTGTTTGCATATGGTAATGCTACTAATTTTTGTGTGTTGTTTTTATATCCTGTGACTTTGCTGAATTCATTATTTGTTTCTAGCACTTTTTCATGGAATGTTTAGGATTTTCTAGGTGTAATACATCATCTGCAAATAATGATAGTTTTATTTCTTCTTTTCTAATTTGGCCTCTTCTGATGTGCTTTTCTTGTCTTATTGCTCTGGCCAAGACTTCTAGAACTATGTCGAATAGTAGTGGTGATAGTGGGCAGCCTTCTTGTTCTAGATCTTAGGGAAAAGACTTAGTTTTTCAACATCGATTATGGTGTTGGCTGTGAGTAGTACTTATATTGCTTTATTATGTCGAGATATGTGCCTTTTCCTACTTTTGTGAGAGTTTTTAATTATGAAAAGGTATTGAATCTTGTCAGAAGCTTTTTCTGTGTCTGTTGAGATGATCAGATGGGTTTTGATTTTCACTTGTTGATGTAGTATATTACATTGATTTGTTTATGTTGACAAGCTTGATTCCCTGAACTACAACCCACTTGTTCGTGGTGTATAATTTTTTTGATGTGCTGTTGAATTCTATTTGCCAGGAATTTGTTGATTTTTCCAATTTTTTATTTCAGTAACTTTATTTTACAAATTAAAATAAAACTCATGTGTAGGTTCCCCATTTGTACAGTTTCCTCGTTCCTTAGTTACATGTTAACTCACCCTGTCTTCCATCAAATCACCAAGTGTTCTTCATTATTATCCGGTGGACTCCACCACCACTTACCACTACCACCCCGTCCCATTGCCTATTGTTAAACTCAGTTCTGTTGCCAAGTGTCCAAGGGTTGGTTATGTTTTGTCTTTGTTTTATCTGTTCACATTCCACCTATGAGTGAGATCATCTGGTTTCTACCTTTCTTCTTTTGACTTATTTCACTTTACATAATCCCCTCTAGATCCATCCATGTTGATTCATATGACAGGATTTCATCTCTTCTAAGTGCTGTGTAGTATTCCATTGTGCATGCTTGCGCACGTATGTGTGTGTCTTTATCCACTCATCTGACATTGGGCAGCTCTCAGCTATTCTGAATAGGGCTGCAATAAACATGAGGGTGCATAAATCTCTACGAATCATTGTTTTTTTTTTTTAATCTTTCATGTAAATACATAGAAGTTGGATGGCAGGATCATATGGGATTTCCACATTCAACTTGTTGAGGATCACTACACTGTTCTCCATAGGGGCTGTGCCAATTTGCACTCCCACCAACAGTGTAAAAGTGTTCCCCTTTTCTCCACATCTTTGCTAGCATTTGTTGTTCCCATACTTTTAGATAATAGCCAATCTCTCAGGTGTAAAGTAATAGCTCATTGATGTTTTGATTTGCATTTCCCTGATTGGCTGGTTTTCTCTTTTAGTATTTTGAAAATATCATTCCACTCTCTCCTGGCCCGTAGGGTTTCTGTTGATAAATCTGATGATAGCCTGATGGGTGTGCCTTTGTAGGTTATGTTTTTCTTTTCTCTGGGAGCTTTGAGTAGTTTTTCTTTGTGATTGACTTTTGCTAGTTTTACTAAGGTATGTCTGCAAGCAGGTCCAATTACATTTAGAAATTTTGGTGTTCGCTCTGCTTCTTGAACATCCATGGTTAATCTTTGTAACAGATGTGGGAAATTCTCCGCTATTGCTTCTTTGAATAGGTTTTCTGCTCTGTTATCCCTGTCCTTTCCTTATAGTGTCTGATATTTCTCATAGGGTTTCTTCATTTTTCCTCAATCTTGTTTCCATCTTCTCTTCCATAAGGATTGTCTCTCTTATCTTGCCTTCAATTTCTGGTATTTGTTCCTCTGTGAGATTCAGTCTGTTTATGGAACTTTCCTGTTTATCTTCGATTACTTGACTGTATCTTTCATCTCTAGCATTTCTGCTTGGACTTTCTTCATGAACTCAGTCTCCTTGGTGATATATTCTCTTTGATCTTCTTTTCTGAGTTCTTCCAATTCCCTCTCCTCCCTCGGCAGGTGCCTGCACTTGATTAAAGTGGTGATGGGACCAGTTCTGTTCTCTAGGATGCCCTCTTGTGGTTGACTGCTAAGGCTATTTCAGGCGGTACTCTAAAACCTGACAGCTCTTATGAAGATGCTCATCTGCAGCCCAAGTGCAGTCCTGGAATACAGCTCTCTGGTAGCCCACTTATGTATTCAAGATCTTTGGGTCTGATTTAAGGTACCGTGGTTGTTCTCAGGTCCTAAGACCTAATGGGTATTTGTTCTAGGCGGTGGCTGTGCAGGGTGAAGATTGATGACCCATGGTTCCAGAGGCCTGGTGAACACTGGTTCTAGCCTTGGTAGTTGGGAATTGGGGTATGTGGACCTGAAGCTGAGCATGTGCTGTTTCCATGCCATGGCAGGGCAGAAGAAGGAGATCTGGGTATCCGTAGATTGGCAGGTGCTTGTTCTGGGCTGCTACAGTTGGGTCCACTGATACGGGGTCCCTGGGAGCAGAGGCCTAGGTTGGCTGAAGCCGGGAGTTGTGTTGGTGTTCATGTTCCGGTAGTAATGCCCTGCCTAGTAGATAGTCTGAGGAAATCACGAGAAGACATATGCGGCAAGGACATGGTCTTTATTGTATTCATGACTGGAATTCCCATGGCGGTGGATCGACTTATTTCCATCTCCCCAATGGCAGCGGTCAGGCTGCTTCCAGAAAGCTACTGCACTGGTGGTAAGAAGGGCTCTTTTACAGGGGGTATCAGCAGAGGGAGGGTAGTGAGCAGGCAGGAACAGTCAAGTAGGTGAGGACAGTAACATTCCAAGGCAGTACATCTCAGGTACAGTCAGCACAGGCGGAGGCAGTTATCTCAAAAAGTCCATCTGTTACATTCAAGTCCCTACACAGCACTGGACAGTCACTGAACCCACTTTCAAGTTTGGGCATGGATCATGTTCTCATGCTACCTTACACTGGTGAGTGCAGGTCTGGGGCTCTGCAGGGTGGGTCCAGTGATCCAGTCCCAGGGCATAGAGGCCTAGGTTTGCTGAAGGCAGGTGAGTATAGTGAAGGTGGGTGGGTGCTGGTCCAGATCTCTGCAGGGAGTGTCCTGCTATGAAGATTTTTGTATGAGTCTCTGTGGACATGTTTGTGTAAGTCTTGTTATAAGTGATTTGCATTTCTGTGTGATACATATCTGGATTAAAATTACTAAGCCAACTGTTTTCCATAGTAGTAGTGCCAACTTACGCTTCTGTTAGCAACTCATGAGAATTCCAGTTGCTCCATATACTTGGCAACAGTTGGAATTGTTCATCTTTTTCACTTTGGCACTTCCTGTGGATGTGTAGTATATTGTTGTGACCTTAATTTGCATATTCTGGATTACTAATGAAGGGGATCAACTTTAAAGCAATTAGGCAGCCATTTTTATATTCTTTTGGCAGTACCTATATGTTTCTTAACTATTTCTACTGTTTTTTCCCCTCCGTATTTTCTGGAAATTCGTTATGTTTTAGATATCTGCTCTTTAATGGTTATGTGTCTTCTGCCTTTTCAGTCCCTTTTGAGGAAAGAAGTTCTTAATGCAGCCCAATTTGAAATCTTTTCATTTATATTTTGTGGTTTAGTTGTCTGATAATAAGAAGGGTTTGCATACCCTGAGCTCATTAAGACATTTTACAGTCTAATTACTAGAGGATTTTTTCTTTGCTTTTCACACATGGAATTGATTTGTATGTATGTTGCTTAGATATATGAAAATAGAAATGAACCGGCACCATTTATTGAAAAGAATGTCATTTCCCCAGTGTTCTGAAGAACCACTTTTGTGGTAAATCAGGTTTCCGTATGTGGGTGGCTACATTTCAGGGCTTTCTGTTCTGTTCTGTTAGTTCATTCGTCTAGTCTTACACCAATACTACGCTCTCTTAGGAGTATTATAATAAATTTTGATTATAATAAATCACCTTGCTTTTCTTTAAGAATATCTAGGTTATTTTTGACCTTTTCATTTCTTTATAAATTTTGAAATTTGCTTGTGAAATTCTGCCTTAAAATAGAGTTTTGGTTAGGATTTTGACTAGGTTTGCATTCTACAGTTCAGACAGGGTTTGGGAATTGGCATTTTATAATATTGAGGTTTATAATCCATAAACATGGTATATCTGTATTATTTTAATACTGTTTTATACATAGAGATTTTGCACATCTTTTGATTAAATTATTCCTAGATATTTGATATTTTGTGTTATTTTGTGATATACTTTTAAAATTTTGTTTCTAATAGTACACAGCTGATATTTAGAAAGGCTATTACTTTTTATTTATTAAATTTTATATCTAACATCCTTGTAAGCTTATTTAGCAATTTAAACAAATTTTGTGTAGATTATTTTGAATATTTTTACAATAATATCAGAAAATAATGGCTTTGATATTGATAGTAGATCTTTAAACAGTGAAAATACATGTTTAACTATTTTTAGAAAATGTTTTTAAGGAAAGGTGCAGGTAGGAATGAAGGTGAGTAGGCAGGCAGGCAGAAAGAGAAAAGAGGAAAAAGAATTTTTATCTGTCTATTTTAATTGTTTTCCCTGGCCCCAGGTCTTGAACTCAGAACCTTGGGATATATGTAGACTATGCCTGGTGAACTAAATCATGAGATCACCAGGAGATGCCCTGGGTAACTTTTGACTGTCTCGAAACTTAAACTACAAATAACCTGATGTTGATTGGAAACCTTACTGATAATATAAGCAGCTGACTAGTATACTTTGCATGTTGTCTGTATTATATACTATTCTTACAATGAAGTAAGCTAGAGAAAAGAAAATGTTAAGAAAATCATAAGAAAACATTCATAATCATGTATTTATTGATACAGTAAGTTTATGACATCTACTTACAAGATAAGCACTGTTACTACCTATATTGATATTGTCTAATATGATACAATGCACTATAGATGTTATAAATATTACTAACTACACATCAGAAATGAAAAGATAATGTGAAAGAGAAATTAACATTTAATAATAATGCACTGCGTTATTATAATTCATGCATTGATAATAGTTTTTGGAAAAAATCCATATATAAGTTGGCATGTGCAGTTCAAACCTATATTGTTTAAGGGTCAACTGTATAATGATTTTAACTAATGATTAGTTTGCCTAGCATACCTACTTCTTTTATTTTTATCTTTTTTTAAAATAACTTTTTACTTTAAATATGACCCATGCAAATAATGTTATTTTTTAGTGTAATCTGATAGTATTTACTTCTCCCTTCTGGCTGTGAATTTTAAGCCTGAGTCCTCAACTCTCATGGTCTGTACTTTAGTGCCTAAGGTACGTGGTGTGTGTGCGTATCTAGTCTTTGTTTTTTAAGTTGGGGCATTTAGTATATTACTTTTAATGTAATTTCTGATACATGTAGATTTAAAATTACCATCCTTTTAAATGCTTTCTATTTGTCTCACCTGCTTCTCAATGCATTTTTCCGCTCATTTCTTTCCATCTTTTGAATTGTTAACACCTTTCTTATTAATTTGGCAGTTATCCATTCTTTCACAGTTCTTTTACTGGCAAGCCTAGATATTACACATTAATTCTTTTTTTTTAAACTTCTGCAGTTATTATTTTATAGGTATAATCCAGGGTGTCAGTATTCCTCTAGAAATTACATAAACAAATGCAAATGAAAAGACTGCAAGTCAAAGTTTATGGCAAAGTAGTACTCTTATCATAAAGGCATGTAAAATTACAGGAACACTATTTTAAAATAGATACATTAAGAGAACAGTTTCAAAACCTACAAAATTGACAGATTGTTCCCTAAACCACTAATCAGATAAACATAATTTTAATGGATCAGTTGGGTTTTAAAAAGAAAAATCAAATTTGGCATGCCCTGTGTTGTAGAATACACTTTTTTATTCTTCAAGAACAGATTTTCATAAATGTTTGATTCTAATGCTGAGTAGATTGGCTACTCTTCATTTTGTAAATATAATTGGGCAAACATTTCTTGACTTTCAAAGTGAAATATTTGATTGTTTTGAACGATGCAGAGATTTTAACTATCCACCTTCCTTATTTACATGTACATGTAATTGTATATTTTACTTCTCCCTTTTTTACTCTTGAAGGTGTTGTTCTTATTCATGTAGGCAACATTCACTTATATTTAACTGCTTATAAATATACCCACATGTATTTATCCTTGCTTTTCTTTCCTTCTTGCGTCTGTGATTATTTTCGGTTTGAGGAGTATCTCTGATAATTTCTTTTATTGTGAGTTTTCTGATAAATTCTTTGTGTTTGTGTGCAGAAGTTTTGTTTTATTTGTACTTTGATAGGTTGTTTTGGCTATGTATAGAATACTACATTGGCTGTTCTCTCTTTCAGTGCTTTAAATGTATCATTGTATTGTCTTTTGCCCTCTCTTGTTTCTATTGAGAAGTCAGATACCAATCTAGCATCCTGCAAAGCACCAACAGGTGCACTGTAAAAGTACAGATCTGTTTTGATGTCCTGAGCAGTTTCTCCCACAGAGGCTGGAAGGGAAGTTTCAGTTCCATAAGTTCAATGGATGTCTGTTAATGTCGGATTTCAGAGTGTCTCAGTACCAGCCTGTAACGATGGGGTTTCTTCACTTCCAGTAGAGGGTGCACTCTTGCCAGCGGCTTTTGTAGCTATCCAGTTCCTTCCTTGGTACTTTACCACTGGTGAATAATACATGGGCAGTCTGCTCTGTATGAACTATAGTATATATATACACTATATATACTATATATATTTACTGTCCCTCTTCTCCTTCAGTCGGCTCTCAGTGAGCTAGAGGAAGTGCTCATGGCTGCTGTGAACCCCTCATTTGTTTTTATGTCAACTTTTGACCCTTCCAGTTCAGTCATAGGGAGGCTGGGTTGGTATTTCAAAAATTCATGTCTATCCATGTCATTATAATTCTCCAAGTGATTTTTATTGCTCCCAGGACAAAGATTATTCATTTGTTTATTCAATAGTAAACAAATACATGTGGAATTACTGCTACATGCTAGGTACTATTAGAAGCACTTGCCATAGTTCTCAAAAAGATGTGGCTTTTGATTGTCTCATTAGCCTCATTTTATGTCAGTCTGTATTTTAACCACATTGCTGCTTTAGTCCGGCTTTGGAGATGGTGTTTGTCTTTGATGACTCAGAGCATTCATTCATTAATTTTCCTCAAATTAAGAATCTTGCTGTTTATAATAAGCAGAGTTATTTAAAATCCGATGTTATATGCTTTCATAGAACTCTGTACTTTTTTTTCAAAGGAAAGGTGCAGGCAGGAATGAAGGCGAGTAGGCAGGCAGGCAGGGAGAGAGAGGGGGAAGAAACAATTTATTTAGTTGATCATCCTGGTGCTTCCCCCGTCCCCAGGTCTCAATGTATGTGGCCTATCCCTGGTGGACCTACCCTCTAGGCCACCAGGGTGAGCCCTGTACATTTCTTTTATAATACAACTTCGTAATTATTTATTGGAACATTACATAATAAATGTCTGCCTTCCCCACTACATATTTAAGTTCCACAAGAGCAGTGTATCCACATGGCCTAACATAGTGATTAATAGTAAGTGTGCAGGAAATATTTGAACAGATGAATGGATGAGTGAATTAAGGAGAACAATTGGCTTGGCCATTTTGTATAGCCCCTTTGTTTTTTATCAGGATATACAGAGTGCTTTCTGGGCAGTCTGCTGTCATTTTGGTGACTCCTAAGCTGGTTGGGGAAGTACACTGATAATTACAATGCAAAGTGTGGGGGACTTGACAACGAATTGTATCAAGGGTAGTCCACAAGGAAGAGCATTCATGTTCATTTCTGGGATCAGAGACAACTTCCTGGGGCTGATGACCCCAGAGAGACAGGACAAGTGGGTTCGGAGACAGGGCAAGCAATGTAGGTGGAGGCATAGTTTGAGCAGAAGTACAGAGCTTGAGGCGGCATGGCATCACTGGTAGGTAATTGTGGGAGTGACATAATGATTGGTGTTGGCAGGACTTGGCAGCATGTTACGCAGCTCAGATTTTTTTCTGTTGAAAGTTTTTTGAAGGGTTTTGCATGTATATGTAGAGTTCTAAATTTAGTCTTATTAGAATCACAATAATAACATTTATTGTAACAAATTCAGTCAGTATGGAAATGTATAATATAATGAGTGAGACTTACCTCTGGTTAAACAAAAAAAAAACAGAAAACTCTCTAGAAGTCACTGGAGAACATCACTGTTAATAGTTTTGTGTGCCTCCTTCTAGAGTTCTAAGCTCAGTGTTTTAGAAGTTTTCGTATTCTGAATTTGCACTCTCTCTTGCCTGGAACCTTCCCTCCATCCTCCTGTGACTCCGTCTCACTCAGGTGTCTACTCAAAAGTCATGTCCTCTTCACGGATATTCTTCACTGCCCTGTCTATAATAGCCTCTCCACATAGTTCTTTATTCTTCAGAGGACTTCATTTAGCATGTCAGATAGAACAAAGCCCTTGCATGTTATTTACTCAAAAGTTTACTTTTAATTTTGTAAATTTACAGACAAGCGGAGAGACATTAATATGAGCCTTTTAGACATTCCTCCTCATCCATCTTCAACAATTATCAACATTTTGCCATTCTTCTTTAATGTTTTCTCTCACTTTTTAGAGAGTGGGGTAAAGCCCAGGCGTTGCATTATTTTCCTATAGTTGCTTAATTATTTATGTTTAACAAATAGGTTTTTAGGATTTAAAAACGTACACTCAGCAGTAATCCTTAATAATATCTAGTCCATGTTCAGTTTTCACTGTCTTAAAGAAGTTTTTTTATAGTTGGTTGATTTGAAGCAGGATTCACACATTACACTTGATTGATTGATTTATGTTTTTAAGTTTCTTTTAACCTGTAGCACCCCACCCCCTTCCAACTCCTTTTCTTTTCCATGGTATGTATTGTTTAAAAGACAGGTTATTCGCCCTGTGTAATTTCCCATATTCTGGACTTGGAGACTGCATCCTTATTTTTCATGTGTGTTTCATTTGTTCTAACTGTACTCCTTTGAGTACTATATCCACAGGAATTCAGTTCAGATTTTACTGCTCGATGATCAGAGAAGAAGAAAGTAGGCAACTAATATTTGACTGACTTCTTTTGCCCGTTTCTCTGTTAGTAGTTTTTATCTCAGTAGCCCTCTAAGACTGTTAGCTTCATTTCGCAGGTGAGGCTTAGAGACGTTGATTCATTAGCCTGTTCAAGACTTAATTACTGTGTAGTGAATGAATCCAGGTTTCACACCTAGATTTGAATAATTTCAAAGCCATTTTTCTTTCGGTTACAGCTTAAGTTCTCAAGACAATTACTCTCCCAAGGTTATATACACGGTATGTAATATAGGTATGCCAGGATTCCAGGTTTTCTGATTCCATGTTTTTTGTCCTTTTTCTTGCTTTTGGCCTTCCTATTGTGGTTATCTCTTAGAAACGGAAGGTGGGAGATGGAGAGTTGGTCATACATAGACACCACTTCATCCTTTGAGCATGCTTTTAAGTAATTTTGTCTTCAAATGTAGAACATGTTTACTTAGTCTTAGCACTGGCAAGGAACTTTTTTCTCCTACTTTAGATAGATTTATTGAACATCTACTTAAACTAGCAGATAATGTGCCACCTACTTGAGTTACAGTGATGAATGAAAGGACATTCTCCGTTTCCTCTGTGGGGGAAATTTCTTACCATATGAATCTTAGAGCAAATTAGAGACCGCCTGATAATAGTGAAGCTGAAAGGGCCAGACTACTCATTTCTTCTTCTGCCTTGCACCTGGGGTTCAGACACACGCTCTGGAGCCAACCAAGTAGACTCATCTGCTCCAGACTTCTAACCAGGATCTGGTGATCCAAAAAAGAACGCGAGTGAAAGATTCTTTCTGGTGATAGCAATGGTAGTGGCAGCATCAGTTTCCAGGGACTCCAAGAGCAGTGACTGGCAACAAAGTTGGGTGCATAATACTAGCAGTTTGGGTAATGCAAGTTGCTGCAACTTATGTCTAATGTGACTGCACAGTAGAGGAAAGTTACTTTTCATTCCAAAGCACATTTCTGATTAGAAGTTAATATCAGAATGCATTAAAAAATTCCCATTCACCTTACAATATTTGAGTGTGATATACTGCTTGAGAAAAGTTCTCTTGTGAAGTATATAAAATTAATTTTTTAGAAATAAAATCTTAGAAACACTTGGTCATTGAATCTTATTTGAGATGTTAGTTTCCTCATTCCTGTTTGTTGGTTGGCTGAGCATAGAGCATCAGGGTAACAGTAGCTTCTTTTGTTCCAGGAGAATGATCCATCTGTGAGACTGAAAATTGCATCTCTCTTGGGTTTATTATCAAAGACCGCAGGATTTTCCCCAGATTGCATTATGGATGATGCCATTAACATCCTGCAGAACGAAAGTAAGTTTTTTAAAGCTGTATAATCTTTAATTCCTTTTGTATAGAATTTAGAACAAATTTTTGTTTTGTTGGTTGTTAGTGGAAAGGAATTTGAGGATGATGCAGTGAAGCTATATATATATGTGTGTATATATGTATATATATACACACATATATATTTATAGTTAAAATATAGTTCATTTATTATTTTTTTAAAGGAAAAAAGCAGGCAGGAATGATCATGAGTAGGCAAGCAAGAAGAGAGAGGAGGGAGAAGCATTTATTTATTTAGTTAATTGTTCATTTTGTTTGTTCCCCCCTGGTCCAGGATCAAGACCCTAGTCTTTGGGCTTTATGTAGACTACACCACTCCTGAGCTATCAGAGTGATACACCTTTGCACCTTTTTGTATCTTAAGAACTATAATTTATTGACCTCTACAAAGTGCCGTATACTTGTTAGTTGATGTGTGGTATAAGTATTATTGTCCTTATTTTATATCCTGGGAAACTGAAGGTTAGAGAATTGAGTTGTTCAAGGTTACATTATATGTGGCAGAGCTGATATGTTGTTGACTATGGCACACTAACTGGGAAATTATGAGGGATACTGTCCTTTTTGTGTAGTTGGTCCCTCACAGCTTTGGTCGTATAAAAGTAACATCTCCCAGGTCTCAATAATTGCCTTTTTAATTATTCCTTATTGATGTTCACTAGAATTATTCTCTGTATTTAGCTGAAACAAAAAACTACTTTTTAAAATTTTTTGATCATTTATCTGGTTTTATTTAAGTACAAGATTATGTTGTAGAGTTAGTACCTCAATTGCCTTAGTGTCTATTTTAAAATTAAATGAAAAAGAGGTACAAACTATGAAAGCCAGGGACCCTGGGTTCAAGATCTGGGCCTGGGTGGAAAATATAAGTTAAGAAAAAAAGAAACCCTTTGTTGCTGTTTCTGAAAATATTTTAATTTTGTTTCAGTTGGTTGTATTTTCATTTCATTTTGAGGTATATGTGTTTAAACAAGTATGGCTATTTAAATATTGGACAGTATTAAGAGGTTGTGATAGTAATAAAGGTCCAGTAAACTCAGAGATAATCTATTATTATCTACCCACACCCACCACCAGCCCCATTGATTCTGGATCGGTGCGCTTTATGTGACCTGCACCTTAGCCACCAGAGTCACAAGACTGAGGAATTCATGTAGCCATAGATTTCTTGAGCTATAAATGGCGCTATAGAGATCATCTTGTTGAATACCTTCATTTTACAGGTAACGGAAATTAAGGCAAAAGATATCAAGTGAGGTAAATTGTGTTCATTTAGTTAAGTATTAACAGGATTGAGAATTTAGTGCTATGCTCTTTTTTATACACCATGGTTTAACTGAACCACTTTGTTTCTAAAACAGAAACACAAGTTAATTTTTTAATTAATTTCATTAAAGGAACACTGTATCATAAGAGAATTTTAGTACAAACCTCATCCTAACTTTTAAAAGAAAGACTTAAATTATGCACGACATATGGTAAATGATTATTTTTTGTTTTTAGTTTTTTTTTTAGTTTTAATATTTTTTTTTTCTTTCATTATCAGTAGGAGATTTGATGTAGATCTCTTCCTGGTTTCTAGTTCCTAGCCTACTTGGATTCTTAGAAGATAGAACTAAAAGGAACTGTAAAGATTCTCTCGTTTAAACCACTTATTTTATAGCTGAGGAACATGAGCTGTAAGAAGGTAAAGTGACTGCTCAAGTCACTCTGTATTTGTGTCTCAGAATTAAGCCACAGACTTAATAAAGAGACTTATGATTATTAGTCTGTTGTGCATTTTCAAATCCAAGAATACGTCTCACGCTCTGAAGGGGAGAAGTCATCTCATCAGATTTATGAATGCTGTAACTTATTAACAAGCACTGGGCTAGGTACTTTGAGGATATTATGGGTTTCTGTTTCTTTAAACGTATTATACCACTAATGTTAGCACAGAGATTGTTATAGAGGTGCTCTAAGCAGAATACTGTGAGAGGAGAGGACAGAATGAGATCATTGCTCAGTGGTGAGATCTAGAGTAACTCAGTGAGGAGGTAGATTTGGAAAGTCAAAGATAGGGAAGAGTAATGCCAATAAGGAGAAAGATTATGATAAAACAGAGAGAGCTGGGAAAGTACATGAGAAAGCTAAAGAACTGAATTGTTTCATGAGAGATCAGTAGAGAGTAAGGGACTTTAGGGGGAAAAGCAATGGTAAAATATTCTGAAGCCAAAGGGTAGATAGTATCTTCAGTGTTAAGGATTTTTTTTTTTTAATCAAGCCATGAAATGATCAAATTTTAGAAAAATGAATTGGTACTTCTGAGGAATTTGATATGAAGAGCTAGGGAGTTTGGAGAGGACTTGTTGAAGATTCATTATCATCCATGTGAAGCTGTCCATCCAACCTGCAGTTGTACTGTAGGTCTGGAACTCAGGTGAGAGACAAGAGTTTAAGATTTAGATTAGATTTGTGATATATCAGAGGCAAGAGTAAGCTTAAAAAGACAGCAACTTTTTGGAAAGTTGTGCAGAATTATTTTTGTGAAGAATTAAATTACATGGTGGTGTGGTGCTGGAGATTTCTTCACCTCTAATAGATGGAACTCACCAATCAAATGGCACAGAGTGACCGAATGGTTTAAAAAGTATAGTCCAACCTTTGGCTGCATTCAGGAAACTTATGTTCTTTCAAAAGATAAGCAAAAGCTCAAAGTCGATGCTTGGAAGACAATCCTACAGTTGAATGACAACCTAAAAAAAGCAGCATCATCTGTACTTACATCAGAAGAAACAGACTTTCAAGTAAAAGAGCATAACAAAAGACAGAGGTGGACATTACCTAATGATGAAGGGGTCAAGCCAGCAAGAAGACATTACATTATTAACAAATGTGAACCAAATGAAGGATCATCAAAATGTATTAAGCCAAGTATTGCTAGAGCGGTTAAGAGATATCAACACAATAATAGTGGGAAACTTCAACACCCACTTACAATGGACAGATAAGCCAGGCAGATAATGAATAGGGAAATACCTGCTTTAAATGACGATTTGGAATAGTTAGGTCTAAAAGACATACACTGAACTCTTCATCTAGTGACTACAGAGTTCACTTTCTTCACAAGTGCATGTGAAATAGTCTTAAGAATAGATCGTTGGGGCATAAAACATGTCTTAACAAATTTACAAATATTGAAATCATACCAAGCATCTTCTCTGACCACAATGGCTTAAAACTAGAAATCAACCACAAAAAGCAAGCTGGAAGACCCCAAATTAATTGGAGACTTTAAAACAATATTCTTCTGAATGACTCTTGGATAAAAGAGGAAGTCATAAAGAGGAATTTAAAAATACTTAAAGATCAATGAGAATGAAGGCATGAGCTACCAGAATCTATGGAATGCAGCAAAAGCAGTACAAAGAAGGAAGTTCATAGCAATCCAGGCCTACCTCAAGAAAGAAGAAAAATCACATAAACAATCTAACCATACGCTTTTTAAAATTTTGACTTTCATTTTTTAATTAGGTATATTTTAATTTCAAGCAATACTACAGAATTGTTTTGTACAAGCATTCAAATTTCTCTAAGGCATCAATAATTTAAATTATTCCTGCTGTGATTTTTGCATGAAAAGTCCTTGAATTAGTCAAGCATGAAATATTTTTAAGAGCATGATGCTCATTCCTGGGGAGGACTCAAAATTTTAGATATGATCTCTTTGGGGTATTAGTTTTCAGTTGAGTGCAATCAAGAATCAAATGGTAGAACTCTGATGACAAAAATCTATATTCTTTACTCATGTAAATTTAGTTTATATAAAATTCTACAACTCAATTTTCATCTTCTCTTCTAGAGTCTCATCAAGTCCTAGCTCAGCTGTTGGATACTTTACTTGCAATTGGCAGTAAACTCCCAGAGAATCAAGCTATCCAGATGCGGTTAGTTGATGTAGCCTGCAAGGTAAGACTTAGACACAATCTTTTTACTTGAACAATTTTGTATTACCTGGAGAAGATGATATGAACTATAAGATCTGCTGACTTCCATTCTAAATCTTTAATTGAGAATTGTCAAGGACTCTTAATGGTTTAAGAGCAGCCTTATTTTGTTTTTGCTTTTGTTTTTATTTTTGATATTGGATTAAGAGTTAACTTGTTATGAAACGAATTTCTTCATCTCCCAGAAGAAATGAAAATATAATAATAGCTAAAATTCACACTGTTTATTATATATTATGATACTTTGTATTTAGTTTTTTTATTGTTTCTCACATCCCTTTAGATAAATACTGTTATTTATGTTATATAAAGGTGTGGGTTCGGGTTTGGGGAGTTTAACTTCCCCAGAATCCATATCTAGGAGGTTGCAGAACCATAGTATAAACTCTGGTTTCTCTGATACCAAAGTCCATGTTTCTTTTTATTATGCTTTGTTGTCTCAATAAACAGATCAGCTAGACATAAACAGGTTTTTGGGCAAAATTTTTTAAATTTTTTTCTTCTGATTGTAAAAGAAATAAATACATATTAATTGTGCCTTTTGATTTTATTTTGAGCTTTTAATTAGCTACTATATTAGATACTATATATATATATACACACACATATGTATGATATTGTGCTTATGAGAGAAGCACTGCACTAAGTGGATTATTATGCTTTAAGTAGCAATTTTTAATTTTGCTTTAAATAAACTTTTCTTAAAAATGTGTACGTATAAAATGTGGAAAGTTATTGAGAAATATAAAGAAGAAACTACTTAATTCACTACCTAAAGTTGACCATTATTACCTTCTTGATTTTTGCTTTCTGATTTTTTTCCTGAACACAGATTGTTTGCTTTTTTTTAAACACATGGCTTTGATCATATTTTATATACAGTTTTACTTTTTGCTTGTTCGCTAACATTATAGTGAAAATATTTTTCTTATAGTTAATAAGTATTTTAAATAAATGCATAATATTTTGTCCAATAATTAAACCATAGGTTACCTAGCCATTCTCCTATTATTGAACATTTATGTTGTGACCATTTTTTAATTGTAAATAATTCTGGAGCAAATATTATTAGTCTAAAATATTTTTTGTGTTTAAGGTTATTTCTTAAACATAGATTGTCACAAGTATAATTGTTAGTTTAAAGCATTTAGTTGTTTGTTTTTTAAGGTTCTTGTTACTTTTTACCAAATTGCTTTCCAAGATGTTCCATTTTATTTACTTTCTAGCAGTATATGCAAGTACTAATTTTAAGGTTTGATTCTGTTATTAGACATTTATGTTTAAAAACAAAAGATAAACTTGTTAAATTTGAAGGAGGAGGATGGTATTTCCTTTTTAAAAGATTCATATTTGTTCTTCATTTGTATTTCATCTGTTGAGAATGAACTTTTCATGTTCTTTGCTCGTTTCTCACATGTTTTTATGTGTTTCTTCACTATTTGTAGATACTCATAATCAGGTAATATTTGAACCATTTGGAAATGGCAGATCTGTCATAAGCTTTTGCAGATTCAAGTAATAAATGCTATCCATGATTCATAGCTGTAGTGGCTATTTTTAAAACCTAATTCCATTTTGTTTGTTATACAGCATAGCTTATGATATGATTTACATGCAATAACATTCATCTTCTTGATAAAAATAACATTATATTCTCCAGCCTTACTGGAATGAAACTAGAAATTAGTAACAGAAAGGAAATTGGAAAACTTACTACTGATGGGAAAATTAAGTAGCATACATTTTTTTAACCAGTAGGTCAGTCAAGAAATAAAAAGATAAGTTAGAAAATACTTTGAGATGAATAAAAATGAAGCTATGACATACCATACCAAACTTATGAGATGCAGTGAAAGCATGTTCAGAGGGAAAGTTACTGCTAAAAGTACCTGTAGTAAAAAAAAAAAGGATTTTCAATGAGTAAATTAACCTTCCACCTTAAGACACTGGAAAAAAGAAAAGCACTCTAAGTTTAAAGCATGCAGAAAGAAGGAAATAAAGAAAGTTAGGATATAAATTGATAAAACAGAATAGAGAAACAATAGAGAAAAATCAGTGAAACCAAAACTTGTTCTTTGAAAAGATCAGCAAAATTGAGAAATCTTCAGCTATATTGACCAGGAAAAAGGAGGAGAGAACATTTTTCAATTATTTCTATGTGGTAGTATTACACTAATACCAGAATCAGACAAGTATATCACAAGAAAAACAAACTATAGACCAATGTCTCCTATGAATATGGATGCAAAAATCCTGAACAAAATATATAAAATCAAGTCTAGCAATTTGGAAGTAGGATTATATGCCAACACCAAGTGGGATTTGTACTAGGAATGCAATTTTTGTTCAATATATGAAAATAAATTAATGTAGTACACCATAAAAATAAAATAAAAAGACAAAACCTACATGATCATCTCAATAATGACAAAAAGCATTTAATAAAGTTCAATACCATTTCATTATAAAAATACTTTTAAAAACCTAGGAATAGAATGGAACTTCCTCACCCTGATAAAGGGCACCTGTAAAAAACAAACAGCTAGTGAATGACTGGATGCTCTTTCCATGTAAGATCAAGAACAAAATAGTATATCCATGTGTCTTTTTCTACTTCTATTTAGCATTCAACTAGAGGTTCTAGTCAGGGCAATTAGGCAAGAAAAAGAAATAAAAGGTATTCATGTGGTAAAGGAATATGTCAATTTTTCTCTGTTTTTATTACATGACCTTTAATATAAAATGTTCTAAAGAATCCATTAAACTCTTAGAAATAATGAATGAATTCAGCTAGGTTATAGGATATAATAGCAATATACAAAAAGTCAGTTGCATTTTTATATACTTGCAGTGAGTTGTAAGAAAATGAAATTCATTACAGTAGCATCAAAAAATAATAAAATGCCAATGCATTTAGCAAAAAAAAAGTACAAAGCTTTATTTGAACCCTATATGGAATTTCAGAGGGAACCAAAATAGTGGGAAAAAAAAGAAGTCTCGGAAAAGAACAATACATTAAGAATTTATACTGTCAATTTCAAAACTTTTAAAGCACCAGTAATCAAAACAGTATGATGCTGTATAAAGACAGATATAGAAATCAATGGAATTGAATTAGTAGCCCCCAAAAATAAACACATGTGTCTTTGGTCAATTGATTTTTATCAGGAATGCCAATGCTAGAATAGTCTCTTCAACACATTGTGCTGGGACAGCTGGATAGCCCATGCAAAAGATGAATTTGGGGGTGTGCCCTTATGGGTCAGGTGGCTGAAACATTGGCATGCAGGCCATGTACAACCCAAGGACCTGGGGTTTGACACCTGGGGCCATGGTGAAAAACAAATAAATGAACATGCTTCTTTCTCTTCCTCCTTTCTTTCTTTAAATGTTTGTTCTCCCGCTCTTAAAAAAAAAAAAGATGAATTTGGAAACAACGCCATATGCAAATTTTAACTCAAAGTAAATCTTAAGACCTGCCTAACCTAAAATAACAAACCTCTTAATGGTAAAACAATAAACCTCTTAGTGGTAAATTTTCATGGCCTTGGACTTGGCAATGGATTATTAGCTATGACAACAACAAAGAAAAAAATAGATAAATTAAATTTCATCAAAGTTGAAAACTTGTGATTGAAAAGGCAATGTCAGGAAATTTAGACAACCTTCAGGTTGGGAAAAAATGCTTGTGAATCATATATCTAATGAGGGGCTTGTATCTAGACTATATAAAAAAAACTTGCAATTGAAGAATAAAAATACAAATAACCAAATTAAAATATGGACAAAAGATCTAAGTAGGTTTTTCTTCAAAGAAGATATACAGATGGCCAATAAACACATAAAAGGTGCTCAATATCTTCAGCTATTAGGGAAGTACAAGTCAAAACCACAATTACATACCATTTTACATCTTATGATGGTGATAATAAAAAAGACTGACCATTCCAAATATTGGTGAGGGTATGGAGAAATTGGAGCTCTTCTCCATTGTTGATGGAAATGTAAAATGACTCAACTGCTTTGGAAAACAGTCCAGAAGTTCCTAAAAAAACTAAAGATAGATTTACCATATGACCTAGCAAGAGTCTACTCTTAGCTATCTGCTGAGAGAATTGAAACATGTTCACATCAAAATTTGTTCATGAATTGTTACGGCAGCAATATTAATAGTGGTTGAAAGGTGGAAACAGCTCAAATGATTATTTCAGTAACTGATGAGTGGATAAACAAAATACAGTGAGATATTATTTAACCATAAAAAAGGAAAGAAATGCTGCTATATACCTGGATGAATCTTGAAAACAAGTCTGCATATATGGTTGCATTTATATGAAATTTCCACAACAGGTTTATCTAGAGGCAGAAAGTCAATTATTAGGTGCTTATTGAGTGATAGGATGAACAGAGGTTGTTGCTACCAAAAGCGTTTCTCTTTGAGACAATGAAATGTCAGAAAATTAACTGATTGTGATGATTGTATTTATATGTAAATATGCTAAAACCATTTAATTGTGTATATTAACTGTGTGGATTCATGGTATGTGAGGTATATGAAGTATGTTTTAATAAAGAGCTTATTAAAAACCATTCACCCTTTGATGAATTGTAGTGAATCTACCCACAGTTGGATGGTTTCCATTTTTGACTATTGTGAATACTGCTATTAACATTTGTATACAAATTTTTGTTTGGATGTGTTTTCAGGTTTCTTGGGTATATACCTAGGTATTGAATTGCAGAGTCATGTAAATTTTAATTTTAATTAAATAATTGCAGTAGAATGTACATAACATTTATCATTGTAACCCTTTAAAAGTGTGGAGATATTAAGTATATTCTCAGCGTTGTGCTGCCATCACCATCATCTGTCAATATTGGCTATCGTCATACAACTTTGAATTTGCACCCCTGTACCTATTAAACAATAATTTCTTATTCCTGTCTCTCTTCAGTCCCTAACAATGACCATTATATTTTCGGTCTATAAATGTGACTACTCTGGCTACCTCATATAAATGAATTTGTTCTTTGGCATCTGACTTATTTTGCTTTACATAATATTCTGCCTTAGTAATTTGGGAAGCTAGAGTAAAAACCATAAACTGGGTGGCTTAAATGGCAAACATTTATTTCTCCTATTTCTGGACGTTAGGAAATCTAAGATCAAGGTAGCAGCAAATTTGGGGTCTGGTAGGTCTGTTTCCTTCAGTTGGACTTCTAGTGGCCAAAGCTGTGAGAAAACAACTTTCTGTTGTTTAAGCTCCCCAGCCAGCCTGTGTTACTTTTCTCCGCCAACCCATGCACACTAATACAGGTGTATGTCCAGAAGTGGCATGACTGGACTATATGGTGATTCTGTTTTTAGCTTTTTGCGGACCTTGCGTGTTGTTTTCCACAGTGACCGCACTGTTTTATATTATACCAACAATGCACAAGGGTTTCAATTTCTCCATGTCCTTGCCAACATTATTTCCCTCTCTCCCTTACTCCCTCCCTCTCTTTCACTTATTTATTTTTGACAATAGCCACTCTAATGGATATGAAGTGGTATTTATTGCATTTTTTTTTTTTTTTTAAAGAAAGGTACAGGTAGGAATAAAAGCAAATAGGCAGGCAAGCAAGAAGAGAGAGGAGGAAGCAGCATTTTATTTACTGTTTTATTTAGTTGTTCACATTGGTTGTACCCTCTGGGTTCCGGGTCTTGAACCGGAACCTTGGGATATATGTGGGACTGCTCCCAGCTGTACTGGACTGCTAGACCACCAGGGAATGCCCTTTTTGTGGTTTTTTATTTGCTTTTCTATAATGATTAGTTATTAATAGTATTATGCATCTTTTTATGTGCTTATAGGCTATCTATATATCTTTATTGTAAAAATGACATTCTAACCTTTTAGGATTTTATGAGCCAATAGTCAGTCTTATAAAAAATATACAGTATATTATGTTTCTTGCAATAGCAGAAGTAGCTCTGAGGTTTGAAGGTTGCTCACAGATAGGAATATGAAAGGTCTTTGGAATGGGAGAATTGTTAGGTATATTCTGGAATTGTCAGTTCACTAGAATTTTGAAAGACAACTAATTTGTCAAGTAGGTAAGATTAGGGGATAGTTTCTTAATTAAAGTTGTCTTAATTTTTCCAAAAGAGGGATGTGGTGTGCATATGTGTGAGACTAATCTAATTAGGAAATTCAGGAGCATTTCTCTAGAAGAATGATACTTAAGCTTAGACTTTAAGATCTTATGTTATGCAAGAGCTAATTAAATAAAAAGGATGGAGAGTGTAGGTAGGAAAAATATTCTAGGCAAAGGGAAAAACATGTGAAAAGATCCTTTGATAGAAAGAAGCACACAGTGTGTTAAAAGAATTTAACAATAGTAATAAGGCTGGAATTCTGATTCTCAGAGTGTTATCTGAGTATTCCCAAGGTTTTCTGGATGCTGAGGGGATCTGTGTATTCTTCTGTTTCCAGTTACATATCTCTAAGAGACTATTTTCTTCATGTACTTCAGAAAGAATAGTATATTATTTTGTTGCAGATTGATTGTAGAAAGATGTAAGTAATTACTGTAAAGGAATTAATAAATATTTTAAAATTTTTGTGTTAATTTCTAATACAATAAATATTGATAACGTAGCCTACGTTAAAAAAAACTCTAGGGGGTCCCTAATAGTTTTTAAGAATGTAGATTCATCTGAGACCAAAAAATGTTTAGAAACCATTAGAGTTTTATTGTTTTTGTGCCATTGAATGGTTTTAGGTAGATGATGGGTAGAGAGAGTATATTAGATTTGCACCTCATAAAGATTATTCTTGTAGAGAACTGATTGGAGTAGGAGTCAATATAGCTGTGAAGAGACCAATTAGGATGTTATTGTAGAAGCACTGGCAGATTATAGTCGCTTAAATTAAAGTGTTAGAAAGTTGAAAGATACGGATAGATTTGAGAAATATTTGGGAAGTAAAATCGACCTGACTTAGTGATTGAGCATGGAGTGAGGGTTAAGAAAGTGTTGAGGATGGTTCCTAGGTTTTTGGCTTATGTGCCAAATTAGATGACAGCGCCTTTCACTGAGAAAAGGAATTCTGGGAAAGCATTGGATTGGATGTGTGACAAATTCCACCACCCCCCATTTTAAATTGCCCCCACAAAATTACAAAAATAGCGTAAAGAATTTCCATATACCCTTTCCCCTGATTCATCAGTAGTTATCATTTCCCCACATTTGACCTTATCATCTCTGTGTGTATATACGTTTTTTTCCTGAACCATTTAAGAGTAAATTGCAGACATCATGCCCCTTTCCCTCTAAAATAAATAGTAAGTATGTATTTATTAAAAAGGTTATCATTTTTATAGCCACAATACAGTTCTCGAAATCAGGAAATTTGACTGATACAATACTAACATAATCTGTAGACTTTATTCAAATTCTTTATTCAATAACATCTTTTATATAAAATTTTCTGGTCTAGGATTATATTTTGCATTTAGTTTTCATATCTTTTTGTCTTCTGTAATTTGGAAAATTCCCTCAGACTGTTTTTGTCTTCAATGACTTCGACATTTTTGAATTCATTTATAGAATCTGTGTTAGTTTGGATTTATCTGATGTTTCCACTGACTGTTTAGATTCATGTTATGCATTTTGGTAGGAATATAAATAAATAATATTGTTCTTCTGAATGTATCATATCTTGCACACAGATGAGGTTTGACTCATACTGGTATTGGATAAGATGGTGTCTTCCAGGTTTTTCATCAGAGTGACTTTTTTCCCTGTGAGTAGTAATTTGTGAGGAGATACTTTGAGATTATGAAAATAGCTTCTTCCTCATTAAATTTTTACTATATTAGCACCTATTAGTAAATCTTAGTCATTTTTTAAATCAGATCATTGTGACTTTCTAACTACTCTTGGTAACTATTATTAATCTGTTTATAGGTATTCTGCTGTAAAAAAAGCTTTCACACTCTTTCCCTCTTCCTTCCTATCTATCTCCCTTCACACATCTCTCTGGCTGTGTGTCTCTTATTTTATTCAAAATAGTTTATTACTATCATTATTAGTTGTGAAGTTCAAATTGTTCCTTTATGTATCTTTCATGCCATATTCTTTGCGTCATGATAGGGAAAAAGTCATATTTTCAGGTACTCTCCACTTTTGAAAGTTCATCTCATTTTATCTTATCAATAATTCTTTGAGATGCATTGTACAGTTAGCCCTCATTTGAGAGATGAGATTAATTCACAGATTTGTCCAGGGAATTAATTCTTTTTGGATAGTATCTGCAAAACTGAAATTCAAGGTTTTTTTTGCTTTCTTTCCTATTTGTGAAGAATTTAGGAGAACAAACTGTCTTGTTATTTTTCCTTATAGAGATCCTTAAAGCCTAGCTAAGTCTTCTCTATCTTCATCCTGCCTTCTCTTCCAATCTTTCTCTTTTTTTTTCTATTCCTTTAATTCTGTAGCAAAGTATATTAAGCTCTTAAGGCAACTGATAGCACCATATAATGTTTTTTTTAAAAGGCGGACACAGGCAGGAATCAAGGTGAGTAGGCAGGTAGGAAGGGAAAGGAGGAAGGAGCACTTTATTTTATTTAGTTGTTCATCCTGTCTGTTCTTCCCAGACTCTGCATGTGAACCTGGGTCCTTGGGATGTATGTGGACTGCCCCAACCACAGGCAGAGGACCCAGCCACTGTACCACCAGGGTGTATCTGAATCATATCGCTTTTAACATTTATAAAATGCTACTCAGATATTATGTGTTGTTTGTTAGGAAAGGGTATCTGTTGGAATCATTTGCATTTAAGTACACTGAATTTTTTATCTGTGCATAAAAATAATCCATACAAAAACTGAATGAGTCAATAACTTAGTTCTGTTTTATTTAATTTCATTCTCAGATTTTCTTGATATACATAACCATTGATTTTTCTCTTTCTTTAAATAATAGAATGATTTATTATTATTTCTTTTGTTAAAAAAAAATACTCATTTTAACATCTTGAGCTTGTTTTCCAGTCTATGGGTGTCACTCACCACACCCACCACCGGAGTCCCAGTGTCCCTTGCTACTGCCTTGTGCCTCTTCCCTCTGGCGCCCTCGCAGCAGCCACTATCTTCTGTCTGGGTTTTCACTGGGATTGAACTGCTTGTTGGTTTCATTTCACTGTATTCCATGTATGAGTGAAACCATCATGTGGTTCTGTTTTTCTTTCTGAGTTATTTTGCTTAACACAATCCCTTCTAGTTCCATACATTTTGTTGCAAAGAGCACAATTTAATTTTTCTTAGTAGCTGCATGGAATTCCATTGAGTATATATAGCAAAGTTTCTTTATCTAGTCATCTGTTGATGGACATTTAGATTGTTTCTGTGTCTTTACAAAGTGAACATCATCCAAACAGTATGGGACTAGATTGAAAGCAGATATCCAGATCAGTGGAATAGAGTTGAGAGCCCAGAAATAGAGCCACACCTGTACGGACAGTTGATCTTCAACAAAGGAGCCAAGAACACACAGTGAAAGAAGGAAAGTCTAATTAATAAATGGTCTAGGGAAAACTGGACTGACAACTGCAAAAAAAGAAACTAGATTACTCGTTAGCACTATTTACAAAAGTTAACTCAAAATGGATCAAAGACCTGGACATAAAACCCAAAACCATAAAATACTTGGAAGAAAATGTGGGGAAAATGCTCCATGACCTCCACCTCAAAGAGATCTTTAGGAAAAGATAGCTATAGCAAAAGAAACCAAAGTAAAACTAAATAATTGGTACTACATCAAACTTAAAAAGCTTTTACGCAGCGAAAGATACCACCTCTAAAACAAAAAGACAACCCGTAGAATTTGAGAAAATATTCACACAACGTACATCAGATAAAAATTTAATCTCCAAAATATACAAAGAGCTCAAACATCTCAAAAAAGTAAAAGACCCACTCAAAAAATGGGCAGAAGAATCAGTCACTTATCCAAAGAATACACACAGATGGCCATGAGGTACACACAGATGGAGGGAGTACTAAGGAAAAAGGAACCTTCTTTCTCTGGATGTGGAAATATAAATTAGTGTCATCTCTTTGGCAAACAGTATGGAGATGCCTCAAAAAAATAAAGGTGGAACTACCATATGATCTAGCAGTCCCACTCTTGGGCATAAACTCAGAGAGTAGACGATCTCTAATTAGGAAAATTACCTGTATCCTTAGGTTGATAGCAGCGCAGTTACAATAGCCAGGACATGGAAACAATCTAAATGGCCATCAACAGACTGTATAAAGAAGCTTAGATCTTTTTTCTATAGCAATCTTTTTAAACTAGTTGGTTTGGCTTATTTTATTTTTGACACACATTGCTTTTATTATCAAGAATGTGACTTGCCTACCCACTCGTTAATGTAATGTGATGGTACTTTAATGGACTGGATATAACACCAAAATAGCATCTGTAGAGCAGATAGTAGGCCCTGATGATGATGGCCCTGGTGCAAAAAGTGACCTGTAGGAGAAGGACATCATAAAACTAATTGCTGCCCTGAGGGTGTGATTTAGACTTAAGCTGTCTTATGGACTAACATTCAGTACACAGGAATCGATCAGTTATGCATCATCGTTCCCTGGTTACCTTAGTACATGCAGGATGATTTTAGTTTGTGTTTGAGAATTAAATGAAGTATTTGTGATGATAGCAATTTCCAGGGGCTGGTGCTTTAGTCAACACTTTAGTGATGACAAATATTTCCATACTAAATAAAAATACAATGTTTCTCGGTCTATTAACTGTGACAGTCTTTGTCAGCTTCATATCTAGAAGTTTCTCTTCTCTGTTTCAGTGTCTATTTTGATGGATTATTTTGAGCCCTTACAATATATAAGGCATTGTGAGGACATGACAATATGCATTTTACGTTTCTGTACCTAAGCTAACTTGGAGGCAAAAATGGACTCTGAGCGAAAATGTTTAATCAAGCTCTTTATAAAGGGGAGTTCTCACTCCAGTAGCCCCACCCTCTTCACAGGAGCTTTCCCACCAGGTGTGCTCTTTGTTCTCTTCTCTAAGTAACCTTCTTACCCACCCTTCCTCCTAGGACATAACTTCTCATAAAAGGTCTAGGTTCCCTCTTAGCTCAGGAATTTTCCCTGGAACATTCTGATGTGAACCATTAGCAGTTGCTCACTGCCTTTCATAACAGACTGGCTCTGTTAGACAGCTACCAGTAGAAGTTCTTACTTGTGTTTCCCAGATCAGTTAGACCTACTTTACACCGGTGGCCTACTCTTACCTCTGACCTCCATTTTCTGTTTTTTTGCCATCATCTGCTCTTCTTTTCCCTGTTTCTCTTTTCTTAAATAGCAAAAACTAAATACCGTTAGGTGCTTGTTCTTACTGAACATCTGTTGTATCTCACTGTTAGCTGATTTTTTAGAACATAATTATTAAATGAAATTTAATCTACTCACTGTAAAACTTGACAATAGGAGATATTCTTCTTTTTATAAATTAAAGATTTCTAAAAACTTTTTTTTCATTAAAATAATAGTGAACTTTATTCCACTTCCTTTTGTAGTAGTACTCATGTCCTTGAGCATCTTTTTTTAATAAATAACATTTATTATTTCTTTAGTTCACAATGCTGAAACCTTAAGGGACTTAATAAAGATAATTAAATGGCAAAGCCAGCAATCAAACTTTGATTCTAGTCTCTACTCATTGCATTATAATACTTTGTTTCTCAAACAAGAGATGAAGCAGGATATGCCCCCTGTTGGAGACACTGGTGTGCAGACCACTAACAGCTCAAGGACCCAGGTTCAAGACCAAGGGCCAGGGTGAAAAACTGAATTGTACAAATAAAATAAAGATGTTCTTTCCTTCTTAAATGTTTCTTCCTTCCTCTGTAAACAACAATAAAAAAGAGGTAAAGCAATTTATGAAATTCACTTTCTCAGCAATGCCTGCTACACCTCCTGGAGACCTTCTCTGCACTTGCGTCGGTATCTTTCTTCCATACTTTCCGCTTTCTTTTTATGGTCCTAAAGTATACTTATTCTTATGGCTAGTGTAATGTTTTTCTACTTTTTATGAAACAATGTTATTTTTTCTTTTTTATATGTAGTTAGACTAATTTTGAAAAATTACAAGTATAAGGAGCTTTCTTTTCTTATGAAACGTTTTAGAATAAGTTACTAACATGGTGTCCCATTACTCTTAAATACTTTAGATGTATTTCCTATAAACACAGATATTCTTCCACTTAACCTTAATACAGTCATCAAAAACAACCATTAATATTCAACACATTACTACTATTTAATCCTCAAACCTTATTCAGATTTAGCTATTCCATTAATATCCTTTACAGGTAAAGGATCTGGTTCAGAATGACATGTTAAATTTTAATTGCCATATCTCATCAGACTTCTTCAGTCTGGAGTAATTGCTCAGTCTTTCCTTGATTTGATGACCTTCACACTTCTGAAAATTATAGAACAGTCATTTTGTAGAACCTCTCCGAATTAAGGTTTGTCTGATATTTTCTCATAATCCGATTCAAATTATTTACTTTTAGCATATCAAATGTGATTATGTTCTCTGTTCATTTCATACTAGGTGTATACCATTTTGATTTGTTCTGTTGCTTGTTATAGTTTACTTTGATTACTTGGTTAATGTATGTCAGACTTCTTCACTGTAAAGTTTCTCTTTCTTTTTTATTTCAAAAAATTTCATTTTTTTGAAATGAGTATTTTGTGAGTTGGTACTTTGAAACTATATAAATATTCTGTCCTCCGACTTTCAGTTTGTTTTTTTTATTAGTTATGAACTTGTATATTTCTTATTTATTCAAAGGATCATAATCTGTTCACTATCCATCTTGGTGCTTAAATTCTCTGATTTGGCCAAGTAAGAGTTTTTTAAAGCTAGTTTTGTTTTTTCCCTCATATCTTTACTTTTTATTTAATTTATTAATGTTACAGAGTTCTTTCACTGCCAAACTATGCCGGAGAATTCAGAGAAAGAAATGATACAATGGATAGCCTTGTCCACCCATTATATAGTATATTAAAACTTGATTCATGTGTATTTTGATAGTTTTGTAAATCTTTTAAGAAGTTATAACGAGATGGAATTTTAAGTCTGCTGGTCTTCAGATTTCTAATAAAGTATGCTATTAAATAACATTTCCACATGTTTCAGTTCATTCCTCAATGACACAACTCCCCAGTGAAATTTTGCTGGAAAAATGAATACTTCTCAGGGGAAATATGTGACTCAAGGCTCAAGAGATTATTAAGATTTTTGATTTTCAAATGAAGCCTTTGATTTAACCAAGAATTCCCATTTCTCACTTAATTGCTCAGTCTCTCCATGGCTGGCTCAGTTACTTACCTAGATACATCTGAAGGCAGGCATCCTGCCTGCCACCTCAAAAAATACTAACGCTGTTGTTCAGAAATGGTTGACAGGTCCTATCATGAAATGCTGTAACCCTCCTGTGAGTTCACTTCTACACTGACACTTCCATTGACACTAAATTCCTTCCTATAGGCAAACTCTCCCACATCAGGATAATTTTACTCACCCACTTGCTCCACTCTTGCCAGTAGCAAGTCTGCAACTCTTGCATTTGGCAAAGGAATTTACCATAGAAAAAACCAGACTCTGCCTCAAGTGGTCACAATATCACTTTAAAATATTTCTTTTGAACCAAAGATGAAAAACTAGGAAATTACCAGACTATCTCATTAGATGCAAAGAAAATCACCTGCCTCACCTCTCTCTCTCTCCAAATGGACAGTGTAACAACACATCAAAAGGCTCATGCCAGAGCAAAACTGGGACAATTACTACATCCACAGAATGTCACTTTTGTTGTTGGTTTTTTCTTAGGCACGAATGAATGGCATGAATGAAGGTGGTCAGGCAGACAGGCAGGAAGAGAGCAGAGGAAGAAGCATCTTATTTTTATTTGGTTGTTCACACTGGCTGCTCCTCATGGACCCGGGACTTGAACCCAGGGATATGTGGCCTGTGCTCCTTCAGAGGTGATTGATCTAACTACTACTACACCAGGATGCACTCTCAAGCTGGTTTTTGTGTCCTTTCTATATCAATTCTTTTTATAAATTGTTTTGTTTTGTTTTTTGTTTGTTTACATTGCTATACACTTTTTAGGATATTCAATTCAGATCTTAATCTTTGTGCATTTCACATCACACCCATGACCAAAAATGTCTCCATATCCCACCTGGGTTGAACCCTGGTCCATGATTTTCATAGCCTGTGATTTAGCTACCTGGGCCACAGAGGAGGGTTGTCTCTGTTGTTCTTTGAATACTTTCTTTCTGGCACAGTAAAATATTCCAAGATCAGTTTGTGCTTTCTCTGCTCTAGTCTTGGGATCAGCCTTGATCCCAAGCTCTAGTTCCTCTTCGAGGAGAACCGTATTTTGAAACCAAGATCTGGGCATTAAGTGTGCTCACTGCTATTGGGGTGCTGCTGCTTTTTTGCCTTCTCTGTGGACAGTGCTTTATATACGCACGTTTACATCTATATCTATGTAATGAAAATCATGTTATCTTGTGATTCAAATCCAGCACTGTAGTATTCATTCTAGTTTTCTCGGTTATTTGTAACTTCCTTCTTAGACAGTATTATCCGTAATATGTTTACTTTTTGATAAATCTTCCTGTTTGTTCATTTGTGTATGTATGTGTGTTACTTACACAAAGTGTTGTGAACCTACTTAAATAATCATGAGCATTGGTTGCTCTTAATTTATTATCATGTTTATCAGGCAATACTTAGAAATGTGAGTGGTTCTTTATGGATGGAGAATAATGATAGTGGGGAATAAGTATAAATATATGTAAATAAACAGGTGTTATTTTAATTTTTTTAAAGTATTTATGGTGCACATGCCTAACTGAACATAATGAGCTAAGTTTCTAAAAATAATGAAATTATTTATTTGTGTAGCTGGAGAAGAGAGCTCCAAATAATATGACAGGTGACTTGGGTTTCAGTGTCAGATCTTCAGCTAAGTGACCTGTGTGTTGTTAGACATATCACTTATTCCTTATAGTCCTCTATAAAAGAGGGAAATAGTTGATTGTCAAATAAAGGCTAGAAGAGAGAGATTGGTGATTACTGAGATTACTTCCAGAGACTGTATATTCCAATGTTAGAGTGAGCAAGAGAGAAACTAGTTGTTTGATTTCAAGTCAGTGATTTCACTTTATAGATAGAAAAGTCTGGAAAAATTGAGCTTGAAGGAAATGTCTAAAGATACTTATTTTGCATTGACAGTTGTATATGTAGTTGTTTCCTAATGAAAACATTTGTACAATATACTCTTAAGTTTTAGATGATAGTAAAACTATCATACTTTATATAAAGTACTGTAAATGAAGTTTTTTTATATTTATATTCCTGTTTGAGTTTCATGATAAACCTGTAAGTTAGGTGAGGCAGGTGTTATTATTGTTTCTTTATAGATGAGGAAACAGTCTCTGAAAGATTCAGTGATCTGCCCAATATTATGCATGCAGTGAATTAGAGTGGAAATTTGAAGCTAGATCTTTAGAAAATATATATATATATACATATATATACACACACACATACACACATACAAACTTTATATTATGGAAATATTATGGAAAGTTTCAAAATCACTTTCTAATTTGGAGTGTAAATATGACATTTGTCTCTTGCAATATTTTAAAATTCTTAAATTTCTGTTGTCTGCTCTGATCTTTTAAAGTAAATCTTTTTTGTCTTTAAATCATAAATGCTTCAGCATGTATCTCTAACTGATATTTTAATTATATTCATAATGTATTTATTAGCCATTACTCCATATAATCCCATATCAGTTCATATTAAAATTTTCTTAATTGCATTAGAGCTATATTTTTACACTTGTTTTGGGTTGCATCCAGAAAGATCCATAATATTGCATTCGGATAGTCTCTTTCTTTTAATTGGTAATAGTCCTCACTTCTGTTTTTTTCTTTAAGTGATAGAGATTTATTGAAGAAAGTGCTCTGTTGGTCTCATAAAATGGGCTACGTTCTGGATTCCTTGGATTGTTTTATTTTTGTGTCGTGTAAATTTTTATAGTGGGGACCTCTACAGATTGATTTGGTTTCTGTATCCTATTGATCTGGATTCTAGACATTTTCCTTGCTTTCGGACACAAGGTGTTCCAGACTCCTCTTACATATTTCTTGCCCCAGTCCTGAAACTAGTCATTTTTTTAAGGATATCTGTGAATCCATGTTTTTTAAAATGCCAAGTACCATACTTTCATCCACACTATTGTCTTTTAAACTGAGTATTGTGAACATTGGTTGGTAATACAAGCTATTTCATAAGTCATGATAGATATTTTTTAAAATAAGAATTTATATATCAGAGTGCATCAGAAGGTGTAAGAGTAAATATTGTTTTGTAAAGTATATTTGTATGTTAGTACTATATTGCAAAATAATCGCTGTTGCTTATTATGTTGCTTCAGTCTAAAAAGTTTAAAAGGCAGTGTTGCACATCACATTATCACTTACTGTATAACATCATTTTATTAAAATACTTTCAGTTCCTGCTGCTGCATTATGCAGTTAACTTACTGGACTAAGTATGAGCAAGACTAACTGATAATTTGTTAAAAATAGTGGTGAGAAGAGCTAAGATGAAAACAGATTGACAGTGTTAAGTGTTGACAGGAATGTGATGCAGCTGGAACAATTTTGCATCACTGGTGTAAGTGTAAATTAGTTACACTTTAGGTACAACTGTTTTGGAAAACTGTCAGTATCTTGAGCTAAGCATGACATTATTTGATTTTACTTCTAAAGTACAAAGTTAGGCAAAATAAATCAGTGTGTTAAAAGTCAAGATAGTGGCGCTTTTAAAAAACATATTGAGGTAATTTTTATTTACAAAATAATATAGGTCCATATGTGCATGCTCACCATTCATCAAATATATAACAACAAACCACAACCACCATCAAATTATTAAAAGTCTGAATAATTATCCTTTGGATTCCTACCTCTTCCCTGCTGGTGAACTCCACTCTGTTGTCAATGTCCAAGGTTTGGTTTTTGTTTTATCTGTTTGGTTTGTTTGTTTATATTCCACATATGAGATCATTCAGTATTTGTCTTTATCCTGATTTATTTCACTTAGCATATTCTCCTCTAGTTCTCTCTATGTTACCCCAAATGACAGAATTTAATCTTGTTTAGGGCTGTGTGATATTCCATTATACCACATCCTTTTTTAATCCATTCATCTGATGATAGCCACTTAGGTAGTTACTAATTCTTGACTATTGTAATAATGCTTCAATAAACATGGGGGTTGCATATATCTCTGAAAATTAGTGTTTTGTGTTTTTTGAATAAATACTCAGAAGTGGCATGATGGAGTCACATGGAATTTTCATTTTCAGTTTTTTTGAGCAGTCTCTGTACTGCTTTTTAGAAAGTTTGTATCAATTTACACTCCCATCAATAGTATAAAATTTTTCTCTTTTTGCCTCATCCTTCCCAGATAGTGTCTTTTTTATGGTGGTTGAGTGACTGGATGGGAGCACAAGGTGGGGTTTCTGGTGTGTTGATCATATTCTACTTCTTTTTTTTTTTTTTTAAGAGAAGAAGTGGAAGCACTTTAGCTTCTTTTGATTTATGGTTGCTTCCCCTGGATCTCAAGCCTAGGTCCTTGGGCTTTACACCACCAGCTTAGTGCCTGAGCCACCAGGACACACCATATTCTACTTTTTTATCTGGGTACTTGTTATATGGGTGAATTCATTTTGTGAGAATTCACTTAAACTATATACTCCAGGCTTTTCCTCCTTATGGCTATTACAAGTTTTAAAAATTTAAAATTTTTATCTTGTTTTTAGATTTGATAACAAGCAAAGTGCAATTTAGGGACCATTTTGAAAGTATCTACTCTTTACAAGGCAGAGTGTTAGCTATTGGGAATATAATGATGAACAAATAAAATTCTTGTTTCCTAGGAATGTGGGTAGTTTTTGGAAGACATATAACCAAGTAACATGATACTTGATAGGTTGTGGTAAAAATGTAGTGTTTGAAGTTATCCATAAAGTTGATAAAATTATTTCGTTTCTGGCTGTTTATTGTTAAGATATCTTAATTACGTCCTTTGTACTCTCTTTTCTTTTTATAGCACCTGACAGATACTTCCCATGGTGTAAGAAATAAGTGCTTACAATTACTAGGCAATCTTGGACCTTTGGAGAAAAGTGTCACAAAAGATTCAGAAGGCCTAGCTGTTAGAGATGTCCAGAAGATTGTAGGAGATTACTTCAGTGACCAAGACCCACGTGTCAGAACAGCAGCTATAAAAGCCATGGTAAACATGATCATGGAAACTATATGGGAATAATTTTGTTTGTTTCATCTGTTTTTTGAGTTCATGACTAAATACTACCTTGTATACATTCTGAATAACCCTAGGACACACCTTACTACACATTTTTAGTAAGGTATTGGTAGCATCACAGAACTCAAATGCACACATTCCTGTATAATGATTTACTTTTCTTTGGGCATCTCTGGTAACTTGCACTTGTATTTCTGATGCATGGAAAGTACAACATGTACCCAGTTATAGTACTAAGTCACATCCCCCATAGGTCCATGGGAAGAGGATGCTTTTTAGGGAAATATGGTGTTAACATTTTCTTCCTCAAGCCTTCATATGGTTATTTCATATTTTTATAATATTCCCTTGGGGTAGTATATTGTTTAGATTTATTCATTGGTTAGACTTAAGTGTTTGAGGTTTCAACTGAAAAGCCTTTGACCAGGTTTCTGGTTTCGGCCAAAGGGAATCATATTAATCTTATATTGAGGGGAATATATGAGATTATGGTGACATTAGAAATATTAATCTTTTCTCCCAGATACTGAAACTATGTCTTTACTATCCAGTTGCAGCTCCATGAAAGAGGACTGAAATTACACCAAGCAATTTATATTCAGGTACCTTAAATGACTTGTCTGGAAGGGGTGGGGACATCATTAAATGGTGAGGGTGTTGTTAAAGTTTGTTAGCATTTGAGAATGTGAAGCTTCCGCTGGCTAACAGTAGCAACATCAATTGGAAAGAATATGAACTTGTATCCAAGACATACATTCTAAGAAGGGTATGGGAAATATGTAAGTAAATAGCACTAGTACACGAGTAAAGAATCTTTAGGAAGGTTTAGGTAGCTCAATATGAATACCAGAGTCTACAAAAAAAAGTGTAGTGTTTAGAAGGAAAATGGTAATCTTGTTGATCTCTGTTTGGTTGGACCAAGGGTCAGTTCTTATCCCCACACTTGAAAAACTAGTATTTCTGGAGGATGACCATGACCATGGAGTCATATAAAAAGATAACACATGCCTGTTGTAGTATTGGTAAAGAAAAGCACAATGTATTTGTAGTATATGTAGGAGACGTTGATTGCCTAACCAAAAGATCATAAAGATTTTACAGCATAATGTTTGTCTTGTAGAATAGCTGAATGAATCTGAAGACAAGCAGTCTAAATTCATGTTCAGAGATTTTGTTAGCCTACAAAGAGTGAAATTATCTTTCAGAGGAAAATGAATATTAGTCAAACCCCTATTACTGATGTATAAACCAACTTTATTCTTTTACAGAATGAGGTAGATTGAGTTCAGAATGGTTGTGTTGGTGTGACCAGCACCTCTTTCCTTATATGAACTATGTGGAAACCAAATATTTAAAGGAAACAGGGAAGAAGGACATAGAGGAAGAAGAGTTAGTCATTGCATTCAGGTGTTTAGTAGCATAAAATTGTGTCAGTTAACTGGGCAATCAAGGGAGCTGTAAATGTAGAATTAGGTACTGTAATGAATTTAGTTTTGGTTATGTTGAGTTTGAAAGGTTAAGGGAATATCTATGAGAAGAATCCCAGGAGGTATGTATATGTATATAGATGTCTATGTCTATGTCTATGATATGTATATAGTTGGATCTCAGGAGAGATCAGACCTGGGAGTGGATACCTAGGAGGTATGAGGATAACCAGAGAAAGTAAGCAAATTACAAGAAAACATGAGTAGAGCCTATCATTTAAGAGGTGGACAGGAAAGCCTTAAAGTGGAACTGGGGAACTGCCAAATGGAAGAGAACTTTCTTTATTTTTTAAAAATAATAATTTAATGATTTATTTTGTTTACAATGCTATATTCATTTTAGGATATTGAAATTGCATCTCAGTCTATGAGTATTTCACACCTTGTAAGAGTTTTAATGTGCTTTATTACTCTCTTTCCCTTCTTAGGTGGGTTTGGTGTAATTTTGTTTTGATTGTTTTCCTCTTTGCTTTTTTTCCTGAAGATGTATTTTGAGGTTACCCTGAGGTTAACATTAAGATTTTTATGTTTATTTCCTATTTTTATTTGAAAGCAATTTAGTCTTAACACTCATCCACATTTTTATTCTCCTCTTCTCCTCCCCACTTTTTATATTTGCTGTCTTACTGCTTTTAAGTGGGATTTCTTTATACTTTATAGATTATCCTTTAGCATTTATGTAGAGCTGAGTTTGTGGTGATACAGTCCTTTAATTTTTGCTTATTGGACAAGCTTTTTATTATTTCTTCAGTTGTGAATGATAATCTCACAGTGTATAGTATTCTAGGTTGAAAATCCTTTCAGCACTTTGAATATATCATACCATTCCCTTCTGGCCTATAGTGTTTCAGCTGAGAAATCTAGTTTTGGGACTCCTTTGTGTATGACTCATTTTTCTCTATCCACTTTTAAGATTCTTTATCTCGTATTTTTGACATTTTTGTAACAGTGTGTCTAGGTATAGGTCTGCTGGGTTTCTTTTATTAGAAATTCTTTAAGATTTCTGAGTCTGAAGCCTTGCTTCATTCCTCAGGTTAGGGAAGTTGTCAACTAGTATTTCTTTAAATACATTTTCTGCCCTCTTTTCTCTGTCCTCTCCTTCTGGGACCCCTATGATGTGAATGTTGTTCCTTTTGATGTTATCCCATAGGTCATGAATGCTTTCGTCTTTTCTTTTCATTCTTTTCTCTCTCTGCTTGGTCTGCCTGAGTGCATTCCCCCGCCCTATCCTCTGGCTCACTGATTCCATTGGAGGCTTCATCTATCTTACTTTTGAGTCCTTCTATTGACTTCTTTAATTCATCTATCATGTTATTCATTTCTTTGATATCTTGCTTCATTTTTTCTCTCTCTTTTTTGTTTTTCTCTTTCTCTTCCTCTATGGTTTTCTTGATTTCCATGAATATGCTTATCACTGTTGCTCTAAATTCATCCTCAGGTAGTTTGCACATGTCTGTCATATTCAGATTTTCCCCTGTAGTTTTAATTGCTTCCATCATTTTGTCTGTTTCTGTGTGCATTCTGTTTCAGGTATTCTGTTTGTATTTCTGTGGGTTATGTTTCCCTGCAGTGATGGTCTTGTGTAGGGTATTGACTTGCACCAGAGTAGCCTGGCTCTTCAGAGTAGCCTGGCTCTTGGTTTGAACACTGGGAATTCTTGAGTTTTGCGGCATCACCACTGGTTGAATTTGTTGAAGTTCTTAGGTGGATCCTGCACTGGGACCTGAGAGTTCCACCTATGGAGTTGGAGTTTGTGTAGGGGATTCAGAGCCTTCCCCAAGTATACCAACTCTAAACAATAACAACCATCTTGTCACTGGCCCACAGTTAGCAATCAGGCTACAGGTTTGCTTCCATCCACAGGGTGGTGCTGTGAGTAGCCTTGAAATTTCCTTCCTCCTGGGACTCTCTTCTTCCTTTGAGCCCGGCGGGTGGGGGTGGGGGCAGGATTTCTGATGCATGGATCCTATAGCTCTGGAGCAGTATGGTGGGAGAGGTAGGATGTGGGGGTAGGGGGTTCACCTAGCTGCCTTCCAGTTATGGTGGTGCCTTGTGTAATTTTCCTTCGGGGGCTCCCAATCAGACCACTGGGGCACTGGTCTTCCCTCTGTCTTGTGCCAAGACCCTCTCTCCCTGCATCGCCAGTCCTGTTGGAAGTGCTCCCTGCTACACTCAGAGCAACTCCTGGGAGGCTTTGTTTTTCCCATGGTTCCACCCACTCTGCTGCTGTTTTCCCCTGAGGTTAGTAGTCCCGAATCCAAGAGGCAACTCTGAACCCCAGTGCCTTCGCAGTGGTGATCACTGCTACTGTGTCTGCAATCCCCATGTCAGCCCTTCCACACCATGTCTGTCCAAAGAATAGGTGACTTCTAGTTCTTCTGTGGAAAGGTAATCTGACATGTCCTACCAGGTCACCATCTTGACCTCTTTCTCCCTCTGGAGGAATTCTTATAGTCGCCACTGTCAACTGCTGGTGAAAGATCAAAGAGCCCATTGGACTTAGCAACAAAGTGCCCATTAGTGAATTTGAAGAGAGCAGTTTTGTAGAATAATGGGAGGTAGAAGTCAATTGAGGTGAGGCTGATAGTGATTATTCACTCTCCTTTAAAGAAACTTGGCTGTGACAGGAAAGCTGGATGGAAAATGGTAAAAGGGGACCTAGGATTAAGGAAGGACTGTTGGTATTGTAAAGACAGTTGCTAAGTGTTTATATGTTGACAGGAGAGACAGTGTTTTGGGAGAAGGTAGTGACAGAAGATACTAAAGGGGATAAATGGTAGAATAAGTTTCTGGGGCAGAATGTCAGATCCATGAGTTGATTTATCCAACAAATATTAAAGAGTACCTAAAGCTAGTTGTATAATGTTGAGCATATTAGATAGAATTTATGTCCTTCATATTTTCGTTCATAATATAGATGATTAACAACAACAACAACAAAAACAGTAATTATAGCATATGAATAGTGCTGTGAAGAAAATGAACAGGGTGTTATAATAGAAAATTATGAAAAGAATCTATTTTGGAGGAGAAGGAAAGGTCTGAGTGAGAAAATGATGGAATCCATAGCAGATGTAGAAGGATTGGGAACTAGAAAGAACACTTTTCTTCAAATACTGGGAAAACAAGGCATGGGAGAATGCAGGTGTAAATGAGTTTATAACTTCCAGGGAATAATTGAGGGAATTTGTGCCTGAGAACCTTGATTTTTTTTCTCAGATAAGCAATTTTCCTTATGACTGATAATGGGGCAGTGGTCCTGAGAAGGAGGTTAACATCTGCCTTGGGAAATGTAGAGCAGCTGTATCAGAAATCCTATGGGTGATGTATGATGGTACTGACAATGCTGCTGGGAGAGTAGAGTTGTAGAAGGGTGTATGAGCAAGAAAAAGGTGGTTAATTTGGAGAAATAAAGGTTGGAATTAAAGCAGTGGTTCTCAACCAGGGTTTTTGACAATGACTAGAGACACTTTTGACTGTTGCAACTGCATGAGTGAAGCGGGTACAGTGCTGCAATCCTCTAGTGGGGAGAGGCCAGGGATGCTGCGAAACATCTAGAGTGCACACAGCAGCCCCTCACAATGAAGAACTGTCCAGTTCAAAATATCAGTAGTGTCAAGGCTGAGAAACCCTGGTTAAACAGACAGGTAGTTTCAGTGGGATTGAAGAGCAAGTGTGATGGGTAAAGTCATGGAAATGGAAGAGCTGTTTAGAGTAGCATGTTATGGTCAAAGCATAGAATATAGGATTTAAAACTTCAGAAATGGAGTACTTCTGGATATTGAGGTCTAGGGAACTGGGATATTCCATTTCAGACCAAATTAAAACAAAAATCTGACCTGTTTTGGTAGCTTAGCATTAAAATTATACCTTTATCTAGAATACTTGAGTTTTCGGATGAACTGTCAGTCAGAAATTGTGCTTTGATTTTACAAGTAGAGGAAAAAATCCAGTTTTGGTATCTGAGCCTATGAGAGCAGTGCTGTGGACTCCCAGCAGACTTTGCTAGGATTGATTCTATTCTAGATGGCTTTTATACTGTCAGTCTGTGGTTCTGCTTTCAGGCATGGGGTGGGACTGTGCAGTCAGAACACGGAACAGCTGACAGAGGTTAAGATTTCTTTGTTGGGCAAAGGTTCAAGAAGTTAGAACAACCCACGAGTATTTTGACCGGCATCTTTATCCAGCCAGCCCATCTTTGTTTTGAAAATAGTTTCAACATCACCTGGGAGGACACAAAACTAATAGACTGTTGTAACCCTTGCTTGCAGGCCTGTAAGTTGCTCTCCGATGACTATGAACAAGTGCGCAGCGCTGCAGTCCAGCTTATCTGGGTAGTCAGCCAGCTGTATCCCGAAAGGTCAGTGCGGCAGAAGCAAGCTTGTGTTCACTGCTCAGCCAGTTTTCTCATCCCACCGTGCAGTCTGCCTCCAAGAAAGGAATGTTGCTTAGATTTTTTGGAAGTCATTGTGGAAAAAGCACAGACCCTGAAAATCAGGTTGCCGGATCCTTATTTCTTAGTGCTGCCGTGAACTTCCTGTGCACCCTGGGAAGGGGAGTTCATCACACTTTGGATGTGTAAATGAAGATGTTGAAATTTTTCAAGTGCTTTTAGCACCCTTCCCCCTTTTCTAGTCTTTAAATTTTTAAAAAATTGTTTGGGGCCCATTCCTGTAAATAATAAATGTCAGATAAAGATATCAGATCAGTGAGGTGAAGAATAATGATCCCCTCTATAGTATTTTGCTGGTTAAAATATTTTCACAATAATTAAATAATTTATTCTCACAGTGATCCTTTGAAATGGTGAGTTCCCTCTTGACTAAACTGCCTCCTAAAATCAGAAAACTAAAATGAGTTAATAAACCTATAAAAACATACACACAAAAAAAAAAAAAAAAGAGAAAGAAAACAAGTGGCAGCTGCTTCTTTTAGAACCATATTTGTGACTTTTATATTGATTTATTCTGAGATTTACAATATTGACAGTAATGTAATTTAGAACAGAATAAACTGAAAGATATAAAATGTTTTGTGGTAACTAGGTATCTTCTTAAATGTTTGAGTCTTGGTATGTTAAACACTTTATTTAAGATACTGAAAATTTGCAGTAAACTCAGATTGTTGGTTTATTCTTCCAGGGTGGTTTATTTACTCTGAAATATATTTCATCATTCTAGGATTTGAAGTATTCTATCATTTCTATTTGTGCCAATTTTCATTGGTTGTTTTCAGTTTATTGAAACTGCTACAGCTTTTAGACTTGTGTTTTGCATTTGTGGTTTCTTTTCTTTTCATTTAGCATTGTCCCAATTCCTTCTTCTAATGAAGAAATTCGCTTAGTTGATGATGCATTTGGGAAAATTTGTCACATGGTCAGTGACGGCTCCTGGGTGGTTCGAGTTCAAGCTGCAAAGCTGTTGGTAAGTTGTGCTTTAGTGAACATGTTGCCTGTTACACTTGTACAAACATTTTGAGACACTACAGATAAGGACAGGTGGAACCTATTTTTAGAAACTCTAGTCTTTCTTAATATAGAAAGAACCGGATTAGTTCCTATGGAGAAGCAGTTTTTTATAATTAGAAACTATTTTTAAGATAATCTTATTTAAACTTGTTGGCATATGAGACATCCAAGATAGAGATCTAGATCTAGATCTAGAGAAGAAGCAAGATCTAGAGAAGATGTAGGGAAGAAGCAAAAGAACAATAGAAGTAGTTGCTGCCCTTTACAAAATAAGCGCCTGTAATGACCTAGATACTATGCTGGGAAGCCATTAACATTATCTCATTTACTCAACCAGGTAAATGGTATTATTCCCATTTTCCAGGTAAGAAAACTGAGGCTCTGCAAAGTAAATTATCCCACTTATACAAACAAAAATTTGTGGAATGGGATTCAAATCCTAATCTCTTGATTTTCAGCCTGGTATTTCTTTTAATTTTATTACTTCTTTTGTTGGCATTGGTATATGATTTTCAGGTTATTGAATTTGCAGCTCAGCCTGTGAACCTGGTACTTTCTATTGTCTTGTCTTTGGGGATGCATAGCACATTTGTAAAATACTAACTTTTCAGAGATAAAGCTATTTTGTTGAGAAAGGAATATTTCTGATCTAATACTCAGTCTTATTTTATAGTTGTGTTACCTTAGATGTATTACTTGATCTCAGTCTCAGTTTCCTCATCTCTTAAATGGGTTATAGCTCTCATATTTACCTTACAGGGTTATCATAATGCACAAGCCACATACATCCCAAGGACCCAGGTTCATGTCCCTGGCCCAGGGGGAACAAACAGGATGAACCATTAAATAAAATAATTAAAATACTTCTTCCTCTTTTCTCTTTCTGCTTGTCTGTCAAACTCACCTTCATTTTTGCCTGTGTCTTTTCTTTAAAAAATTGCATAATTTTCAGATAGTTTGATTATAAATTTTTGTATAAATCTGCCTAGGACTTGTCTATTCCTGGGGCAAATGCAAATAACCTAGTCAGTCTCACATACTAATCTACCCTATCCCCACCCCACACCACTTTGTGTGTGTGTGTGTGTGTGTGTGTGTGTGTGCGCGTGTGTGTGTGTGCGTGTGTGTGTGTGTGTGTGTGCGTGTGTGTGTCGGGCAGTGGGGAGGTGTCTGCTTCTTTTTTTATCAACTAGTTGGAATAGAGTCTAGGAGCCTTAAAATTGGAATAAATGAAGAGTACATAAACTTATGTTATTATGCTAAGTGAGCAGTTTTTTGTTCTGGAAGCAGACTCGACACATTTGTTTCTTAAATAGCAGTGTTTTCTAAATACATGTTGTTAAGTAGTGGCGGTACAGTTGGCAGGATCGCACCTAAACGTACCAAGAGTACTGCTACATAGTAATCCACTTAAAATTGGCAGAAATGCAGGTGTTTTTCTGACTAGCGAGGCGTGCTTTATGATGAATTCATTATTTTTTTGGTCCAAATGTGCTCATCCTCTGTTTTCATGACTGATGCCATCATCTAGTCATGAACCCAGAGACATAGGGAATTATTTCTCTATGTTACATTATCTATTGTATCACCATCAGCTCATTAATCTTACATTATCGACATACCTTGAATCTGCCCCTTTATATTTCCACTGGGCCTACATTAGTTCAGGTCTCACTCTTTTGAAGTGAATTACTGTGTTAATAGAGCTCTTGATATTTGTGGATTTAAAATGGAAAGCTAATTCTTTGAAAAAGTAAAATTTGCAAATCTTTGGGTAGGGTCACTAAGAAAAGGAGAAAACTAATAACTAGTTCAGAAATGAAAGGGGAGAAGTTACAACAGATACCTCAGAAATACAAAGCGTCGTAAGAGACTACTATGAAAAGTTATATGCCAATAAATTGGACAACCTAGTGGACATGGGCCAATTTTTAGAATCATATAGCCTGCTAAGACTGCATCAGTAAGAAATGGAAAATCTGAAGAGAACTATCACAAGCAAGGAAGTTGAAGAAGTAATTAAAAGTCTTCTCAAAAGAAAAGCCCAGGACCAGAAGGCTTTGCTAGTGAGTTTTATCCAGTCTTCAAAGAATTAGTATCTGCTCTTCTTAAACTCTTGAAGAATAGGAAACAGTTCCAAGCTTTCTGAGACCAATGTTATCATAACCTCAAAAGTAAAAAAGAATATGATGAAAGAAACTTATTCTACATAGATGCAGAAATCCTTAACAAAATAATAACAAACAGAATTTAGCACTACATCCAAAGGATCCTCCATCATGACTAAGTGGGATTTATCCCGGAGATGCAAGGATGGTTCAACATATTAATGTAAAATGCCACATTTACAAAAGAAAGGAAAACAATCATATAATCATATCAATAGATGCATAGAAAGAAAGATTTTGACAATTTTCAGCACCCATTTATGATAAAAACTCCATAAAAGAGATAGAATGAATATGCCTTAATTAATAAAGGCCATATATATAGTAAACCTGCAGCCAATATCATACTTAGTGGTGAAAAACTGTTAAGTGCTTATTCCAAGATCAGGAATGAGAAAAGGGTGTCCATTGTCATCACTGCTTTTCAACATTTTATTGGAGGTCCTGGCCAGAGCCATTAGGCAGGAAGAAGAAATAAAAGGAATCTAAATTAGAAAATAATAAGTGAAACTATCATTATTTGCAGATGACATGATAATGTGTAGAATACCCTGAAGACTCCACGAGAATACTACTAAAATTAATAAATGAGTACATTAAATTGTCATGCTACAGAAATAATATGCAAAAATATTTTGCATTTTTATTCACAGTGGGATAGATGAGAATGAAATCAAGAAAACTCTTGTTAACATTAAAAACCGAAAGAAATTAAACACCTCGGAATATACTTAACAAAGGTGATGAAAGACAAGGACAATGAAAACTGTAAGATATTGATAAAAGAGGAAGATTCAAAGAGATAGATAGTCTGTGTTCATGGTTGGAAAGAATTTACATTGTTAAAATGCTTTTTTACCTATGACAATATACAGTTTTAATGCAATCCCCATCACAATTCCTCTGGCATTTTTCAAGGAAATAGAACCAAAAACTTTAAAATTTGCATGGAATAATATAGACCCTGTGTAGCCAAAGTAATCGTGAAAAAAAGAACAAAAATGGAGTTATCTTAATCTCTGACCTTGAGCTGTACCACAAAGCTGTAGTGATCAAAAGTGTATGGTGCTGGAATGAAAACATACACATATTAGTAGAATAGAACTGAATCACCAGAAATTGACTTACACATACATAATTAGTTAATTTGCAGCAAAGGAGCCAAGAGCATACAATGAAGAAAGAAAAATGGGAAAATTGGGAAAATTGGACAGGATAATTCTAGACCACTCGCTAGCACCATATAGAAAAATTAACTGAAAATGGATTAGTGACTTGGATGTGAGATCTGGAGCTATAAAATACTTAGAAGAAAACAAGCATTATATTCCGTGACATAGACCTTAGAGAGATCTTTGGGGACTCAACTCCAGCAGCATTGGAAACAAGCAAAAATAAACAAATGGGGTTACATTAAACCAAAAAGCTTCTGCACAGCAAAATTTGGTGATTGTATCATCAAAACGAAAAGCCAGCCTACTGACTGGGAGAAGATATACATCATATATCTCACAAGGGCTTAATATCCAAAATATGTAAAGACTCCTAAAACTTAACAACAGGAAAACAAGCAACCCAATCAAAAAATGGGCAAAAGAATTGAGTAGATATTTTTCCAAAGAAAACTTACAGAATTCCCAAAGGCCCATGAAAAGCTGTTCTTCGCTTGTTATTAGGGAAATGCAAATCAAAACAACAGTGAGATATTACCTCACACCTGTGAGAATGTCTGCTCTCCAAGAGTCTGAAAACAACAAATTTTGTTGATGATGTCAAAAAAGGGAATGCTTTTCCACTGTTGGTGGAAGTGTAAGTTGGTACAAACTTTATGGAAAGCAGTATAGAGATTCTTCCAAAAATTGAGAAAAGACATCCCATCCCATCCCACCCCACTTCTGGTTACCCCAAATTATAAAAAATAAATAAATAATTAGCAGAGATTTATACACTCCCATGTTTATTGCAACATTATTTACAGTGACCAAAAATTTGAAACTACCTAATTGTAGATGCTTGTTGTCAGATGAATGGATAAAGAAAGTCAGAAGAAAATCAATCCTGTAATTTACTCTGTGTCCTGGAGTGAGTTAATCATTTTGTGCCTTCTTTTCCTCATATATTAAATGCAACTAAAAATTATATTTACTTTGTTGGAGTATGGTAAAATTTGAGTTCATATACTTAAATATTGCATACTACTTAATGAACTCTAAGTGTTAGCTGCTGCTGCTAATGTTATTTTATTTCCCTGACGATTCAATAAAATAGGTATCTTTATTATTATCAATAATAATGTTTCCTTTATGCATTTAAGTTCACTACAAACTTTAAATTTTTCAACATTAAGATAATGTTCAGGGCGCGCCCTGGCGGAGTAGCGGTTTGCTTAGCTGCCTTCTGCCAGCACAGTCCACATACATCCCAAGGACCTGGGGTCAAGTTCCAGGGCAGGGGAGCAACCAAGATAAACAACTAAATAAAAATGAATAAATGGAGTATTTCTTTCTCTTCTCTCTTCCTGCCTGCTTGCCTGCCTGCCTCTGCTCAACTTCATTCTTTTAAATAAGTAAAAATACATAAATACATAAAGTTCAGATCTTGGAGGTTGTGTAATTTTCTCTGTAATCTTTCTTTTTACAGGGCTCTATGGAGCAAGTCAGTTCTCATTTTTTGGAGCAGACCCTGGACAAGAAGCTGATGTCAGATCTGAGGGTAATTTGAATTTTTTGTTGTTTAAGCTGGGTTGATTTCTGTAACTAACATCTATATAGCCTATATATTAAGTTGAGCTGATGTAATTTTGAAGCCCATACACTTGTTAATTTCCTGTAGGGTAACTAGATAACATTTTAATTAAGAATCTTAGTAACTTTAACCAAATTACAGGTTACTTCATTAAATCATTATAATGAAATACTTTACATAAGTTGTATTTTACAAAGAGACAAGATTCAGTTTCTGTTTGTTAGAAACCACAAAGGTTTGATCTTTATGAGATTTGATGACATCTTAGGTCAACAGAAGTTGCCATGGAAGAGGAATAATTCCTTTCTCTGAGTAGTAGCAAAACATCTTTAACTGTGATAGTTCTCTGACATAGTTTTTAGGACTAAATATGAGTCTGAAAAATTTGAGGAGCATTCATTGTCAAGATCTTAATTTTTAATTTATAAAAGTGTGATAATAAAGAGTTGCATAATCTTTAATAAATAGAAGGAACCAGGAAATGATTCACCCATATTCCTATTACTCTGACAGTAACCTTTGTCATTTTGATATATTTCTTCCTAGCTCTTTGTTTTTATGCATGTTTTAAGCATTGAATCATTGTATTCAGGTAGTTTTGTAGTCTACTTTTTACATTTATCACAGTATAAACTTTATTTTTATATTGCCCAATTTTGTACTGAGTGTTTTTTCTGATTGCATAATATTTTGTTAAGTAGGTGTGTCATTTCTTAGCCCTGTATGCATTTGGATTCTCCTGATTTTCTCAACATTATAAGTCACATAAGTATCATGCATATTTGATCTTTTCTTGTTATTTTATAAGAAGAACGTCAATTCATTTATGATGAGAACCATAACTATCAAATAGACTGGATATTTACATTAGCTTTAGGCAATCTTTGCAGAAAGTGAACTTAATAGAAACTTGCTTGGTGATCCTAGTGTTGCCAAATAGAGACTTCTGCTGGGACTGAAAAAATTTATTTTCTGGGACCTCAGTATGTTGTTTACCCAGGATGGTGCTTAGAGGGGCACCACCATTATTTACCTCTCTGGTTCTGTGACTTTATTGCCATGGCAAAAATAACCACCTGTCTGATCAGTGCATTCCATTGTTATCTTCATCCTCTTTAATAAGATTATTGTCAGTTTTTATAGACCTGTGAGCCTTAGGTCTTTACGTTGAATTTGCAATTCTCTGTTCTAACATGTTAAATTTTTTTCAAAAATAAATTCTGTAAGAGCAATTTTATTTCCTACTTTCCCATGTTCTTGGGGTGCATCTTACTGCTCCCTCTTGAGTATCCTGCAGGTGGTAATTTTTCTCGTCCCCTACAGAGGAAACGCACTGCACATGAGCGTGCTAAGGAACTTTACAGTTCAGGGGAGTTTTCCAGTGGCAGGAAGTGGGGAGATGATGCTCCCAAGGAAGAAGTAGATACAGGGGCTGTGAACTTGATCCAGTCAGGAGCTTGTGGAGCCTTTGTTCATGGATTGGAAGATGAGATGTATGGTGAGTATGATAATAATGATAGTGCTCATTTACTGAGTGATTGCTGTGTATCAGGCATTGTATCATGTGATTATGCATTCATTGTCATGTTTAGTCCTCACAGTCACTCTCTGAAGTTAGTATTTTAATTATTAATTTATTATTGTTATTTTTAATTTTATTATTATTATATTAATATTATAAACAAAATTGATTGAGGCCTAGATTATATGATACATAGACTTTGGGTTCAGTCAATCTGGGTTCAGTCTTGGTTCAAATTCCATCATTTTTATATAATAAAGTTATTAGTGTTCCTGAATTGTGAGATTAATTAAATGAGATTATATCTACATGAAACACTTGGCATAATACATGACCAATAATTGGTAGTTAAAATTGATATTATTAGAACTCAAAAACTCAAAATAATATCATTAAAATATGGGCAGAAGATCTGAATAAGTACTTCTCCAAAGAAGCCATACAGATAGCCAGCAAGCACATGAAAATACGTTTATCATCTCTTATTATCTGGGAAAAACAAATTAATAAGATATTGCTTCATACCTATGAGAACTTCAGTTATTCAAAAGACTGGAACAAATATTGCAGAGGGCGGGGAGAGAAAAGAACCCTTATAAACGGTTGGTAAGAATATAAATTGGTGCAGCCGTTATGGAAAGAAGTAAGGCGATTCCTCAGAAAATTTAAAATAGAAATTCCATTTGCTTCAGTTATTCTACTTCTAGGTATTAACCTGAAAAACACTAATTCAAAGAGATATATGTACCTTAATGTTTACTGCAGCATTATTTATAGTAATGAAGAGCTGGAAACAACCTTTGTGTCCATTGTCAGATGAGTGGATAAAGTGCATGTGGTATATATGCATAATGGAGTACTATTCAACTATTTGTAAAAAAGATGATATCCTGGGGCATGCCTGGGGCTTAGACAGCTGAGACACTGGTGCACAAACCACATACAGACCAAGAACCTTGATTTGAGACCCCACGCTGGGGCGAAAAACCAATAGTAAACAACTAAATACTGATGTGTCTTCTTTTTCTTCCTTTGTTTTTTAAATACTTCCTCCTCCTTTCTTTTCCTTCCTTAAAAAAAGAAAAAAAGATGACATCTTACTATTTTAAACCACGTAATACCTGAGGTCTTTATTCATAGTGAAATAAGTCAGATGAAGAAAGACAAATATGATATCACTCTTAGCAGTGTATAGAGAAGCCAAACAAATGAATGAATTAAATATAAGCAAAAAACAAAGCCTTTTAGACTGTAAGTATAATAAATTAGTGGTTACTGGAAAGGAAGAGGGAAGGGAGGTAGACAAATCAGGTAAAAGGAGTTAATTATATGGTGAAAGAATAGGATTTTTAGTGGTGAACTTAATTGAAGTACATACAGATGTTGATTTTGATAATGCATACCTGAAACTTATATAATCTTATAATGCAATGTTTTAAAATAAAATTGTTATTTTTATTTATTTTATTTAGTTGTTCATTTAGTTGTTCATTTAATGCTGTGTCTTGAACCCGGGTCTTGGGATGTATCCTTATCCACTAGTCCACTAGTGCACACCCACAAAGTTATTTTTAAAATAATGATATTACCGGTGCTTTGAACAATAATAACTTGTTATTAGTCACTTAGCTAAGAGAAAGAAGCAAGATTTAAATCAAGATATGTCTGATCTCAAAGTCTTTGTATGATTAATAAAGATGTTCTTTCATTTTAATTTTTGAAAGATTTCTTTCAAAGAATTCTGGATTAATTATGAATTATTTTTTCAGTTTTTTAAAGAATGTCCCACAGTGTTCCTGTTTGCATTTTTTGTGTTGAGAAGTCTGCTTTCACTTTTCTATCTTTGTTCTTCTGTATATGGTATTTTTTTAAATTAGTATTTTATTGAAGTAACTTTGTTTTACAAATTAAACTCATTTGTGTATTTTTCCCATATGTGCAACTTCCTCATTCCTCAAATATATGTCAACACAACTGACCTGCCTATCAAATTACAAAGAGTTCTTCACCATTGTCCATTAGGCTCTGCCACTTGTCCATTTTACTGCCCCCAACACAACCATCCCATTCCCTTTGGGTAATCTGAGTTCCATTGCCAGTGTCCAGGAGTTGGTTTTGTTTCATCTGTTCCTTTGCTTTGCCTGTTTACATTCCACCTATGAGTGGGGTCATCTGATATCTGGCTTTCTTTATTGACTTCATTTGGCATAATCTCTATATCCATCTATGTTAATTCAAATGATAGGATTTCATCTCTTCTAAGGGCTGAGTAGTATTCCATTGTGTATATACCACAATAACACTGGTGTGCAAACCACACCTCTATAGTTGCTTTTAAGAACTTTTCTGTCCCTGGTTTTAGGTGATTAATTATGTGGCTGTGTAGTTTTCTTCATGTTTCTTATATTTAGAATTCGTTTAACTTGCATCTGTGGGTTATAGTTTCATTAAACTTGGAAACTTTGGTCATTTTTTCTTTAAATATTTTTCTGACCCCATGACTCTTAGGTTACTCTGGTTATGCATGTATTGGGCTAATGAGGCAACCCACTTGTTATCTGCAATGTTTAATCTGCTGTTAATCACATCCAGTGTAGGTTCCTCTCAGACATTGTAGTTTTCATTCTTAGAAGTTGGATTTGTTTAGTATTTTCACATCTCTGCTTAACAAGCATTTACAGTAACTGTCCTAATATATTTGTCTACAAAATTATTATTTGTTTGATTTCTGGGTTGGCTTTGATTGATTGATTTTTTCCATATTACGGATTATATATTTTTGCTTCTCCACATGTCTAGTAATTTTTGATTGGATGCCTGACATTGTGAATTTTACTTTATTGGCTCCTGAGCATTGTTATATTCACATAAATATTCTTGACCCTTGTTCTGGGATCCACATGGTTCAGTTTGTTTGTTTGTTTTTTTTTTAAGGAAAGGTGCAGACAGAAACAAAGGTGAGCAGAGGCAGGCAGGAAGAGAGGTCAAGAAGAAGCACCCCATTTATTTTACTTAGTTGTTCACATTGGTTGTTCTCCCTGTACCCATTCTTGAACCAGGGACATTGGAATGTATGTGGACTGTGCCAAACCTGTATTCTCTCAGGCACACCCTCAGGTCATATTTTTTAACTTTTTTTTAGGCAGGACTTCAGCAGCATTTAATCTAGGATTTGTTTTTCTCTATTCCTGAAACAAACTCTTCTGAGAAAACAATCGTAGATCATGTGTGTTGGAGATTGTTCCTGCTAGTCTCGTTGGGTGGTGCTTTTCCAGACCTGAAATAATTTCTTCAGAGATCAGAATTAACCTGAAGAATTAAGGCGAACCCTCTGTAGATCTCCCAAACTCTTTCTTCAGACAGTTTGTTCTCTTCTTTCTGCTGCTTTGCACTATGAACTCTAGCCACATTTTCCTTACTGGACTCCCAACTATAACTTCTCAGCTCAGAGGACCTGTAGCCTAGAAACTCTCCAGACAGTAAACTAGTATGATCATGGTGCTCACCTCATTTACTCCCCATCTCTCAGGGATCACTACCTTTTGTTGTCTGTTGGTCAGTGTGTTAACATATTTTGTCTTCATCCTTGTTACTCCATCTTAGTAATGGAAGACCTGCAAAGCTCTGTGATTTCCATAATATGTTATCTATCTCACATAGGCCAGTGCTTTGAGGTGACTGACTCCAACCTTACGTTTTTTAGAGAGGTTAATGGACCTGGGGATGTAATGTTGACTGTCTAGTTTTGCAAATTTTTGTCAGATACAGGTTTAGGACTCACATCTTTAAAATGTATATTTAAAAGTTGTGTCAGAATAGAACTTCTTAAAGGGGCAAAAACAATCACTTTTGAAAGATAATTTTCTATTAATTGATGAAAGAATTGGATGGTCATATCCATTCTATACATACTGTTTTCTGTATGTATAGAAATTTATTAGGGTGCACCCTGGTGCCCCAGTGGGTTAGTGCTCTGTGGCATAGTCTATATACGTCTCAAGGTCCCTGGGTCAAGACCCAGGACTGGGGAAACAGCCAAGATGAATAAAGTGCTTATTCATCCTCTCTCTTCCTGCTTACTTGCCTGTTACATTCCTGCCTGCACCTTTCCTTTAAAAAAAATTAAAGCTACCTCCGCTTTTTTGTTCTCTTTGAACTTGAAGCATGATGACAATTTAATTAATATTAGATAATAAAGAAGTTCAGTTACCAGACCCCTTTTATCCTAAAAAGTAACTGGAATGTATTTTATTTTCTGTATACTAGCATTTTTGCTTTATTTAGTTTCTATAATTGAGTTTCATCACTATTAATGTTTATGTGGTAATTACACAGTTGTCAGTTTGTCAGTAAGGTTTAATTAAAGAAACTTCGCTTCAGAAGGTAAGGAAGGAACTTAACTTTAGAAGGTATGTAGACCATAAGTAACATTAGGTATGGCAGCTTTCTACTTTCATTATATTTATGGAATTCTGGGTTAATAAGATTTTAAGAACACATTGCTGGAAATGAAATTAAGCTTTTTTTTATTGACTGTAGACTCTAGTTTATTATATACCTAGTTTTAGTTCTCCAGTTGTTCCCTCTTCTCTCTTTCTTCTGGCCCTTTGTACATGTGATTCCTTTGCCTGGAAAGGCTCTTTCCCTTTCCTTTGGCCTAGCAGCTTCTTCAGGTATTTTTGTAGAGGGCACTTATTCCAGAGAATTGTCTCAGACCCTGTTGAGTGGGCTATGTGCCTCTTTTGCATTTTCTTATACTCCCTATGTTTTCTCATCATACTACTCATCATTCTGTAATATAATTACTTTTGACTGTAGGCTCCAAGAGATAGTCTTGTTCATCTTTGTAGTCTCAGTACTAAGCATCAAGGTAGTAAGTTGCAAAGGCAGGATATGATTACACATATTAAGACACCAAAGGATTATTCTCTTTTTTTCCTTCCTAGCAAATTGATTCCTTTTCTCTACTTTGAAAATAAATTTTCAACATTCAGAAAAATCCAGTAGAAATTGTTAATTTACCTGCTTATACCCAAACTGAACATGCAAAGCAAAATATCAAGTTTCTTTGCTTTCTGCTCAGAATTATATCAACTCAGATCATGCTGATTATCTCATGCTTATCAGAAGTTCCTCTGATTCCCTTGAGAGACATGCAGGAGTTACACATGAAGTTAATGTGGCGTAATGGATAAAGCTCTTGGAAGAGGAGCCAGCCATTACCACATTTGGGTCCATCTCTGACTTACTTTATAATTATTAGTTATTTCATGTTTAATACATTTTATAAAATAGACAAAGCCCTTTCCTTTTGATGGGAAGAAAAAATATGAGTCATTGCTGTTTAATGTAGTAAATTTGTTTTTTAATCTGTCTATAAAACCTTTTTTATATAAAAACAGATAGTTTTAACCAAAATTAGGGTGTTTTCTTTTTTCAGAAACTGTACATTTTGTTTCAAGCAAGAGTGTATAGAAATCTTGTGAGCACTTTCTATAGTTTATGCATTGCTTATTGTTATATTCCAGCAGTGAGCACACAGCATTACATGTAGTACATATTCAGGAAGCACTGGTAGTGAATGAACTAAGGGCTTCCTGGATTTAGTGGTTTTACTGTTACATATTCTGAACATGCAAAGAAGTAAAAGACATGTCTCTGTTTTCAAGGTTCTTACAAGACCCATACTGTGCCATAGCTAATATTTATTGAGCTTTTAGCATATGCCAGGTAATATACTCTGTGCTTTCACCTACATTATCTCATTTAGTCCTAACAACTCATAGAAAATGAGTGTCATCTCCATTTAAGAGGTGAGAAAATTGAGGTGTTAGGAAGTTCATGAATTCCGGCTTACCCTTCAAGTTAACTGAGATATTACTCTCCACAATTGACTATGAGAACTCTCTCATTCCCTGAACCGCTATATGATGCTACTCTAGAATGGTAGATCTCAGTAATAATCTTATCTCTGCTCTCACTCACTTTGAGGCTCTTTACTGAATCTTCTCTCTAAATGAGATAATGGTATCTAGCCTGTTTTAATCTTAGTAGTATTATTTATTTTTATTTTTAAAGTTCCTTTCAAAAATGTACTGTGGAGAGCACACCCTTGTGATTCAGAGATGTTGGTGTGCAGACCATGTAAAGCTGAAGCATCTGGGTTTGAGACCCAGGGCTGGGTAAAAAACCAAAACTGAATAAATGAATGAATGAACAAATAAATAAATAAATATGCCTCTTCCTTGTCTTCCTCCCACCTTCCTCTTTTTTTCTCCCTCTCTAAAAATGAAAGTAAATAAATAATAAAATTTAAAAGTACTGTAGTTGGAATATTGATACAAGTCAAGACTAACTTAACTTGGTTTTAAAAAAATTCAGTTAATCATGTGACTTGATTGTATGTCTATAGTGTCAGGATTTAAACCTTAGTCCCTGTGATACCAAAGTCCTTGTTCTTAGGTCAAGATAAAGGTGGTAGCCAAATCTGTGGGGATACCCAGAGAGAATTTGTAGAGTAAGAGGAGAAGAGAGTAAAAGACAAACACGAATCAGAAGGAATTCATCTTGGATTCTCCTCATAGTTATTAACTGGATGTGTAATTTCATTTGCCCCTTTCTCTAGAGGTCCGCATTGCTGCTGTGGAGGCTCTCTGCATGCTGGCCCAATCTTCACCCTCTTTTGCTGAGAAGTGCCTTGATTTCCTGGTTGACATGTTTAATGATGAAATTGAGGAAGTACGTCTGCAGTCCATACACACCATGAGGAAAATCTCTAACAATATCACTCTTCGAGAGGATCAGCTTGACACTGTCCTGGCTGTGTTAGAGGTGAGTTACTCATTTTGTCATCAACTACTTACTGAGTGCCACTTTAAAAAAAAAGCTAGGCATTGTGTTAGGCATTGATGATACAATAGTAGATAAGGCAGTATAGTTCTCCTTTCTCACTACACAGCTTCCTCAAGATGAAGGAGATTAACTGTGAAATAGAAACTTCAAATTCAAATAAAGCTTGGTATCACTGTCATCAGAAAAGTACAAGGTGTCCTAAGAATAGAGTTTCTAATCTGCATTATCTGAAGTGACACTGGGGACATAGGGAAGGAAGACGGAATAAGGTGTAGTGGTTATTTAAAGAAAGAATAGAACTTAATGAGGTACTTTTTAGGAAGGGGTAGCACTGATGGTAGTGTGAAAGTGTACCAGAGGGAGCAATGCCTAAGGATGTGTAGAGGTAAGATTGAGTGTGATAGGAATTTAAAGGAATTCATTGTCATAGTAGAATACACAGAGAGGGAAGTGACTATAAATAAAGCAGGGCTAAATACTGAAAAATTCTTTTCATACTTGATTTGATTTAATTTTTTTTTTTAAAGGGAAGGTACAGGCAGAAATGAAGGTGAGCAGAGACAGACAGGCAGGAAGAAAGAGGAGGAAGAAGCACCCCATTTATTTCATTTAGTTGTTCATCTTGGTTTTCATTCTAGCCTCAGCTCTTGAACTCAGGTCCCTTGGATATGTGGCCTGTGCTCTTGACTGAAGGTAGCTGACCAATCTGCACTTCATCAGAGTGTGCCAATTTGATTTAATTCTACTGAATCATAGGCTACTAAAGATGAAAGGGCTCTCAGGGATCAATTCTTTCAGTCCTGGAGTTTTATAGAGAAAAAAAAAATAGTTCGTTTGAGGTTACAGATAAGTGCTGTTCAGTTTTGCCTCCTGGAAAGGAAAATACAACTGTATGTGATTCTTGAATACTTTTTCTAAAGTCTGAATTTTATTTGTGAGTACTTAAAATTTTTTAAATATTAATTTAAATGAAATTTGACCTCTGGGTTTCCATTCCACCCTCACCCTACCCCACCCCAGATAATGAAAGAAACATTAATTTGATATTTATTTATTAGCACAGATTTCTGCCACGTACTTTAGAAAACAAATTGGAAGCTTTGATTTTGAAGTTTTCTATCATTCTCTTTGTTGCATAGTATTTCTGTTAGGATTTTTCCTGAAAAACCTTCATCAGGTTATAAATAAAGATATTGTAAATTTTTATAATTTCTTACGTATTTTTTCTTAAGAAAATTGTGTTCTTTATGAATGGCCTCTGTAACCTAACCCCTCTCCTTTTTGGCTTTCCCATCTCTCTTTACCTTGAACTTATGCTCTAGACACTCCCCTTATCTTCATGCTTTTCTTTACTATTTTGCCTTCACTGTTATTTTCCCCTTTCTGCCTGTAAAACTCTACTTTTTACCTAACAGACTTTTGCTTATTCCCAGTACTTACATTAGGCAAGCTGTTTAGAAACTTTCCCTAATTAACCCCACCGCTAGGTGGATTTATTCCATGAAACTTTGAACTTCTCAAGGGGGTAATGTCCTGGTGGCTTTCATTTTTTTATTCCCAATGCTTTGCAGTGTCAGACATAAGTAGTGCCTTAGTAGATGCTTTACTTAGTAGCTGAGCTGTGTTTCAAGCTATGTTTTTTTATGGACAGAATTATTTGCAGAGCCACAGGTAATATTTATTTATGAGCAGTTTGGTATTAGATTCATGAAGAATTTTCTTACAAGCTTAACTTGAAATTCTAAAAAATTTAGATTTATATAAATTCATTGTCTCTAAACTATTTGTCCACCCTGCTGCTCACTGTTCCTTATATTTACTAAGTTGCTGTACTTCATTGTTTTGAGATTTTGCAAGCCCACCCTTCCAGCTTTAATTTGTCTTTTGTTGTTATTGTCATATTGAGCAACTACCTGAATTTAACAAGTACTGGAAATGTAGTAGTGTCAAAAACAAACTAGTTCTCTGCTCACATGGAATTTACAGTTTAAAGAGCAATAAATAAACAAAATTATTTCAGATAGTGATAAATCCTATGCAGAAAACAGTGAGCGAGGTATGGGAAATTTCAATATAAATTAAGTGGTTAGTAAAAGACATTCTGAGGAGACGATATTTGAGTTGAGTTAGTGGATGGATAATGAACTGTGATATATCTATACAGTGAAATGCTAGTGATAAAAAAAAGAATGTGTTGCTGATACATATAACAACATGGACGAATCTCAAATGTTTTAAGTAACCAGATTCATGAAGCAGCATTCTCTGCGATTTCATTTATTTAACATTTTGGGAAAGCTAGAACTGTAGCAGAAAATCTTTCAGTGATTGCCAAAGGTTGAGGTTGAGCATGAAACTACAGGGGCACTAGGGAGGTGTTTGGGTGATAGAAATATTTTGTATCTTGATTGTGATGGTGGTTGTATAACTATGTGCATTTTACAGAATGTAAATTATGCATCAGTACACCTGACTTTAAAAATTCTTTGGAGACCCCATTTCTCACTAAAAGGAACCAAAATTCCTAAGAGAAATAGCTGATTCCAATTAAGTGCAGGATATGTAACAAGATGAGTTTCTACCACTTTGACACACTGAAAGTATATATTAAGTATGAAAGACATGGCATGCCCTGATGGAATAGTGGTTAGGTCTGCTGTCTGGCTGAGAGCACAGTCTACCTACATCCCAAGGACCCAGATTTGCATTTCAGGGCTGGAGGGAACAAGCAAGATGAACAACTAAATAAAGTGCTTTTTCCTCTTCTCCCTTCCTGCCTGCCTGGCACTATTCACCTTCATTCCTCCCTGCACTGTTCCTTTTAAAAAAAAAGTATCCAAGACATTTCAGATCATGTCAGAAAGACTCTGGAGACAATGTAAATATCTTCTCATTGGCCAAAGGTAGAGCATTAAGAAGTAATCATTAGGATTGACTTCTGAATGGTGACTTGATAGGATGCACTTTTGGGTCGCTCCCCACAGACACCGAAAAAAAAAATCACCTATTTTCCTGAGACAAACACCAAGAAACATCCAGTACTTCAGCTGGAGATGGATCAGCTGACAACTAACGATGGGTGATGACTCCTGGCGGGGTTCTTAGCTAAGCCGCTGATTTTGATTTGGGATGGAGCTTGAGAGTCTCCAGACACACAGTGGGGCAGAGGCTAGGGATTTCAGGACCAGCTGCAGAGGCAGTGAGAGGCAGGCCCAGTGGGACTGAGACAAGAAGCCACAAAGGGCTGATTTGGTAGGGGGCGAAAGGAGAGCCAGTGCACCGGGAGCTGAGCTGGAGCCTGCACAGTAAAATTGCGCTGGGTGCAGCCATAATTAGAAGTCAGCCATTCAAAGCCTCCCACAACTATTCTGTGCCAGAGCCTGGGGTCCACTGAGCAGAAATCCTGCTGACTGCATATCCAACCACCGGAAATCCCGCCCATTGAGTGCCCCTTCTCCTGGATCACAATGAGAAGGCAATCGCAAGCGTCAATGCTACCCACCATTGCCACCTTGTGGGTAGAGGTGAAACTGCAGACTGCTTGCCAATCCTGGCCAACTCAAACCCATGCAATGCCAGGGAAACAGAGCCCTCAGAAATACTAAGAATGCTGAATAGAGCAAAGGCACAGATAAATATATGTGAAATGATGAATCCAATAAAAAACCCAGGGGAAAATCTGAATATAGCAGACATATGTAAATTAACAGAAGAGGACTTTAGGGTAAAAGTGATTAACATACTCCTAATAAAAGAAACCCAAACAGAAATACACCTAGACACATCATCATGAAAATGTCAAAAATACAAGGTAATGGAATACTATTAAAAGCAACCAGAGAAAAATATGTCACATACAGAGGAGCCCCCATAAGATTGTCAGCGGACTTCTCAAATGAAACTACAGGCCAGATGGGAATGGCATAATATAGTCAAAGTGCTGAAAGAAAAGGATTGTCAACCTAAGATACTCTATCTGGCAAGATGATCATTCAGAACTAAAGGAATGATAAAAACCTTTCCTGACAAGCGTAAGTTAAAGGAGTACATTACCACAAAACTAGCTTTGCAAAAAATATTAAAGGATGCTCTATAAGGCGTAAAGAAACCATACAGAAAAACAATAAGACAGCAAATATTGAAAGCGGAGAGGAAGAGAAGAGAACAAAAATGTGGGTAGTTAGAGTGAATGGAAGACTAATATGCTTTCAAATAAAATTAGGTAGTAAGCATAGACCTGTGAATGCTAACTAACTTCAGGGTAGCCTCAAAATACATCCCCAGGGAGAAAGCAAAGAAAAAAAAGATGAAATCAATCAACACATAACTGCACCCATCCAACCTAAAAAGAGAAAGAACAAAGTCGTCATCTGGAGCAACATACAAAAGACAAATTATAAAAAGATGCTTAGAAGCCGTATATCAATAATCATCCTAAATGTTAATGGACTGAACTCACCAGTCAAACGACACAGAGTGGTTGAATGGATTAAAAGCATAATTAACCTGCTGGATTCAGGAAACTGATCTTCTAAAAAATAAAAACTCAAAGTCAGTGGCTGGAAGACAATCCTACAGTCTAATGGCAACCTCAAAAGAGCAGGAACAGCTATACTCATATCAAATAAAACAGACTGCCATCTAAAAACATAACAAAAAAACAGTGATGGATACTATACGGTGATTGAAGGATCAATCCGGCAGGAAGACATAACGCTTCTTAACATTTATGCACCAAATAAAGGAGCATCAGAATATATCAAGTATTATTAGAGCTGAAGAGAGACATTGACTGCAACACACTAATAGTGGGGGATTTCAACACCTCACTTAAAACAGTGGACAGATCAACCAGGCAGAAAATTAACAAGGAAACTGCCACTTTATATGACCATCTGGAACCAGATAGGTCTAATAGACATATACCAATCACTTCACCCAATGACTACAGATTTCACTTTCTTTTCAAGTGCTCATGGAACGTTTTCAAGGATAGATCATATGCTGGGACACAAAACATTTCTCAATAAATTTACAAAGATTGAAGTCATACCAGGCATCTTTCCTGACCACACTGGCCTAAAACTGGAAATCAACCACAAAGAGAAAGCCGGAAGACCCCAAACCAATTGGAAACCCAACAATATGCTCCTGAAGGACTCTTGGGTAGAAGAGGGCAATCAAAGAGGAACTTAAAAAATACTTAGAGACAAATGAGAATGAGTACACCAGCTACCAGAATCTATGGGATGCAGCAAAAGTGGTACTAAGGGGCAAGTTCATCGCAAGTCAGGCCTGTCTCAAGAAACAAGAGAAATCGCAAATAAGCAACTTAACTCTACATTTAAAATAACTGGAGAAAGAAGAACAATTAAAGCCAAAAATCAGCAAGAGAAAGAAAATAATCAAAATTCAAGCAGAAATAAACGAAATAGAAAACAAAAAGACAATCCAGAAGATCAGTGAGACCAAATGTTTGTTCTTTGAAAAATTGAAATTGACAAGCCATTGATTAGACTCACAAAGCAAAAAGGGAGAAAACTCATAACTAGAATCATAAATGAAAGGGGAAAAGTTACAAAAGATACCATAGAAATTCAAAACATCATACGGGTACACTGTGAACAGCTCTGCACCAACAAAACGGACAACCTTGAGGACCGAATAGATTTCTAGAGAAGTATAGTCTAACAAGACTGAACCCAGAAGAATTGGAAAACTTTAGTAGAGCAATCACAGGCAAAGAAATTGAAGAAATAATCAAGGACCTCCCCAAAAATAAAATTCCAGGACCAGATGGCTTCTCCAGTGAGTTCTACCAAACCTTCAGAGAAGAATTAGCACCTATTCTTTTCAAGCTCTTCCAAAATATTGAAGAACAGGATACTCTCCCAAATACTTTTTATGAAGCTAGCATTACACTGATACCAAAAGTCAACAGAGATGTCACCAAGAAAGAAAATTACAGACCAGTATCTCTAATGAACATAAATGCAAAAATTCTCAACAAAATATTAACAAACTGAATTCAATAATGCATCAAAAAGATCATCCATCATTACCAACTAGGATTCATCCCAGGGATGAAGTATGGTTCAATGTACGTAAATCTGTTAATGTCATACACTATATCAACAAGAGCAAGGAGAAAAACCATTGATCCTATCAATAGATGCAGAGAAAGCTTTTGACAAGATCCGACACCCATTTATAATAAAAACTCTCCATAAAATGAGAATAGAAGGTTCATACCTCAACATAATAAAGGCCAAATATGAAAAATCAACAGCAAACATAATCAGTGGTGAAAAATTGAAAGAATTTCCTCTTAGGTCAGGAGCAAGCCAAGGTTGTCCACTCTCACCACTGCTATTTAATATTGTACTGGAGTCTTAGCCAGAGCAATTGGGCGAGAAAAGGAGATAAGAGGAATCCAAATTGGAAAGGAAGAAGTAAAACTTTCATTATTTGCAGATGACACGATTATATATATTGAAAATCCCCAAAACTCTTAATCAAAAAACTTCCAGAACTCATCCATGAATACAGTAAAGTCACAGGCTACAAAATCAATGCACAGAAATCTGGTGCATTTTTATATGCAGACAACACTCTAGAAGGAAATGAAATCACGAAAATCACACTATTTAAAATAGAAGTTAAACAAATGAAATACCTGGGCATATACCTAACAAAGAAAGTAAAACATCTATACAGTGATAACTACAAGTCCTTCTTAAAAGAAATAAAGGAGGACACAAAGAAATGGAAACAGATCCCCTGCTTGTGGCTAGGAAGAATCAATATTAAAATGGCCATCTTACCCAAAGCAATATGTAGGTCTAATGCAATCCCCATTAAAATCCCCACAGGCTTATTTCCAGGAAATAGAACAAAAAATCTTAAAGATTTGTATGGAACAAACAGCAAAAGACCCCAAATAGCCAAAGCAATCATTAGAAAAAAGAATGAATATGGAGGGATTGCACTGCCAGACTTTGAACTGTTCTACAAAGCTATGGTGATCAAAACGGTATAGTACTGGAATAATAGCAGAGGCATAGATCAATGGAATATAACTGAATCACCAGATGTTGACCCACTCACATGCAACCAGTTAATCTACAACAAAGGAACCAAAGGTATTCAGTGGAAAAAGGAAAGTCTCTTCAACAAATGGTTTTGGGAAAACTGGACAGCTGCGTGCAAAAGAATGAAGCTAGACCACTCTCTAATACCATTCACAAAATTAGCTCAAAATGCATTAGGGACTTGGACATAAGACCAAAAACCATAAAGCTTTTAGTAGACAACATAAGAAAGACTTTCCATGACATCAGTTGTAGAGAAGCCTTCGGGGACTCATCTGCACCATCAAGGGAAGCAAAAGGAAAAATAAACAACTGGGACTACATCAAACCACGAAGTTTCTTCACAAAAAAAGAAAACATCACCAAAACCAAAGGAAACCTACTAACTGGGAGAAGATATTTGCATTAGATATTTCCTACAAAGGCTTAATACCTAAAATATATGAAGAACTCATAAACTCAACAACAGAAGAACAGACAATCCAATCAAAAAATAGGAGGAGGAATTGGAGAGATACTTTTCTGAAGAGGATATACAGATGGCCCACAGGCACATGAAATTATTTTCCTACTCACTGGCTATCCGGGAAATATAAATTAAAACAGCAGTGAGATATCGCCTTACACCTGAAAGACTGGCTGTATTTCAAAAGTCTGGAAACAACAAATGTTGACAAGGATGTGGAGAAAAGGGAACACTTTTGAACTTTGGTGGGAGTGCAAATTGGTACAACCCCTATGGAGAGCAGTTTGGAGATTCCTCAAGAAACAGAAGATGGAAATCCCCTATGATCCTGTCACTCCACTTCTGGGCATCTACCCAAAGGTACAAAAGCACCCATCCAAAGAGATGTATGCATCCCCATGTTTATTGCGGCCCTATTCACAATAGCTAAGAACTACATGCCCAACGTCAGGATCAATGGATAAAGAAGATGTAGTACATATGTATAATAGAATACTACACAGCCCTTAGAAGAGATGAAACTCTCATTTGAATCAACATGGATAGATCTAGAGGAGATTATGCTAAGTGAAACAAGTCGAAAGAAGAAAGATAGATACCAGATGACCTCACTTATAGGTGGAAAGTGAATAGACAATACAAAGGGACAGATGCAACATAACCAACCTTGAAACATTTGCAACAGAACTGAGGTTACCAAAAGGGAATGGGGCGGCAGGGGCAAATGGTGGTGGAGCCCACTGAACAATAGGGAAGAACACTTGGTGATTTGGTAGAGGGCATGGTGTGTTGAAATATATCTAAGAAATGGGGAATCTACACAGAGGAAATTATTTTAATGTGTAGAATAATTACTACAATAAAATTTTTTTAAAAGAAGCAGTCATTATAGATTATATGGCAATTAATTTTAAGTTCATAATTTTGTCATTTAAAAAAATAAAATATTGTATTAGACACCTTTGGAAGATGCTTAGTAATCAAATCACCCTTTTGAAAACTGGTAAATTAACCAATCAAACACTTATCCTTCCTTTACTTATGCAAACTGAACTTCAAGATAAATAACTAGATGATAAGGAGTTTCTCTTTATACGAGTATTTACAGCTAATAAGTGAAGAGGAATAATAGAATCTGTATGTCATTGTTTTACAGCTTTAATGAGTTAGTAATCCTGGCAATGATCACCAGTGGTTACTAATATCACACAAAAAAAGGAGCAGACATCATACAGGCCCTGAGGGAAGTACATAGTTCACCTATGCAGTGGTATTATTAAAAATATTTAGCCTAGATCTGCTAAAGTCTCTAGAAGTCTTAACTACCATCACAGGGCATATAGGAGAGAAATTGTGGGGTGGGGGGAGCATGATTTGTAAAGGGATTTTACATTGAAAAATACTTAATTTGTTGACTTTAACTGGAACCTGATTAAACAACCAAAAACTTTTTGAGTCAGCATGGGAAATTTGAGTACTGACCGGACATTTGATATTAAGGAATTAGGATCTTTAGCCATCATATTGGCTTTGTGGGTTTTTAAAAAGCTGATTATTTTTTAAAAAGAGATACTTTATGGAAATATTTATCAGTGAAATGCTATGATTTCTCTGACTTCATAATAACTTGGAAAGAGTGGTAAAGGTTCAGATGAAGCAAGGTTGGCTATGAGTTGATAATTGTTGCTACTGGGAATTTAGGAGCTCTACTTTTAGTATCTTTCAAATTGGCTTTATTGAAGAGTTTCAAATAACTGGTAAAAAAAAGCTTTGGAGTTATCAGGTAAGATTAGAACTGATATATGCTCATTTTCTTTAACATTAATTAGTTGTTGGTGACCTTTTCTAATCATTTAGAGAGTTGACCAGGTATTGGAGAGAGAGTAGGTCATTTCTCTGCCATCACCTTTTTTTGTTTATTCTGCTCTAACCACACTGACTTTCTTCCTATTTTCCAAACATACTTTTACCTCATGCCTTTGTGTTTGCTGTTCTTTTTGAGTATCCTATATAAAATACCCCACCTATTCCATACTCTTTCCCTTATCCTGCTTTATATTTTCCCCTAGTATATATCACTATTGGACCTATATATTTAGTTATTTTTGTCTTTTCAAAAGAATGAGGATAAGGATTTTATTTTAATTACTGCTGTATTCCTGATTCTTGGTACACAGTATGTGCTTGATCAGTATTTTACTCTTTGATAAGTGTCTAATGAATGTTAAATGTATAAATGAATGAATGAACAAATGAGTGAATTTACAAATCTCAGTTCAAATATCACCTCACCTCCTCTGACACCTTCTCAAATATCAGTTCCTTCCCTCCTAGAAAACTGAGGGACTCTTTCCATGGTACTCCCACTCCTACTAGCTAACCAACGATGACTGCTATTATTATTACCTTTTTTGTTGTCGTTGTTAAGGATTCCTCCAGAGATATTAGAGAGGCTCTTCATGAACTCTTATGCTGTACTAATGTTTCAACCAAAGAAGGAATTCATCTTGCCCTGGTGGAGCTGCTGAAAAACTTAACCAAGTACCCTACTGATAGGGACTCCATATGGAAGTAAGAACTTTTCTGCTTATTTGCTCACTGAGTCCAGTAATGTGGTAATGTACAGTGTTGACATTAGTCAGTGGATCATCATAAATTGAGGGTCTGGCCTTCATTTTGCCTTCACTTTCAAAGCCTGGTTCAACTTAATCATCGGACTCTTAAAGAGTTAGATTCTTAAACTGAATATCACATTTTAAATTATTTATTCATTCATCCATCCTTGCACCTAACAAATATTATGTGCGTTTTGTGTGCTTACTGTTAGCCAAATTCTGTGGTGATTGTTAAAACTACAAAGATGAGTTTATAGATTTTCTTTTTCTTCTATATAGTGTTAATCCCTCATTTGTCTATTTTGTGTTTAGTACAGCATAGCAGCCATCATTATAGAATGATGACAGTGCAGGCATTTATTCGGTCTATAGCTGGAAAACCACAACCTTTTTTCCAGCTTTAGTAAATAGAACCAAACTGTTAAAACACAGTTCATGAATTTCTATTTAAAAAACTAGGTGCATAATGTAATATAAAATATATATTATCATGATCCACATACATAAATGAGTTTATGTGGTAACATCATTCTAACTGTATAATTTGAGTTTCAGTAAAATGAGTTACCAAAAATGAAAGACTGTAGGTTAAATCAGGTATTTGGAAGGTGTATTAAAAACTGAAATAGCCTGAGGAGTCCTGCTTTAGGTTACATTTTTGATATTTGTTTTTGCTGTTTTTTCTTGTTTATTTAGTATAATTCAGCTCAGCTTAATGTATGTTTATTGATTGTCTTCAAGAAGCACCCAGTCATTTGGAGCATGGGAGGTTGTGGTGGGAATACATACCAATATCAATAATTGTATTTCTGTGTTGATACAGAAGGACTAATTAATTCTGCTTGATTAAAGGGATTGTTATGGAATGTTTTGCAGAGCAGTCATTTAACATTAAAGTAAGATTTGTGCTTACTTGTTTCACCAGAATATTTATGTACGACTTTATTTCTGTCTTTCAATTTAAGAATCAGAAAACCCCCTCACTTTTTTATGCTCCAAAATATTTCGAAGTCAACTATTCTAATCATCACTTGATCTTTTTCATCTCTTCCCATGAATGGTGACTTTATTTGCACATATCAGAAAAGATTGTGAGAAGAGTGGAGGGATAGAAAATCTTATTAAGAATGACTTAAGTATAAACAATTTCTTTTACATAGCAAGGAATCAGAAAGTTGGTTTCAGGATTGGTCATTCAAGATGAGTTTTAACAGGGTTAGTACTATGGTTGATTTCTCTGCAATTCTCCTGGCATTGTCTTCATGAGAATGGCTCCATATGACAATATCTCAAGACAAGAGAAAGAGCATTCCTTTTCATGCATTTGTCTTTTTATTTGACTAGAAAAGCATCCCTAAGAAGTTCCTCAGCAGACTTGTTTCATTGACTAAACTGGGTTACCTGACTGCAAACCAGTCACTGGAAATTGGGAAGGAGTTGCCTATGATGGGTTTAGACCAGCTGAGATTGAGGCATTGACCTACCTTCACTGAGCACTTTGCTGTCTGCCTTATACCCGAGTAAAATTGGGGTTTTCATGACAAGAAAAATAGGGAAAACAGCTGTTGGTTAAATAACAGTAATATCTGCCATATCATAATGTTTTATCACCAAAGTAACCAATTTTTAGATTACTAGCTGAGTTCTAGAATAATTGGGTGACTTACCTAAAATCATAGAGTTAGCAAAAGTTAAGAATGATTCTGAACATTTTCTGATATGAATTCCTTATACTTTCAAAGATATTTAGTAGTTTACTGAAGTGGGTTCTCATTTTGTTTCAGATGCTTGAAGTTTCTGGGAAGTCGGCATCCAACTCTGGTGCTTCCCTTGGTACCAGAGCTGCTGAGCACCCACCCATTTTTTGACACGGCTGAACCAGACATGGATGATCCAGCTTGTATCCTCTGTGCTTATAATAGACCAGGTGACTTGGCAGGAAATTATGATATTTCTTTCTGCTTGGTCTTGAGGGTTTTTGTTTGTTTAGGTAAGAGTTGAGCTTTGTGATTGTTAAACTTTCATTCTTTTTACAGTAATTTATCTTTGTTATTTAATACCAATGGTTTGTTTTAACTATTTATTGAGCATCAACTATAGTCTACATACTGTTTAAATGCTTTATACACTTTATCACTGATCTTCTAAACCTCAGAAGGAGATAGCATTCAAAGTTTGCAAATGAGGTAACAGGAGCTCAGAGGGATTAAATAACTATCCAAGCAGCAAATCTGAAATTCAGTGCCAGACATACTTGGTTTTAAAACCCTTGTACTTTCTTTCTCCTATGTCTTACTTTGTGTTTAATTTGTTCTGCAGCCTGAAGTGGAGGATGGACTGAGTTAGGCTGCGTAATTGCTCTGGCTCTGATACAAGTTCAGTGGGTATATAATAGCCATGTGCAGTTTGCCATGCAATTGGATTGTTTTCTGTGATGGAAATACGCTTACGCCATTGCATCCACACTTGCCCAGGTTCTTTTCACTTCCTTGGTGATGTTGAGGGCTATGTATTGAGACATGTGGATCAGCCAAATAGCTGAGTGTTATAAGATGACCATTTTTCTCTTGATTCTGTTTGGTTGCAGTGATTTTCAAGAATTTTATAAAGATCTGTGTAATTGTGTAATTGATGTGCTAACCATTGCCTGACTCTGTGTTTATCTCTAAGAAAAGTACATCCTAGTCTTTACTTCTAAAGGTACAGTTTGAAATTCAACTCATCAGAGAAGAGCTTGTGGCTAGATGTTATTACAAATCTCACATGACATACTGAAGTGCTTTGATAGCTGAAGGCCTTTTCACATTAAAACAGTGCTACTGTATTTTTGGAAACATAAAAAGTTAAGATATTTGGGGGGCTAGTCAGAAGGTCATGTTAGGAATTATATTTGACTGTAACAGAGATTGTCCCCAAATGCAACAAACAAATTATGATACTGGTATAATGATACTGATATAATTATTCTTGGTGATCAGGCTCCTTCTGTTCTTCTGTTCTGCCATTTTCAGTTATCCAAGACTGTTGCTAAAATTCCAATGAACAGGTGCAGATTCTAGTCAGAAAGTGAGAGGATATTTGAAATAAAATCAGTATTCTATTAGTATGGAAAAGGGAAGAATGACTCTTAGGTAGACATCCTTCAGGCTCTGCCTTAAAGGGTTGGAAGGTATGTTTATCTTTTACTTTGAATTTCTGATGTTCCCTCTGTTAAAAAATTAATATACATAGAAAATTCAAAAAAGTAGAAACAACAAACTTCTTATTTAGCATCTGAAGTTCTAGTAACCAAAGTTATATTTTGGTGTATTTCCTTCTCCATTTTAAAAAACTCAGGGTTGGAATTTTGCTATAATTCTATTTTTGACAGTTTATTGCATCAATAAATATTTTTATTAAATAACTGCTAGCCTTATAGTCTTTATATTTTAGAGCCTTCTTTTTTCACTTATGATGATCCAAAGCAAATGGTACAATATGAGTTCTTCAGATGGTACAATAATATGAATTCTTTCTAAAATAATTTTTATGATTGTATAGTACTCCATCAAGTATGTGAAATACAAGTTGTAAAATCATGCCACAACTAGTTTTAGACATTTAGGTTGTTTCTTATTATTGCTATTATAAATAATTCTGTGATAGTTAATTAGAATAAATTTTGTGATGTGGCTGTAACATTCATTAAGACTCTTACTACCTAGTACCAAGATATTATCCAAAGCATTTGCACCCATATATACTTTAATAAGTAGTGGACCAAAAGTTTCTATTTCTTGGTATCCTCAGCAGCATAAGGCATTATTTAAAAAAAAGAAAGAAAGAAAGAAACTTTGGTCATTGGAAGGGGTAAAAGTTAATTTGGAGTGGGTTAATATCTTAATAGTATCTTTTTTGTCTGAATTTGCATTTGTTTGATTATTAGAAAATCATATTAATGGGAATTTAGGGGCTGGAAATAGGGACACCAGATTTGGGGCAAGCTCAACCTTTTATATTTCCACATTTACTTAACCCACTCATCCATCAGACATTGCAGTTTTGGTTCTTATTTTCAATGCTGCTAAAACTTGCCCAACAATGCCAGCATTGTTCTCAGATCATACCTTCAGACACTATGCCTACCTTCGAGACAGTCTTTCTCATCTTGTTCCTGCCTTGAGGGTATGTTGAAAACATCTTTGTCCTCACCTTTGTTTTTTAGATTCTTGGTCCTTTGTGTTTGTTAAATGGCAGAGAGCAAATTGTGGATTCTCTGAAAACACATTCATTCATTCTCTTTCTCTCTTGGGTTCTCTCCATTGTTATAAACTTACATAGTCCTTTTATGTTTTAAGAAGATTAATTTTTTAAAATATCCCTTTGTTATTAGTTATATTAGGCAAGAAAAAGAAATCCAAAACAATTTATTTTGGACCAAGGATTACATTGTTATATTTTAATAATTGCATAAAATCTTAATTCTTAAGTTTATTTTTAATAATAAACCTTTGTTATTTTAAAAATCTATTAATATAGAAAAAAAATTATTGAAAAAAATGAACCATAATGGTAATAGTAGCAAACATTTATTGAATGCTAACTGTATATTAGCACTTTTCTAAGGTCTTGATTCATTTTAACTCATCCCTGCCGAGGTAACTCTAAATGACTTTACTTAGAATAATATATAGGGGTGTACCTTGGTGGCTCAGGTGCCTGAGATGTTGGCATGCGGACCATATAAAGCCCGTGAACTCCAGTCTGCAGTGTGGGGCTAGGGTAGAAAACTAAAATCGAATAAATGAATAATACTTCATTTTCCTCTCTCTTCCTGCTTGCTTGCCTCTCTCTCTCTTTTTGTGAAGAATAATATATATGTATGGTTAGAAAATTTAAACTAAAGAAGATAAAAAATTAAAAATGAACTACTCTGTACTCGTCCCTCCCCATTCCTCTCTTGAAAGGTAGCCTCTTTTTTAAAATTATTATTTTATTGAAGTAACATTGTATTATAACATGAGAAAGGTAATCACTTTTAATAGTAAGAATAAACATTATCATATAAAACATTCTTTAGCATGCTATGTAAACTATTTGGGAATAAATCATTACTCATAAGAAGTGAAAGATCAAATAATGTTTAAAAGTAAATGTGGGTATGCCCTGGTAGAGTAGCAGTTAGTTTAGCTGTCTCCAAAGGAGCACAGTTCACATACATCCCAAGGACCCGGTTTCCTTCCTGGGTCCAAGTGAACAACCAGGATGAACAACTAAATTAAAATAAAATGCTTCCTCCTTTTTCTTCCTGCCTGCCTACTTGCCTTCACTCCTGCCTGCAATTTTCCTTTAAAAAAAAAAAACAACAAAAAGTACATGTGATGACATATTACTCTTTAGTCCCATTCCTATTGTTAGCTCATTTATTTCAGTTGACAATGGAAAATTATAATATACCATTCTCTCTTCTTAAAGGAAAGGTGCAGTCAGGAATGAAGGCAAGTAGGCAGGCAGGCAGCAAGAGAGAGGAGGAAGAAGCGTTTATTTTACTTAGTTGTTCATCTTGGTTGTTGCCCCAGCCCAGGGTCTCAACCCTGCATCCTTTGAGTTGTATATGGACTGTGCCTGGTGGCTTTATCTGCTAGGCCACCGGAGGGCACAAATATACTATTTCCTTTTTTCTCTTGGAGCTTGTGACTATATTGGTTGGACCATGTTTAGTCTCATCCATTCTCCCTCCCCCTTCTCCCTCTACCCCCATTCCCCACTCACAACTAACTGAAACTGGGGAAGGAGAAAAAGGTTATTTATAGAATCTTCTAGTCTTTTATCCCTTTCCTTTGTATGGCTCATATTTTTTTTAAGTTTCTTTGTGTTGCTGAAAGCTGGATCACAGAATTTGATGGCACCATTAGTCAACTTTGTTTGCTTAGTTACCAGGCAGAAAACTGGTGTCATCAGCTGTTTCCCCCAACCTCACACCTCACGAGGATCCTTCCCATCAGTTCCTGCAGCAGAGCCTGGAGAGGGTGTACAGTCTTCAGCATCTGGACCCTCAGGGAACCCAGGAGCTGCTAGAGTTCACCATCAGGTGAGGCAAATCACCCCTTTCCTTTGACATAGTTAACATTCTGCTTAGCTTGACTGTTTTGATTTTCATTGATGGCTGTAAGCTAGTTTTTTCTGAATCTGTTGGCCTACACTCACATGTGGCTTTAGGATCTGTTTATATCTGGAGTAGGCTGTGGTTTGAGCATATTACAGAGAAAAACTCTTTGTGTTCATGACCAGATCGATGATTAGTACAAAACTAGAAAGAGTTACAAAGAAGCTCTTTCAAATTTTTCTTTTCTTGTCTGTTAGTTATGATGGGTGACAGAAAATTCAAGGTAATGTAACAGGCTGAGAAGGGCCAATCAGGGACTCCATGAATTCTCTGGCGCTCAGTAATAGAAATTAGCCAGAGGCCAAGACAAGACTTCATTAAAGCTCGTGCATGAGAGACAGCAAGGGACAGAACCCTGTGCTGTTCACTTGGGTGGTCACAGGCTGATTCTTTTCAGCAATGTTTTAGCCAATTAATGGCTTATGGGATGATTTTCTGCAGTAGCTATGGCAATGATTATTACTGCTCACTGGAGGATCTTAGTGCAGACATTCTCTTTCAGGCCATTGTTTCTTCAGAAGATTGAACAATCTGAATATGTGACTTGTGTGAGTCAGCTGATGGCAGCTACCTGTAAGATAGTTTCCACCTCCTATAGTGATACTTCAAGGAACACAGTGTTAATCATTGTAAGAACCTGTGACTCCTTTCTGGGAGACTTACTTCATCTTCCTTAAGCAGACAGAAGCGGGAGTTTAGTAACTATAAGCATTCTTAGACCCCCTCATAATGGAGAAGTTAGTGGTTTCAAAGGTAATGATTTCAACAGAGGTTCTAGTTGAAACTGTTAGTTGAAGTTAAAGATAAGAGACATAGAAAAGAGGGAGTGGGAGCTCTCTTGCTCCTTTTTCTCTGTTGCAGTGGCTTAAACAGGAGGAAAGGTTAATTCTTTCTCATAGGCAAAACAGATCCAAGATGATCATCAGGTGTCTAAACTCACTGTTTCTGATTTCTCCATCTTCTGCATAATTGGGCCTCTGCCTTAAGATCCAAACTCTAACTTTCCTCTCTGTATTCTAGTCTGTTATAAACAGGGGAGAGCAAGAGAAGGGCAGCGTATCCACCTACATCCCTTTTCTCTTGTTACAGGTACTGGCCAAGAGATGCATGTTTTAATTTTACTTGCATCCCATTGACTAGAAGTTAAATCACATGACATATCTGTTTTCAAGGAGCCAGGAAATGCAGTCTTTATTCTGGATGACCGTGCTTAGTTAATATTTGATGACTGTTAGCCAGGAAGAAGGAGAAGATACTGGGAAACAAGCAGCAGACTATGCCAGACCTTATTAGAGTGGACTAAATGATATGAAAGGGACTAAAATCTATTTACCTTTAGCAAAAACAGCATCTCTCTGTTTTTGTAAAGAAGATTTTATTGGAACACTGTCACGCTTGCTTCTTAAGCTGTTGTCTCTGACTGCTGTCATTCTGCAGTGGCAAAATTGAGTGGTTGCCACTAGACTGTGTGTCCTGAAAAACCTAAACTGTTTCCTAACTGGCCTTTTACAGAAAATGTTTGCTGACCCTGACTCAAGTATAACTCAAGTATATTTTCCTCTTTTGCTTCATCACCAAAGTGCTTATTTATGAAGGCCACTATCTGAAGTTATCCCTGATCCCGGAAAGTAAACTCTGCTTCCTGACTCAGTCCTACCTAAATAAACATCTAGTTTTTGTGTTCAGTTGTTTTTTTAATCCTGTTTTCACTAAAATAAGTGTAAAATGCACAAAAGCAAGCCAGTGTGGTTATTAGCAAAAGTCCTGGCTATTGATAGGTACTGAGTGAACACCTGTTGGTTTGAGTTGCCTCTGGATTTGATGGGTCCTCCTGGGCTTTGGGCTGGTCAGACCTCTGTTGTAGTGCTGTGATTAGTTCCGGCACTGCGTTTCTAATTTAAGTACATTTTCAGGAGAGTGGCAGGAGGTTGAAAGATCTAGAAAGGAAAGCAGATGGTGTAATAGTTATTGATGGCCTACGATATTGTACAAATATCATTGCAGCTGGATGTTAGTGTTTTACAGAGAAGAAATGAAAATTTAGGGAAGTGAAGCAATTGTCAGCAGTTAGCGAGGTGGGATTTGAATCTATAGATTTATCTGACTCTAAAACTGATGTTCAGTGATACTCAACAGTGAAGGGCCTCCTGCTCAAGTGGAGATTAGATCAGATAACCCTTGGGTTTCTTCAGAATTTATGTTTTTCATAGCTGTTGCTAGTGAAATATTAGAATTGCATATAGAAGATTTGATTAAGAATGGGGCCATTTACTTTTTAATACTAGTTTCAAACAAACAAACTTCACCTTTATACACATTGCCCTTTTTTGTAATCCAAGCAGCCATTTAACCCAACTAGGTCTGAACTGTAGAAAGTCTGCTGTAATTCAATGAGGACTCTGGGAGATGATCTTTGTTTCCAGAACTTGACTCAACCACTGTACCTTGAATGGCTTATAGGAGTTCAATAAATATTTGTTGAAAACTCTAGTTACAATGACCTAGAGGAATAAAACTTAAGATTTTAATAGATGGCACTTTGTTCTGGCCATACCCACCCTCCAGATGTAAGACTCTGCTACTGTATTTTAAGTGCCCATTATATACTGACTCTGCTAAGTGCTTTATATGCATTATTTGAATTTGAAAACAGACCCATGAGTGCTTTCTCCACTGCAGTGCAGAATTCTCTAGGAGAATGAAAGGTGCACCTGCTTGGATGTCTAAGCAATGACCTAAAGAATGACTAGAAAACAGTCAAGTGAGGGAGAGAGAAGAGCGAATGAAAGACTAGGAACAGCAAATTCCTGGACTAGAGTCCAGGTCTTTTTTATCTGGTCACACTATTTCTAGTTTGTATAACATGAAACAGTATAGTATAATGAGATTTAAAACCCAAGGGACCTGGTTCAAATCTTAGTTTTTAGTCATTCCCTAGGTCCATAATCTTGGGCCTCATCAGCTATCTGCATCTGTAAATTGAGGGTACCATGCAGCTCATAGGATGTTGTGAAGGTAATGCAATATGTAGAAAGCATTTATAGAACAGCAGTTACAAAATGATATTAGACATTCATGAAATTTATTTCATAATTTAAATCTAATTGTGGTGCACCTGACACTAGACACGTCCTGGATATTTTATACGTAAGTCCACACTAAACTTGATAAATGTTAATTTATTGGTGAAGGGAAGGGATTTTCCGTTAAGAAATGCTGTGGTCACTTGTCTGCTGTTTCTAATAATGAACTCCAGTTTTTTGATTCTAATTTTCTTCATAGGTCCACTAAAGTGTTCTTACTGGGACTATATTCATTATTTCAGAAACTATCACTTTAGAAGTATTTCATAATAGAGAACTGTTCTTTTGGATTAGAACAGCTCATTTGAATTTGAAAGAGATGGAGATTTCATTTATCTAGAATTGATCGAAACACACTTTTTCTCTTATGATTTCCTTTTATACTCCAATCCTGAAGAACATAGTATTAGTTGCTTAAGTTATTTAAAATTCTCCTTTTGCTGTCAGTCTTTACTGTCTCTAAGGAATAGTGCCTGTTATGTAGTCTGGGAACAAGTCCAGTAACTAAAGAGGCAGAAATAAAATGTTTGTAATTCGCTGTCATCTGGGTGCAAGGATGAGGATAGCTTTTGTAAACTCACCATGACTCTATCTTACATTTTCTTACATTCTTTGTTATTCTGCCAAACTACTAAGAGATATTAACTGTAAATTTGATGTTTAGAGATTATAAGAGGTGGAAAGAAATGTTTAACCATAAAAGACATTTGATTTACTCATCCAGGGTCTTTTTTGACTATCTTTAAACAATCTTTTTTTTTAAAGGAAAGGTATAGGCAGGCATGAAAGTGAGTAGGTAGGGAAACAGGAAGAGAGAGGAGGAAGAAGCATTTTATGCATTTTTATTTTGTTGTACATCTTGGTTGTTCTCCCTGGCCTGGGATGCGACCCCAGGTCCTTGGGATGTATATGACTCGTTCCTGCTGAAGGCCGTGAACTTACCCACTAGATCACCAGGTCACACATGTACTACTTTTAGAATGCTCCTTATTGCCATCATGTGAACTAGGGATTGCTAAAGTGTGTGCTCCTGGGAGGGGCTCTTTCTTTTCTTTTTTTTTTTTTTTTGTATGCCATGTCACATCTGTCAAAGTGTGGCTTGCTAGGTATTAGGTTTTTTTTTTAACAATTTCCTCTTTGTTTCTTTTTTATTTTTATTTGTTATGTATCTGTTTTAAAATCAGATCAGTATCTGATAATAGTTCACACACAAATGAAGAACTTAATAACAAATAGATAAAAATGCAATATATTATGATTTAAAAATATCCTTTTGGAAAAAGACAACCTGTTTTTGCCACTTATTATTCTTCTGTCCTTGTATGTGTCACTGAAACTCTGATCTTCAGTTTTATTCTTAGTAAAGCAAATTAATTACAATTCACATTGTAAGGATTAAATGAGCTTAAGTAAGGAAATGCCTAGCAGCGTACCGTGCATTTAGAAGGTGCATTTTTGTACCTTCCACATTAAAGTGTCAATAGTCTCCTGATGAGTGTCTGAACTGAGGCTTCCTGAGGACTGTGGCCATAAAGAGGTATTGAGAGGTTACACTGGGACAGAGCATTTTGCCACAGGTTAGCAATTTTCCAGTTTTTTGTGTGCAATAGTTCATATTTTCCATAACTAGTTGGGTTGCATTTTGTTCTGTGCAATTCAGAACAATTGCTACAGTTAAGGGTGGTTGAGTAATTTAACATTTGAGGACAGTCAGCTACTGTAATTAGCTGGTCAGTGTTCGCTATAATTATAACAAAGGCAGAATCTTGGAAGGAAAGTTTCAGAAGTCGATGATTAACAGCTGTCTTTGGCATGAGAAGCATCAGAGATTTGAAAGGGAGGAATCAACTGACCACCAAAATAGCACTTCCGAGGTGTGGTTAGCTAGTACATGATCTTGCCTTTTATTGTGCTGGAGTTGTGTACACGAGCAGGCTCTCCAAGACCAATTCAAGTCACCAGAACTTCAGGAGATGCAATATAATCCACAGACCTCCATTTCTTAAATCACTTTTGGGGATAATTTACTTCATGCCCTTTCTGGTGCTTCTCTTTCTTGCTATCAAAGTCCCTACGAGAGGCAGTCTTAGCTTTCAGAAAGTTGTATGAGATTAGAAGGAAGGACTTAGTCCTCCCTCTACTATGACATTTTATATATTATGTAAGCCCTAAAATAGCCAACTTTCTTGGTGATCCAGCTCTTCAGGTTTCCCACAGTTCTCATCTCTATATGAAATGTTGATTGAGCTATTAAATCAGGCACCTTTCCATGAAAGTTTTCTAAGATGTATTCTACACACATAGACACACACACACACTCCTTCCCTTAAGAGAAGAAGAACAAACAATACTTTTTTTGTAACTTCAGAAGAATTCAAAATAAAGAACGTTGGTCGCCCCTGGGAAGAGTGTTGTATATACTGCATGTGTAAACTGCATGGCACAGTATAGGAAAGGGGACTAATCTAATTGTATATCTCTTAATAGCTTTTGAATTCTGTATCTTATCAGTGTAATTTGGTAGCTAGAAATATATTGCCTACTCAGAAAATAAATTTTGAATCACCAATAGTCTCAGCCTCAAACACAAGTATTTTATTTGTGTTTGCCACTTTATATTATCCATAGGCAGATATATCTTTTATGGTTGTAATTACAACCATATCCAGTTAGGATGCTTTTAATTGTAGCATCAGAAAATCTTACCTCAAACTAACTTAAAATGATGATTTGTTTTCTCAGATGAACAGAAAATGGAGGCACTTCTAAGTATGGCATGGTCAAGTAGCTCATTTATATCAGGGATCCAGTTTCTTTCTGTCTCTTTAGATTTTTCTTGTTCTTAGCACTTGTTTTACTCCAAGATTTTTTTTCTTTTAGACTCACAGTACAGATGCTGGTGCCTGTCAGGGGTATGTGTGTGTGAGAGAGAGAGAGAGAGAGAGAGAGAGAGAGGAGAGAGATGAAATGTGAGAGAGAGGGAGATACCTGCCTCAAGCATGGAGTAATAAGTCCTTCTATTAGAACTGATAAGACCAACTAAGTCACATAACCAGGAAGATAACATGTATTAATTGGCTTAGACTAGTCAGACTCTATATCTTGAACTGGATTTTGGGACAGCTTCCTTTGAACAAATTCAAAATTCAGTTAGTAAGGAACAAGTAGAATTGACTAACTGGGTAAACAGTCAACAGAATCCTCCATAAAAGACCACATGGCATATATATAGTTTGTATATAGTTGAGATCATATATCTTATTATCCATATTACATTTAAATGACTAGGCTGATTTTTCCCTGGTTGGATATATAGTTATTAATTATATCCTCTATCACTGAATAGTTACTGAATTTTCCTGTCCTATTCCAAACAATAATGAATATTATGGGCATAAATTATTTCATTTCTGTTGAATACGTCTTAAAATGCTTCTTAGCATTAAAGCTCTGATACAGATATTTGACTTTTATAAAATAGTACAATTTTACTTTCCAAAAGAATTGTGTCAGCTTAAACTGATATCAAAATGTGAGGGAACCAATTTCATTATAGCCATTCAAGCATTGGATACTCTTATTGAAAATTTTATGACTGACGTGCCCTGGTGAGGTAGCAGTTGGATCAGTTGCCTCCAAAGGAGCAAACCACATATTCCTGGGTTCGAGTCTTGGGCCCGAGGGAAACAATCAGTGTGAGCAACTAAATACAAATAAAATAAAAATGCTTCTTCCACCTTTTCCTTCCTGCCTGCCTGCCTACCACCTTCATTTCTGCCTGCAACTTTCCTTAAAAAAAAAAAGAAAAAAAAAAAAAAAAGGTAACCAGTTTCCTACATGTAAAATGCTTTTGACATGATCTTTATATTGGTGTCGTTATCCTTATCCTGCATGTGGCTTGGGATTTTATTTACTGCAGAGATCTACAGAGACTTGGAGAACTTCAGTCTGAATTGGCAGGAGTAGCTGACTTCTCTGCTACTTATCTTCAGTGTCAGCTTCTTCTCATTAAGGTTAGTTTGGGTCTATTGTGTTCATGATTGTGTTCTGTGATGCCAAGAATGTACTTTAACAGATTGGGTATCTGAGACCATGCATGGAAAAATTTATGGTCTTATACAGCTATTTAGAAATGGAGAAATTATGTCCTCTTCAGTTGAATTTTATTTGTCTCAATAAAGAATTCTTAGTTCATATAGAAATCTGAATGTTTTTAGTTTGAGAGATTATCATTATATAATTAAAGCATATTGGATAGGCATTTTCATTAGAATCCTAAGGAATTGAATTTTTTTTAATAATTTGCTTAATAAAAAACTTAAGAACTTTTATGCTTTCTTTGATTAGAGTCAAATTAGTCAAAGATTGATCTAATTACTCTTAAAAGGACCAACTTCTTGGCATTTCATATTAGATTGCATACATACATTTGTGTGTTTATAGGTACCCTGATGCTGTTTGAGTTTGCTGAGTTGAAAAACCACTTAAACTAATTCAATAGCTTATATGTTCTGCAACAGAATTCTGCTATAAATTTAGGATTAGGACTTGGGAGAGTATTCTCATTTGATAAACTTTTATCTTGCCATTAGTTCCAAATATTTATCAGTCTTCAAAGTAATTAGAGATATTTTACCAAAGTCAGTATAAATAGAGGAGTTAGAAATTATTTCCCACTCTAAGATGAGTGAGCTTAGGGTTGTGCCAGTGTATAAATGTGAAGGTGAGTTTGCACACTGAAGTGAGTTGAGATTTGTCTTTTTTTTTTTTTTTTAAATTTAATATTTATTGGGGATAACTTTGTTTTAGAAAATAATATATAATCTAAAGCCATATGTGCAGCTGCTCTGTTCCTCATGTATATGTCCATATACCCTGCCCATTACCAAGTTACAAAGCATCTTTCACCATTGTCCATTGAACCCCACTACTACTTGCCTCTGCTACAAGATTTGTCTTTCAAATGAATATGCCTGTGTACCCAATACCATAGTCAAAATATAGAACACTTCCATTATCCAAAAAAGTTTCTTTTGCAAAGTTGTTGGCTTTTCCAATCTTCTATGAAACAGAACTGCTCTACTCCTTGGGGATAGATGACAGGATTGGTAACAAGCAATGTGTATGAAAGTCCTAAAGTCTGGTACATGGGAAATGTGTGTTGGTTTTCTTCCTTATATATTTGCTGTCTTCTCCCTAAAAATACAAGAAGGACTTGACACAAATTCACTTTTCTATAATAGCAAAAGATAGGTGAGGAAAAGAAAAGAGATTATTTCTAATAGGATCACAGAACTATGTTGTATACTCGGTGTAACAGCGTGGCAGGGTAAGGAACCCAGACTTAGAACCCAAGGCAGGCAAGTGCTTGATAATAAAGGAAGATCTAAATAAATTGTGGCCAGTATAGTATGTAGCCAGTAGTGATATTTTTTTTTTTTTCAAGGAAAGGTGCAGGTAGGAATGAATGCACATAAACAGGCAAGAAGGAGGAAAGAGGAGGAAGAAGCACTTTATTTCACTTAGCCAAACAACTTGGTTGTTCTCCCCAATCCAAGACATAAACCCGGGTCCTTGGGAAGTATGTGGACTGCACTTCGGCCAGAGACAGTTGACCAAATCTTTTCTCTACCAGTGCATGCCCAGATCTTTTATGAAGAAATATACCTGACAAAATATGGTATAATACTATGTACCCAAAAAGCATACAGAATGATATATGCTTCCTGACTACAGCTATATTAAAAAATAAGCATATGAGAAATGATTGGAAGTAAAGATTCAAAAACAATAACTGTTAAGGGTTGTATGACTCGGGTAATTAAAAAATGTCTTTATCTGTACTCTAGACCTACTTCTAATATGCTTCTATTAGGTATATGTGAGTATTAAGCACCTAAGATGTTAGTTCAAATTGAAATTCATTGTTAAGAACAAAAAATGTACTAGATTTCTTAGTATGAAAAAAATATAAACTGCCATAATTTAAAAGTTTTAATTTGCTATAGTAAAAGAATTAAATCTTTGATATACCAGGTTAAATTTGTTAAAATTAATTTCATCCATTTTTTTTGCTTTAAAAAATGTGATGACTAGAAAATGTAAATTTACCTAGGTGACTAACTTTACATTTCTATTGGACACTATGGATTCGTATATTGTTACATTATATCTGTATTTCAAAAGGACCCTCTGCGTGCTTTAGTGGCTTAATGCTTTAGCCTGCCAAATGCAATCCACTTTCATCCCAAGGACCCAACCCAGTACCTGGGGAAACAACCAAGGTGAACAACTTGTGTGAAGATCAATAAATGAATAGAATGCTTCTTTCTTCTCTCTATTCCTCCCTGCCTGTCTCCGATTGCCTTCATCCCTGCTTGTACATTTTCCCTTTAAGAAAAAAAGGACCATGAAAAAAAGAGGTTCTAGCAGAGTTCTAGAATTGAGAGGTGGCATCATGAGAGTCGATAGTAGACAGGAGCAAGCTGGAAGGTAAACCAGTGCACTTACTGATAGTTTTGAAAATAAAACGATTGAGAGAGAGGAATCTAGGAAAACTCCTTGATTTCTAGTTTGGGTATATTGATAGTAAGGTGTGATGGGTTGTTCAAAGGATGAGTCTGGAGCAAAGGAAAAAGAACCACAATCAAGAACAGGAGTCTAGGTGGTTCAAGGTCATCTAGTGGCTCTGGGAACAAGGGGAACCCAGACAGATTTACCATAATTTCCAGAGTTGAAACCAGGGCCAATTGGAATATCACCAGGCCCAGCAGTGGGACGGGGCCTGTGCTCAGACATGGAACAGGAATGGAATTGTTTAGGGATGAGTGTGGGTGTATAATACTCACATTGGGGAAACCTGCATCCCTCTCTGACAATTTGGTGTGCTAGTTTGTTGAGTGTATATTTGCCCAAATTAGCTTTTAGCAAATTGCTTGAAACCAGGACAGAATTTTAAACCAGGCAGGTCTCCAGGACATTGTTGCTAAACCAGGACAATCCTGATCAAACCAGGACGTATGGTAACCCTAGGCCAAGAGCCTCAGAAGCTGACTTGCCTGGTAGTGAGACCTGCATGGCTCCTGCATTCTGCTTGCAAGTACTGGTTTGGGATGTAGGGCTTATGGACCAGGAGTGGGATTGAATGGGCAGAAATTCTCTTACCCATATCACTGGTTTCCTCTTTCTCTATAATACAGTGAGGGCTTATTGTCTTAAAAGAAGATTGAGGAGTCCTAATGACAGATTTTAAAGGCAGAATAAACACCTAAGTCTCAAATGATATGCCAGTCTTTGTGATCTCTGAGTTCTGTCCTTTTCTGGTATGTCTGTGTAGGCCTTGCAGGAAAAGCTATGGAATGTGGCCGCCCCGTTGTATTTGAAGCAGAGTGATTTGGCCTCAGCAGCAGCAAAACAGGTAAGCTTATTGAGACCTTTTCCTCAGACAGATGTCTGTCCAGGAATTGCCTTGTCCAAGTTAGAGCCAGAGGTCTTCACATATTCTATATATCTACTGTACCTTCTCTAATTTCAGCCTGTGGCAGAAGTTAGTAATAGGAGAAGAAACATAGTTAGGTGATACAATACTGGCTTTGGAGTTAGGGGACCTCAATTCTAGTCCCAGGCTTATCTCTAATTTGCTTTGTGATGCTGAGTAGGTTACTTAACTTCCCATCATTTTTTCTTCCTTTGTAAAATATGGCAGCTGAATGAGATGATTTCTAAGATTCTTTTGTGTTGTAAAGTTTTATCAGTTTGTATTTCAGATATACTGAAATCCAAAAAATACTATCATGAATCTTTGATCTGAAAATGTGACTGAACTAATTTTGAGGTTGTTTATGTTTTTAGCCTGTAATGTCTGTTGAATATTAAGACATCGTATGTTTCTCCCCCATTAATTAAATAATATTTAGTTTTATTTTCCTTGCTTGAATTTCTTTTTTTTTAGTTTTGAGAAGTTTTCATCATTCTTAGGCATTGGGCTTTGGTGAACTCTTCAGGGTCTTGTTTTCTGGAAAGTAAGTCTGTATAGTATCTGGTGATTATGACTCTCTAGGGAGCTCATGATGGTGACAATGATTGTTCCGTTACAGTAAACCATTTCAATTTTAATTAACCCTCTAATAATCCCATTAGATAGGAATGTGTATTAAGTCCATTTTATAGATGATACAAGGCTCAGCAAGGTTAAATTCACAGAGCAAAAAGTAATAGAGTATTAGGCGTAGAGTCCAGATCTTCTGATATCCAGAATTTTCTTTCTACTACACTGTCTGATCTCTCATCTGATCTAAACCCCCTCGCAGACCTACTATGTGGAGTAGAACTTAAGAACTAGAACCTTAAAATGGACCATGTTGGGAAGCATGGGGCCAAGGAGCAGTATGCTAGAAGATAGAAAAGGAATATATTAATAATATAATAATATTCTATGTGTCAGACGCTGCTCTAAGCACTTTTCATGCCCCATTTAATCTTTTAAATTTTCCGATCTTGTGTTTCCTCCCCTGTTAACAGTTTGGACATCTGAGGTACGCTGTAATTAAGTAATTTGTTTTCCTGTCAGTTGTATGAGGGTCTGGAGTCATTTCTGTGACCCTAAAGCCTTCAGAGGAGGGCAAGTACATAGGGGAAGAGAAGTATCGTTTGGATGAGAGTCGCTGTTTTGGATGGAATAGAACTAGAGCTAAGGTCAGACATTATTTCTGCACTTATTGCCTCCTCAAACTCTCTTCAACAGATCAGACCCATAAAATAGCCTATCTGGACAACTAACAGGTGGTTAAATGGTTTCTGATGCTCAATTCTTGAGGACTTTTCCTGGAGACTATGTTTCTGTACATTTGTTCCCATAGCACAGTGCGATTGGTTTAGGGTAACAAGCAATGCTGCACCATTTTATCAGTGATTGAACTTTCATGTCTCATGAGACTGACGTGATTTTATCAGACGAAAGTTTATATTGCTAAAAGTCAGTTTTCACAAGAATTACAATATTAATTTCTCTCAACATATTTTAATTTCTGTAAAATTACACTAATTTCTTTCAACATAGGCATTTAAAAGTTACAGAATTAAAGCATAGTCATTAAAAAAAAACTCAGTTCAGAGTTTCACCTTAGAATTCTGTGCTGTTCTCACATAAGGCTATTATGATATTTTTGCTGATCACTGCTTAACCTTTTCCTTATAGATCATGGAGGAAACTTACAAAATGGAGTTCATGTATAGTGGTGTGGAGAGTAAGCAAGTGGTGATTATACATCACATGAGGCTGCAGGCCAAAGCTTTGCAACTTGTAGTAACGGCGCGAACAACTCGAGGGTAAGATTTGCAGCAGGCCACGGGAGTGGCATTGTGCTGTCATACATTCCAGATGCATTTAGAGATCTCACCACAGTTAACAATAAGTTAAATAATGGTTAGAAAATATGAGCTAAGGAAAGTACAATCTATTCATTTTTTTAAGATACTGCAAGTTCCCTATGGGGGTCAGATTAAAGCCTTGAAAAAGCCCACCATCGGAGTCTACAGCATAACAGAACTTCTTCATCTGGTAACGAGGACGATGTGTATGATTCTTCAAGAATTTGGTACCAGAAGCCACTTTTTCTCTTCTGAAGGGACTCAAACTAATTCAGGCAGTGAAGACAAATTAAGAGAATGCAGTGCACAGTGACAGCACCTTGTTCCAATCCTGACCTCTCTATTTACTAGTTGTTTGATTAGACAGGCTTTTTAACCACAAGGTACCTTGTTTCCCGCTCCGTAAAAAGAGAATGATGAGACTGTCTCAGGGGTCTTCCATGAAGAATGAGTGGCACTTAGTACGGTACTTGGTACGTTATTAAGAATGCAATAATGGTGGCTAGTAGACTCTCTAATCATGGGACTTGCCATATTTCATTGATTCTAAAATACGAGTCAGATTTTTTAATGGTGTGCCATAATTTGAAAGTGTTTCTTGGTGAAAGCTGTATCTTAAGAATTGATGATATTGGTGCACCTCGCTGATGTAGCGGTTAATATGCAGCCTCCAACCAATTCATCCCAAGGACCCAGGTTTGTGATCCAGGGCTGGGGACACAACCAAGATGAACAATTAAATAAAATGTCTACCTACCTGCCTTCATTCCGGCCTGCCCCTTTCCTTTAAAAAAATGGTATTTGACTCAAATTGTTTAGCTCCAGCTTGCCTACTACTACTCTTTTTGTACTACAGTTGTCTTTTAAAATTCTTTGTTCTGGCGCACTGCGGTGCAGCAGTGGTTAGGTCAGTTGCCTCTGAAGTAGCAAGTCACATACCCCTGGGTTTGAGTCCCGGGTTGGGGTGGGGGAACAACCAGTATAAACAACTAAATAAAAATGAAATGAAGTCCTTCTTTCTCCTTTCATTTTCTGCCTGCCTGCCTAATTGCCTTCATTGCTGCCTGCATGTCTGCTTAAAATAAAAAACATTAAAAAATAAAACTTCGTTCTATTTCACTATTTACGTGATCAGAATACATTCTCCAATCATTATTTTTTCAGAATTAGTGTGTAAGTAATATACTCACTGAGACCTTGTAGTCAAACTGCCTTTCTTTTGTTCTCATGCATAAATGGAATTTTCCATGATTCTGTAAATATATTGTTGCTTTTCAGTGTGCTTGTTTGCCTTTTAATGTTTCACTTAGGATGTCTGATGTTGGGGGAGGTTCTCTTCCCTTTTGTAGGTAGCTTATTTTTCCTGGCTCAAAGCTGTAAACTTTTTCTTTTTAGAATTCAGAAATTCTACCAGAATATGTGTAGGTATGTGTTTCCTTTCCATATTCTTTCTGCCCTTTCAGTGGCTTGAATTTGCAACTCTGTTTTTAGTTCAGGGTTTTTTTTCGTCTAATATTTCTTCAATTACTGCTTTTTCTATTCGTTCCAGTTTCTCATACTGGATGTGTTATCTTCTGAAACAATTTTCCCTATATCTTATCTTTCCTCTCCTAATTTTAACTTCGTTTTTTTACTCTATATTGAGTAAATTCCTTAATATTCTCTTTTATTTTACCATTTCAGTTTTCATCATTTTTCATCCTAGTATTCATTGACTATTGAGTTGATTTTTTTATTACTGTGTGTTTCCAAGTGTATCTTCTTCTCTCTACCTTTTTTGTAGCTTTTCTTGCTTCATCGATGCCATATCCCTTCCCATGTCTTCTTAAATCTCGGTGTTTTCTGTGCTTTCTTGCCTTGGTCTCACACTTCCCCTGCTGTGCTTTCTTGCCTTGGTCTCACACTTTCCCTGCTGTTTTGACTCTCACTGAGGGAAAAATGGGGAATTTTTATTGTTAGAAGCCTATTTCTTGAACTTATAGACGAAGCTGCCTGCTCACCTATCTGGAGTTTGGGAAGAGATCCCAAATCTTTTTGCATTTTACTTCTTACAAGTGCTTCAAGTCAGTTCTATATAACTAGGCAAAAAAATGGCGCTACTTGGCCAAATTGTTTTCCTTTAAGCATCTGCTTAGCTGGAATTCTCCCTTCTGTTCTTCTCACCCCGGTGGTCTTCAGTAGGTTAACCTCACTACCAAATTTCAGTTCCTTTTCGGATAATTTAGTAGAGCTTAAAAGTTTCAAGTGCTACCTTTTTCTTTTAGGAAAATAATTCAAATGAATGTTATTTGTAGAGTAAGTTTCATTTGCCATTTCTAATTCATTCAACAAATGTTTATTGAATGACTGCTTGTGTTGGGAAATCTAATGAATAATATAAAACCCCTCCTTTTATGGAGTGTACATCGTAGTGGAAAGACTAATCTGAGTTGAGTGCCCTGTGACTCAGATGTAGAAGCCTGTGCTTGGGTGCAGTAAAGCCCAAGGTTTCCAGCTTGGGGCTGATTGATGGGGGACAACTAAAATGAGTAACTAAATAAATAAAATCTTCCTCCTTTCTCTTCCTTCCTGCCTGCCGTCATTCGTGCCTATCTTCCTTCCTTCTTAAAAAACTAACAAGACTAATCTGGGTAATTAAGAACCTTGACAACATTCTCTTATGTTTTCATATAAGAAAAGAATCTTCATCTTGCTTTTCTTCATTGGAACTTTACTCCTCCAATAAATAATATATTAGTGAAAATAAATGGGAAGTTTCATGTAGAAATAAAAAGAATATGCAAAAATTAAAATTAAAATTATGGTGCGCCTGAGTGACATAGTTAATTCTTGTGGCCTCTAGCTGACACGGTTCACATATATTCTAGGGACCTGGATTCAAGACCCAGGGCTGGGAGAAATAGCCAAGATGAGCGGCTAAATAAAGTGCTTCTTTCTTCTCTTTCTTCCTGCCTATGTGCCTGCCTGCCTGCCTGTTCTCCTTCATTCCTGCCTGTACGTTTTCTTTTATTAAAGAAAAAAAAAAGTGGAGAAAGGGGTAGTACGTTTTATGATTAGTAAGTTACATAGCATGTTGCCTGTATTAAGATATGCAGTAAGCTTTAACTGAAATGGAATACTCCGTGTGTTATGAGACTGATAAAGTCAAGATAACGAGGAAATTAAATAGTCTGGCTCCGTGGGGCAAAGTAATACCACACCTCCTCCCCTTCTGCCTGAAAATTTGACTTTTGGTTAAGTTTCTAGGTCTGTTTCCTACAAACCCGGTGGTGCTTAGTATATTATTAGTTAATACTATTATTGTAAAAAATGCATGTAAACTAGAAGAAAGTATAAATGAATTATAATTTACCTGCTGCGGATTCCATAGCTTTGGGCTTTATTGAGTGCAGTGATTCTTGTAACTGGTCATATACCTTGGGGGGACACTGGAAGGTAGGCATAAAGTTGTAAGAGATATTAGCAGAGTGTGCCCTTGTGACTGAGGCAGAGACACTGGCATGTGGAGCACATAAAGCCCACGGACCTGAGTTCCAGCCCCAGGGCCAGTGTGAAAAAAATGAATAACTAAATAGAATAGGATGTTTCTTCTTCCTTCTCTCCTTTCCTCCCTTTCTCCCTCCCTCCCTTTCTCTCTTGAGAAAGACAAATACAGAGAGAGAGAGAGACATGCAGAGAGAGAGACATGCAGAGAGAGAGAAAGAGACAGAGACAGAGAGAAGCATCTTTGGAGCATGAGGCTTCTAAAACAGCGTAGGCTCCACATCCATTACATGTAGATCTCATCTCCTTGGACTCAAGCTGAAATCTGCAGGGTTAGAGTCCCCACACAGCCATGTGGACTGCTGAATGGACTGCTGTAAGGACTCAGGAAGAGAAGCAATGTGGCACTGCTCTGCCTGCACACAGTATGCCTGTATTATATACTTTTAAACATTTTCTTTTTAAGGAAAGGTTCAGGCAGGAATGAAGGCAAGCAGAGATAGGCAGGAAGAGAGGGGAGAAACAACATTTTATTTTATCTTTTATTTAGTTGTTCACACTGGTTATTTACCCTGGACCTGGGACTCTACCCTGGGGGTTTGTGGCCTGTGCTCCTTTGGAGGCAGTTGACACCATATTATATCCTTACCTGAATCTGGTACCTACTGGGGTTTATGATAGTCTTTGATTTTGAGTGTTATTGACCCTAATGAACACTATATATTTTTAGTATGGTCTTGGGACCCTGACAGATTATTTCCCCCAGTTCTATTAGGAGTCTACTCTTTCTCTTAGAGATAATTTTTATACTGTAATTTTCTTATTCTCCTTTTATGTAAGCTTACATTTTGGGGACTTGGGTCCTCACTCCTCAGTTTACAGATTTTACAAGCTAGTTGTGTTTTTGAGTTCCTTTTCTCCTTTTCTTTTTTCTTTAGAATTGAGCCTTTGTTTGGGATGTGTGAAAAATTTTTACAGGAAGTGGACTTTTTTCAGAGGTAAGTATTTCACTAGTCTTCTAGCATATTAAATATTGGTTATGCAAAGAATAATAAACAAGAGTGATCGCAAGCCAGAATCTTTGGTTTAGCCCATGAAACCAAACTGCTGTCTGTGGCAATGTGCTGTAAATTATGTATTTTCTTTTGTGGTATATAGACTTTTTTAAAGTTAACATCAAACCTAAACATAGAATAAAATAATAAAAACATCAGTAATTATTTGGATTCAGCATTCAGCTGTTCCATATAAAGACAAATGTTGTCTGTCATAGACTTGTATTTTTTTCCCATTTTTCTTAAACTGGCATATTTCTTTATAATATACAAAATAGTATTCTCTAATTCTGTAAGTAACTTTTATTTGTAGAATAGGCATGTTTCCTCTGAGTTTTGTGTGAAGCAAATTGATTAAATCACATGAAGAAGATGAATGGAAGACTTGGCAAAGAAGTGGGAGTGAGGTAGTGAGTGACCAGACCTATGACTTGCTGGTAATAAAATATCAGGAGGAAGGCACTGACAGGTGTAAAAGTACTTGATTAAGTCTTTATTTCATTCTTCCACTCCTTGTCCTTCTGAACTTTACCAAATCTGAGGTTTCTGTGACTACACTTCTATTTCTTTTTTAAATATTTACTGAGGTTACTTTACTTTACAAAATGATATGAACTCTTATGTACAGGTTCTCCATTCCTCAAATCTCATTCTTTTTCGCGAGTGATAATTGCTTCTTCTAGGGCTGGGTTGCAATACTACGCATTGCTGATAGGTGTTGCTCTCCAGCAAGTGATCCAATCTAGCTTTGCTCTTTTAAGATCCTGACTTCAAATCTGAACTTTGTTCTTGCCTTACTTTTGGTTTTAGGTTTTCAAGGTAGAGAGTCTGTTTTTGCATTATTGGGTTGGAAAATTTTTTGGAAGGGAGAGAGCTCTGAATTGCCAAAGTTCCTCATCTGTTGTTTAGAATTGCACATTGTTTTTTAATTCAGCTTTTGAGTCCCTGCACTGATATCACTTTCTCATTGAAATATCTTTTGACTATCTCCTTCCTTAAGGCAGAAGTACTGTAGCATTTGTCAGAGCTGGGGATAAATAACTATTTTTAAACCTCAGTGCAGCATCATCTTCTCTGAGTCTCAGGGTTCCTGCTACTTGAATTAAGTGCCAATAAGAAAGGCTTGCTTTTTTACTCCCCTTCCCTTTTGCTCAGTATTATATCCCTGGTATATAGATATATATTGTTAAGTTCTAAAGACATATTTGTTAAAAATAATCTATAATACAAAAAAATAATTCTATTGATGAATAAGATTGCTTGGAAAATTTAATAAGATAAAACACTTAAGAGTATATGCCTGGCACATTTGGATATTCAATAAACAACCTGTTAGCATCATCAGGTTGTTAAGGTTTAATCATCTAGGTATCTGATTTTCTTAGTCTGGAACCATGAGGTCCTCCATTTCATCACTTTTGCTCCTCAGGGCTTGACAGATGTTTGGGGCTCATCCTCATACATAGTTGGTTGCTTTTGTTTGTTATTCCAGGTGTTTCATTGCTGATTTGCCCCAACTGCAAGACAGCTTTGTGGACAAGCTTCTTGACCTTATGCCCCGACTCATGGGATCGAAACCTGTGGAAGTGGTCAAAATTCTCCAGACCATGCTACGGCAGAGTACCTTCCTGCACCTCCCACTTCCAGAGCAGGTCAGGGTCTGTCCTGCCCTGCAGGCCTGCTCTATCCAGACATTCACAGCTGCACGCCGGCTGATCTTTGACCATTGGCGTGTAGGGTCTTTTCTCTGATTGGCTCCTGCACGCCCACCTGTAAAGAGACAGAAAGGCAAGGATCATGTTTTGTCGCATAGAGATAAACTATCTTTAGATTCATTGTATTTTCTCATTTCTTATAGATCCACAAAGCCTCAGCCACCATTATTGAGCCCGCGGGCGAGTCAGACAACCCTTTACGGTTTACATCTGGGTTGGTGGTGGCCCTGGATGTCGATGCAACTCTGGAACATGTACAGGATCCTCCGAGCACTGTGAAGGTCCAGGTCTGTCCAGCTTTGCATCTCAGGGAGCTGCTAGAATGACTCTGCTGGAGCATTTAACTCTAATATTCCTGTAATCTATTTGAGAGGTAGAAACTGAGAAAGGAGAAGAGATAAGTCTTTATGGAAAAGAGCTTGCACATGAATCCTACCTACTACTGAGTATGATCTGGAGAAAGTTAGACTCTGAACCTCAGACCCTAGAACTAACAAATAGTAATAGTTCACATTGAATAAGATGATGTGTATAAAACCCCTGGTATTCATTAAGGGCTTACTATATGATAGGGCCTTTTCTGTTCTTATAATGTAGCATTAAGTTGAACGTTTTAGGGCTACAAACAAATTACAGCTCTTTTTCAGGCTGTGGATGGGTCATTTTGGCAAACAAATTCATTGAAAAAGCAATCAACAGGGAATATTTTTCCCTAAATTACATCGACACATTAGAGACACTTGAGAGTTGCAATAGAGACACTAATTTATTTAGACTCTATAGTTAAGGCCCACAAAGAGTGCTTTCCATTCATCTACCCACCTGCCCACCCACCCCGCCATCTGTCATGGGCTAATGCTTACTCTGCACATGCTAAGTGTGAGGGTTGCAGAGGTAAGTATGTCTGAGTTCCTGGCCTCAGGGCATTCAGTTTCCGTGAGACACAGAGACACAAATGGGCTGGCAGTTACAAAACAAAAGTTGTCATTGGCTTACACAGACACAGGAAAGGTTAATACTGTGGCCTCTTACTAAATACCTGATGGCTCACACAATGTAGGCCCAGCTTTGGAAGCTCACCTGCAACACTGCCTCTTAAAATGAGACACAACTGTTTACATGAACTAACCTGTTCTCAACAGTAAGAGATCGATTGATTCAGTGAAAAAATGGAGCAGTCTATCAATTCAGCTTCTGTGAAACTTCTTGGAAGTTTCAGTGTTGGTAATGAAGGGGAGCAGCAGAATGTGGCACCCCAAAATATGCCTCTTTGGTGTAAGGATTATTTGGGGATTTTTTTTTTTAATGAGAAAGGAAGCAGGTAGGAACTAAGGCAAGTAGGAAGGTAACATAAAGGGAGAGAGAGGAGGAAGAAACATTTTTTCTTTATTTAGTTGTTGTGACGTAACACTCAAGATCCCAGGGTGTGCTTGGGGATGACTGTTTTTGAGAGGCTGCCAACACAAGACAGTCTTTGAAAGCAGTGTAGACATTGTCCTTTTGTGAGGAAAATTTACACTTATAAGGAAAATCTCTTTGTGAGGGTGTCATTCTTTCTGTACTTGGAAGAAAGTACTAAATCTCTAGAAACTTTTATCAATGGAGAAGAATAGGACTTAAAATTCCATGACACTCAGACTGTCCTTTACTGTGTTTTGCCTGATATTATCCCACGACTACCCCACCCCCACCCACTCTAACATCTTTCTTGTGTCTTTAGTGGAAGATGGTATTTAAGATGATTACTTGAGCCATTTTAATAAGTTACTTAGATTTTTTGGATTCTCTCATGTTTATAGGAGGTATATATTTATTAAACTTTTTTTGTTTTCTTCCTTTTATCTGTCATTTATTATAGGGGATGGGTGTCTCAGCCAAGAACCCAGAAGAGTGAAGGGAAAATTAATTTTCCTTCCCTACAGGATTTTTTACAATTTGGGGCTTCTATAAAAAATCCCACATACATTATATTATATTATATTATATTAATACAGGTATATATATATTTTACACAAATACATACAGAGAGAATACTGTTGAAAATAACTTCATTTGGGACTTGTGGAGGCTGAGGAAAAGAAAGACTATGCAAAAGCTAAAGGCTAAAAGAGTTGTTGTAAGCAGAAGGTGCTGAATAGAAGTAGGGATGTGAGCACTGGCAAAAGGTGTAGAGGCAAAAATGGCCTGGAGCAGGCAAGAAGTCTTCCTGGAAGAGAAGACGAATCAGGCCCCTGAAGGTGGTGATAGTGCCTGTCTGTGGTGACAGTGGAGGAAAAACTCCTGCTGTCTTCCCAGCAGGAGTTACTATAAGTCATGACGACAGAAAATGAATTCTGAGCTGGCCGTGAAGTTGTCCTGCAGTTTGTTTCCCCCACGTTAGTGTCTACCTACACTTCAGAATTTCTCAGGAAGTATTAAAAAGTTCTCATGTACAGATCTCAGCCGTTATCAAACTAAATCAGAATCTTGAGAGTAGAACTCACAGTATTAAGAACTCATAGGTGATTCTAATGTGCTGCCAGGGTTGAGAGCCAGTTTTACATTGTCCCTGGAAAGAAGTTCACTGACCAATTAAGCATAAGTGATATTGCCAGCAGGTTATTTATAGGTCATCTACTGGGCCCTACTGAAAACTCCTCTCCGAAGCCGCTGCTCTGCATGCATGGCCGCACTGGATACCTCTACAGGCTGGGAGATGGGAAAATTGCTGCTTTGTGGTGGGACCGTTTTGTTGGTTGGAAAATGCTGTCCATTCCAGCCAGCATGCCGGAACACCTCTTCTGTTCTTGACGGTGTGTTAGGTGCTGGGATGTGGCAGTGAGCATGACAGGGATTGCCTCTAGATTACGCTCGCTATTTAAAATAACATGCATTTGTTCTTTAAAGCAGACCCTACAGGAACTCCATTCATAACATTTTTCTGCATAATTCAGGTTTTTATATACCTGATAAGAGGAGATGTAGTTTTTTAGTTCTGAAATTCTGAATATAGGCCATTTTTTTCATTCATACAGGCCATTTTCTTTCCCTGACTTATAGGTCACAGGTTTCTTAACTGCATTCTTGGGAGTAGTAGAAGAAAGCAGGAAGACTTCCCGTGATCATTTCGCAGAGGAATCAAGACCTTTTACTAAGAACAATTTTGCTGAGAACTCAGGGAGCTTCTGCTCCCTTGTTTTCTTTGCATGTTCATTACTGTTCAGACTCTCCCCAGTCCCTCTTTAAAAAAAAAAAAAAGAAAGAAAAATGAAGTAGAGCGCCCCCATGTGTCTCAGGCAGCTAAGGTATAGACCATGTAAAGCCCAAGGACCCAGGTTCAAGACCTGGGACTGGGGGTAAAAATCAAAGCAAATGAAAAAAGAAGTCCAAGTACTTGTTTTTAAAGATAACAAATATCAGGAAATGGGACACCTGCATCTCTCTTCTGTAGTAGGGCCTGGAGCCTGGAAATAGAGTGGGGAATAATAGTAGTAGCTTTGAATAGGAAGTTAGGATTGGAAGGAGGTCCCAAGATCTGAGGGGATATGAAAGATTATGGGCAGGTGGGCTGAAACATGCCTCCTAGACTTGCAAAGTTGAATGACCTGTGTGGTTCCGGTGTCTTTACATAGCCCAGGTCCTGTCTGGTTAAGGTTAAGCTTGATTTGTTCATTTGAACCCTGTGCAGGGTAACAGGCCCTTTCACAGAAAATTTTTGAGACCTCCCTGGAATGCTGAGGAAAGAACTCTGCTGTAGTTTGTGAACTTTGAAGAACTGGCTAGTAATTTGAGCAGTCATTGAGCGCTGTCTCTCTGTAAAGAGAGATAAAACAGCTTCCTGGTGCACTCTGGTGGAGTAGCAGTTGGGTCAACTGCCTCTGAAGGAGCACAGGCCATATACCTCTGGGTTCAAGTCCTCAGTCTGGGTCCAGGTAGAAACAACCAGGGTGAACAACTAAATAAAAATGAAAAAAAACAAAATGCTGCTTCTTCCTCTCTCCTTCTACTTACCTGCCTACTCGCCTTCATTCCTGCCTACTTTCCTTAAAAAACACAAACAAAAACAAAAAGAATCTTCCTAGCTGCTTGTAATCTAGTGGACAGAATACAGTTACAAAATATACTCTTAATATTTATGGCCCTCTGAACAGATGGGTGCTGGATCATAATATGATTCAGAGGGAGGGTCATTCCCTGGTGGTGCCTGGAAAGGTTTTTCATGTTCAGGATTATTATTTTACATATCCTGTCCTTTTTTCCCCCCTCTTTACTTTCTCCAGCAGAAACAAGTTCATTATTAGGGATAAAATTGAGGACTCATAGGCAAGTTTCTTTGGGGTGTATGTAGAGAGACTCTGGGTAATAACATCAAATCTGTATGTGTATACATACACCATATTATCTTTTTTCTTTTCTTTTTTTTTTTTTTTTTTTTTTTTTTAAGGAGAGGTACAGGTAGAAATCAAGGTGAGTAGGCAGGCAGGAAGAAAGACAAGGAAAAGGTACTTTATTTATTTTATTTAGTTGTTCATCATGGTTGTACCCCTAAACCCAGGTCTTGACCCTGGGTTCTTGGGGTGTATGTAGGTTACATCCAATGGCCTCATCTGCCAGGCCACCAGGGCGTACCCACACCACGTTTTCATTCATTCATTCATTCATTCATTCATTCATTCATTCATATTAGGATGCTTCCATGTCTTAGCTGCTGTAAATAATTCTACAGTGAACATAGGGGTACAGATCTTTTCCGATTAATGTTCTTGTTCTCTTTAATATATGGACCCAGAAATAGAATTTTTTAATCATGTGGTAATTCTATTTTTAATTTTTTGAGGAACCTCATGCCGTTTTTTAGAGTGACTATTACCAGTTTGTATTCTCACCAACAGTAACCATAGCCTCAGTAATACTCGTTTCTTATCTTTTGTCTTTTTAAGAGGAAGGAGGGCAGGCAGGTAAAGAGGAGAAGGGGGAAAAGTGTTTTCATTTCTTCATTTTGGTGTCCCTGCCCCACCCAGAAACCTAGGTCCCTGAGCCTTCCATGGTCTACGCCCCAGCTGCCAACTTAGCACCTCAGCCACCAGGGCGCACCTGTTTCTTGTCACTTTGATAACAGCCATGCTAATGATGAGATATCTCATTGTGATATTTATTTGCATTTCCTTCATTAATGCCGTTGGACATCTTTCCATGTACCTGTAGGGTTTCTGTATGTCTCTTTTCTTTCATTTTAGCAGTTTTTAATGAAAGTTTTATCAATTATTCATGCATCTTCTCAATAGTTTCTTGCTAATATTTGCCCTTTTCCTTTTTTACTTGGTGAGATTTGGCTTTGCAGTCAAGGATCTTTTTGGAGTCTTTGTCCATGTATAGTCTTGTGATGACCAGTTTGCTGGATGAATGGCCATGTGGACTGCAGTGCCATCACCACTCCTGTTGCACTCGTTCACTGTAGGTGGCACATTCCTTCCTGTAAACTTGGACCACTTTGCCAGTCTGCTGCCCTTTGTAGTATCCTCATCGAAGCTGAACTTCATCATCCTTTCAGATGGGCATGGGCCAAACACTGCTGCTCTCAGCTCTTTGGAAGGAGGAGAAGACATCATCTTCCTGTGAATGTGGGAAGGTTCATTGAAACGGCTTCTACAGTTCTTGCTCTCATCTATAGTCACAAAGGGATTGACCTTCATTTTGGCCACTTGCGTTTCAGCAGTGACCCAAAAGGGAAGGAGTACATGTTTTCTTTTGAAAAAAGTCTATTCAAATATTCTGCCCATTAAAAAAAATTGATTGTTTTTTGTTGACTAATATGAGTTCTTTATATATTTTGGATATTAGCTCCTTCTCAGATATACGATTGAATGATAATTTTTTTAAAGGAAAAATATGAAGACAGGAATAAAGGTGAGTAGGTAGGCAAGAAGAGAGAGGAGGAAGAAGATTTTATTTTCACTTAGTTGTTCACACTGGTTGTCCCCCCCTACCCCAACCCCAGCCCCCCAGACATGAACCTGGATCCTTGGGATGTACATGGACTTTGCTTGTTCAGAGGTAGCTGACCTAACCACTACTTCACCAGGGCCGGCCAAGTAAAAAAAAAATTGGTTTTTGCTTTCCTGGCCATCTAGAACTTTTCCATGGTTTTCAAAGTCTGCACCTTTGCCACCTGAGTCACAGGGAAAGCTGATTTTCAAATATTCTCTCCCATTCCATAGACTGCCTTTTTGCTATAGCTGTCTTCCTTTGATGTGCAGAAGCTTTTTAGTTTGATGTAATCCCATGTGTTTATTTTTGCTTTTCTTGCCTTTGGTGTCAGATTCAAAATATCATTGCCAAGATATTGATGAACTTACTATTATTTCCTGTGTTTCCTAGGAGCTTTGTGGTTTTAGATCTTATGGTCAGATCTTTATTCCATTTTAAGTTTATTTTTGTGTATGGCTTGAGATAGTGGTCCTTTATCATGTGGCTGCCCAGTTTCTGGTGCCTGTACTTACTAGAGACACTTTATTCTTATCACTCGTTCCACATGAATTCAGGAAACATTTACCAAGCAGTTGTTGCTTGGTGCCGAGGCATGGGATGATGAGATGTTGGCAACATTGCCTCCCCTCGAAGCTCAGTCTTTTGTGAAGGCTGGCATCGTCTTTCTTTCCTTCCTATTTGGGGGTTCACGAGAGATACCACCACCAATTTTTCTAAAAGCTCATGACTCTCCTGCCTTTTTTTCTCATTTCTGTCCCTTCTTAGGTCTTATATCCAGATGGCCAAGCTCAGATGATTCACCCAAAGCCAGCAGACTTCCGCAATCCTGGCCCAGGGCGGCACCGGCTTATTACTCAGGTGTACCTCTCCCACAATGCCTGGACAGGTAAGGAGCCAGCAGTCCAGGGTGGGCAGGAGAAGATGCTCCTGAGGGTCACACCCACCCTGAGGCATGTGTCTTTTTGCAATTTGGAAAATACATGATTACATAAGGACTATTGAGGATTGGATTTAAGGAGTTTAAAATCTTAAATTGTTGTTGCCCCTGGTGGCGTAGCAATTAAATCTACAGCCTCCATCTGGCATAGTCCACGTGCATCCCAAGGACCTGGGTTCACAAACTGGGACTGGGGATCACAGTCAACATGAACAAGTAAATGAAAAGTTTGCGTGTCCTGGTGGAGCAGCGGTTTGGTCAATTGCCTCCAAAAGAGCAAGCCGTAGACCCCTGGGTCCAAGTCCCAGGGCCAGGGGGTGGGGTGGGGGGGTGAAACAACCAGGGTGAGCAACTCAATAAAAATAAAATAAAAATGCTTCTTCCTCCTCTTTCTTTCTGCCTTCCCATTCGCCTTCATTCCTGTCTGCACTTTTCCTTAAAAAAAAACAAACAAAAAACAGGAAAGGTGCAGATAGGAATGCAGGCAGGACAGTGGAGGAAGAAGCACTTATTTTACTCAGTTGTTCTTCCTTGTTGTTCACTCTGGCCCTGAGCCATGAACCCTGGTCCTGGGGATGTATGTGGACTGTGCACTTGACTGAAGATGCTGACCAAACAGCTCCTCCACCAGGAAGCACCACACCTGTCCTTTAAAAAGTAAAAATAAAAGCTCAAACCAGTATGCCCCGGTGGCTCAGACTTTATCTCCAGTGTAGTCCACATAAAGCCTGAGGGCCCAGGTTCATGACCAGGGCTCAGGGGGAACAACCAAAATCAACACCAAAATGAATTAAAAAAATGCTTCTTCCTCTCCCTTCCTTTCTGCTTTCCTGTGTTCTTGCTTTCATTACTGCCTGCCTTCCTTCTTCTTAAAAAAAAATTTTTAAAGGTTCAAATTGGATATATTTAGATTAATTTGCTTGATTGTACAAGTCACAGGGCTTTGTCAGAAGATACACAGGAGATGATTGTAATAGAGTGGAGGCTCCTGGAAATAATGCTGGGTGGGGTGCAGGAGACTATTTTTTGATCCTACGTCTGCCACTGACTTGTAGCAAAACCTTGTTTAAGTCACTTTCCCTTCTGAATCTGTTTCTCACCTTCAAAATGAGGGTGATAAGTCTCAGTTCACTGGTTGGTTCTAAGGGTTGCTCTGACTAGATATTAGACAGTTTTATATTTATTACCTAAAAACTTAAATCACCCTGTATGAACATTTCCTTTCACGCCCCTAAACAAGTAGAATGACAGCTGCTACTGTCCTCCCTGCCCACACGGGCTGTCTTGTGGGGTGATGCAAAGTAAGATGGTTTATTTTTGCTTTACCCTTCCCATTTAGCAACTCAGTAGAGCCTCTGTAATTTGTGGAAACACAGGAGAATGCATAACATTTGTTTTCAGTTGGGTTTTTTTTTTTTTTTTAATTCTTCAGCGTAAAATGGGAGAATACAGGTGCAAAAGATTACATTTCAAGCCTATAAGACTGCTTTGAATACTAAACAAAGAGATTGAATCTGCAGAATATAAAATGTGGGGATAGAATTGGCTTTAGTCATGTTTCCTATATAATTGAAGATGATTCAGAAGCATAATTGTGATTGGAGAAGGTGTGTAATGCCACTGAATTTAGTCTATTTTAGAAATAGGTAGATGCCTTCTGGAATTTTCTTTCACTGTTTTTATATACACAAATAACTTCTTTTTAGTTTTAAAGAAAAGGTGCAGGCAGGAATGAAGGTGAGTAGGTAGGCAGGAAGAGACAAGAAATAAACATTTTTATTTTATTTCCATTTAGTTGTTCACACTGGTTGTTTCCCCTGCCCCGAGACTTGAACACAGGGGTATTTGGCCTGCTCTTCTTTGGAGTTGGTAGATCTAACTGCTGCTCCACCAGGGCATGCCTAATGCCATTATTAATTATTTCTTACTATCAGGGGTGTTAGATAGGTACAGATGACTTTAGAAAATCCTCAGAAAGAACAAATGGTGTTGACGGTCAGCCCAAGCCCCTCTGGGGCCAGTGACCCTGAAACTGGCATATTGGCTTTTACCCAGGATCTGCCTCCCTGTGCATTGCTTACTCTATAGCCTTGATGTCTGGATGTTTTCTGCACTCTTTGCCAAACCTCTAGCCCCACAGGAGGCTGGAGAATTCCAATTCTAGTTGTTACCATGAAGGAATCCTAAATATGGGGAAAGAAGTACTGTGGAACAACATTGTTTTGGAAAGCCCATGGCTCAGAGAGGCCATTGACAGCATGTTAGGCACGCCCTGATGGCTCAGGTGTCAAAGCAGTCCGCATACAGCCCAAAGACCTGGGTTCGCAGCCCGGGACTGGCAGGGCGTTGGGGAACAACTGAAAATGAGTAAAATGCTTCTTCTTCCTCTCCCTTCCTGCCTGCTGCCTGTCTTCTGTCCTCTTTAAAAACTAAAATAATAGCATGTTAGAGCTCAAAAGAACTTGGAAGGTCATGAAGGATTTTCTGACTTGTCCCTGATCACACAGCAAGTCATTGCCTGAATCAGGGCTACAATCTGTGCTGTTTTTTTGGGTTGTTTTTTTTTTGTTGTTGTTATTTTTTCTGACATAAAGGTACAGGCAGGAATGAAGGTGAGAAAGTAGGCCAGGCAGGAGAGAGGAGGAGGAAGCATTTATTTATTTTATTTAGTTATTCATGTTTCCCTCAGCCCTGGGTCTTGAACCCTGCCCCTTGGGATGTAGGTGGGACTGCTCCCAGGTGTGCTAGACCGCTGGGCCACCGGTGCGCACCCCATGCTGTTCTGCATCTGAAGAATTTTACTTCATCATGGATCACCTCCTCTGAGAGGTTGCTACTACAAGTCTCTATTTTAATCCTCTGCATAGCACTTACTTGTGTCAAATATTTTCTCATTGAATTGTTTTTTGACTTTCTCTCCCATCAGAACATAGGCCCCCCTGGAACAGGGAATTGGCTCTTTATCTGTCCCTGTGTTCCCAGTGCCTCTCTATGTTGTGTCCTAGTGCCTCACGTGTTATAGGTGCTCAGTAAGTGATGAGACTTGAAACCAAATTTTAAATGTGCAGTTAAAATGCCTTAGTAGTTAGACTGACTTTGTGGTGGAAATTAGCATTCTGTTCTTCATTTGCAGATGCACACATGGAGGCCCATGTAGCTGATCGGTGGTGGCATTGAGGCTGCACTGATTTCCTAACTGCCAAATCCCTTGTTTCTTCACTGTTATATGCTTGAGACACTAAAATAAAACAAGTTCTCACCCTGAATGCGCCTTCACCTTCTTTCTCCTAACTGAGGAGACGGGGCCTGGTGTTGGGAGGGAGCTCCTCCATTCACTTCCTCAGCTGCTCCCTGCCAGGGCTCTCTCCTGAGAGGCAGGATCTGCCATGTCAGAGGCCTTGAACCACAGAGACCAGCTTCCGAATTCTGCCTCCCTTGCTGTGTGATCTGGAGATAATTATGTTATCTCTCTGCCTTATTTTCCTTGTCTATAAGATGGAAGTAATATATTGCTTAGAAGAGCTATTTTTCTAGGCATGATGAGTAGCTTCCAAGATTTGTCCCAGGTGATCTTTTGTCTTTTTCTCCCACTGTCTCCTTCCCATTGTTTCATTCCCCTGTCTGTGCCTCTGATGGCAGTGGCTTGAATTACCATTCTTAACCACAAATGGTGAGGGAAGAACAATGAGCTGGGCTGAGTTGTGGTTGGGCTTGGAGATAGCCACCTGGGGCAAAAGAGGCGAATGCAGTGGGAGAGGCCTGGGGAAGCACTGCGAAGTTCTAGGACTTCTGCCCTTGTTCATTTAGATCATTCATCTCTTATTCCTGCCCTCAGAACTTCTTAAGACTAGGGTTTTAATACTTGCACTTTTTGTTCTTCTTTATAGAAGCCACATGGTTAACAGAGAAACTGATGGCTTCCATTCATGAACTGGACCCAAATTCTGTCGCTGGTGTGGATTTGGGCCTTCACTTAGAATTCTCACAGCCTTGGGAATTTTGGGGAATTGTGATAGTCTTCCTTTCATGGTGTGGCAGAACAAGAATTCTGGGGGTTATGTGGTTGGCACAGAGAAAGTTCTGCTTCAGATCCTTCCTGGGCTCCCTCCTCAGTAATTCTGACACACTTAGAGTGTATATCATGTTCCATTTTAACTGTCTCTTCAAACCAACAGTTACCAAGTTGAGGGAGGTCTTACTTTTGCTGGACCCTGCCAGACAGCAGATCAGATCATAATGTAAATAAGACTACCTTCCTCAAGTTGGTGACTGTCAGGTTGAGATGCAGACAGATATAGAAACATTCTCGAAACCCTACTGCTTCCATCGTTGGTGTTGCTTTTACTAGAAATTTCATCCCAGTTCTTAGCAGCTGCCTAGTCATAGAGGATTTCTCTTTCTTGTCTCTTTTTCCAGAACCATGCCAAGTGGAAGTGAGGTTGCTACTGGCCTACAACTCCAATTCACGCATTCCAAAATGCCCCTGGATCGAGGGTGGTGAGGTGTCACCCCAGATGGAAACCAGCATCGAGGGCACCATCCCCTTCAGCAAACCTGTGAAAGTTTACATCATGCCCAAGCCCGCAAGGCGCTGAGTCATGTGCAGTCTTTACATTCAGGGCCTAGCGGGGCCCTTTTTAGGGATCAGCCAGAAGCCTGGAGAACTTCACCTGGAAATGAGCTAGAGGCCTAAGGCAGAACACAACCCTCACAGCCTCATCTGGTATCGAGCACAGGATAAAATATTTTGCATCAAAAAACCAAAAACTTTAAAATCTACTCTGCCTCAGCACACCCTGGTCGAGCAGCAGTTAGGTCAATTGCCTCCAAAAGACTCAGGCCACATACCCACTGAGTTTAAGTCCAGGGTCTGGCTGGGGGAACAGCCTTTGTGAACAACTAAATAAAAATGAAATAAAAGAAAATAAATGCTTCTTCCTCTTCTCTCTTCCTGCCTGCCTCCCTGCTTGCCTTCATTCCTGCCTGCACCTTTCCTTTGAAAGAAAATAAAATATTTACAGTTTCTTCCTTACCTCCCCAAATAAAGTTGAGAAAACTTTAAGCAGTTCCAGTTCTTGGTCCTTAAAGAAATGGCTGTAGGTTCAACATTTATATCACAGGCTTACTTACATTTTTCAGGTGTGAAACATAAGATCTAATTTTCCAGCCACCATCAAAGAACGAGTTCTTGGCACCATGAACTTGCATCTTAAAGCAATAGTCTGTCAGGGCCAACTCCAGAGAAGCTTTTAACAACCACCTTTTCACTGACAGTTCCTGAATGGCTTTAGACATCTTATCTTGCTGAGAGGCTCCTTCCCTAACTCAGGCAACAGCTGAATCAAGGACTGAATGAATATCTGGAAAATGAATCATTTGTCACTCCTGAAGGCAATTCTTGATCTTGCTGTCATTATTAGAACCAAAATAAAAAGAGGACCACGTTTCAGAAAGAAACCAGATTTGTGGGAAAGAGGGATCCAGTGTAAGAAAGTTATTTCCTACTAGAGCTCTGATGGCTCCCTGGTTGGAGTGAGTTAAAGGTGGACTAAACAATAAATGTTGACGCACCCTGGTGGCTCAGATGTTAAGCCTATGTCTGGAGTACAGTCCACATGCAGCCCAAGGCCGAGGATGGTAGGGGGCAACAATGAAAATAAACAACTAAATAAATGCTTCTTCCTCTCTCTCCCTGCCTGCCTGCCTTCTTAAAAAACAACTACAAAAACAAAACAAAAAACAAACAGCAAATGTTCCTGAGATGTTAGCCTCTTGTGAGGACCTGTTCTACTTCCTTACATGTTACTTAATCCTCACAACAGCCTGGTGAGATTTTAGAGGTTAAGGCACTGGTAGGAACACTGTAAAGTAAGCAATAAGACCTGTATTTGTTCAAATGCAAAATAATCCAAAGGCCTGAGCTATACTTCCCAGGGGAAGTATACAGAGAAGAGCCTTCACATGTTCAGCTTACCCCTTAAAGGTTACTGAATGGATAATTAGATAATACTTGGATCTAGATTATATTTAGCACTTAATAGCAAGATCATACAATTACTTAGAAGTGGAGCTAGAATCTGAATTCAAGCGTGTTTGACTTTTGATTTTATGTCCTTCAGGTGTGCCTAACTGGTAAGTCTTTATATGATTTAACTCTTAAATTCCACAACCACCTATGAAGTAGGTACTGGTTTCTTCAATCTATAAACAAGGCTAATAAAGTGCAGGGAAATAAGTGACTTGGCCTTTGTCACACTCTAGTAAGTGACAGCTGGGATCTGAACATATGCAGTCTGACTTAGATCATCCCTGCTGAAGAGGAACAGGAAAGATGACCTCCAGGGAACATGCTTTTCTAGTGTGCGTGCCTGTTTTGTATTTGTCAAGGATACACATCAGTGCACTCTCGTGTCAAAAACAAGATGCCCAGAAAAAGTGTCTGCCGTGAAGAAAAAATGAAGCTCGAAGCCAGGCTGAGTCATACCATCCCCTGACACAGGCACCTAATGGTGATTGCTGAATTGAAGCAGGGATGAAAAGATTAAGATCGATGGCTGCTGACTGAGCCCCTTATGCTATAGCCATACAAACTTTCTAAGGAAAGAACATGATCATTTTCAGAGATGGCACCCCTTTTATAAAAAGGGTGCTGGTGACTGGTGACTGAGGTTTTGAGTAATGTTCTCCTGAGGGACTTTGTCCTAGGCCTCAAAACCTGAAATACAGTACCTTTTCCACTGAAGATGGAAATAGAATAGGGGCATATTTTGGCTTAATATAAGAATGCATTTTTAAGCTGCGTAAAAATTGCATGGGTCATATTAGGATATAAGGAAATCTATGCTGGGTATGTTCAAGTTGAAGTTGAACAAGCTTCTGACAGGTTTGCTGTGAAGGTATCAAGTATCACATAAGGGGGGTGGGCTTAACCTTTTAAATTCCTTTTATCGAGTTCTCAGTTTCTGTGGAATATCTTTATTTTTCCTGCATCTGGCTTCACACATTTCACTGAAGTGAAATAATGACCTTATATTACAAAGACCTGGAAGGGAACATAAAGAGCCCTCTGGTGTGACATCTTCATTTTGCAGTGAACTGTGCCTGCCCAGAGAGATTGAGTTAGTGGTGAAGCCAAGGCTGGAACTCAGGCCTCCAGGTTCTTAATCTGATACTGTTTTCACAACAGGGGCCTATTGCTCCTTGAACATGGTCCATCATGCACCCAACCGTCAAAGCCAGAAACCTGCAGATCACACTGGGCTCTTCCTTACCCCTCATGTAAACACAGCTTTAGATTATGTTGCCTTAGTAAATGTTTCTGGAGTCAGTTCCCTTCTCAATATACTCTTTCTATCCTGATGCCAGCCCCCAAAATGGATCCTAAAGCATGGCATTACCTTCCTAATGAACTCCTGGCCTCAAATCTTGCTTCTCCATCCTCCAGTCCAGATCTGATGACGCCATCCCCCTTCTTAAGTCCTTGTAAGTGGATTCCTTCTGATACCAGGATAGTCTAAACTATACTTGAAGGCTTTTCATGGCCCTGCTGTCATCTCCAGCCTCACACTTCTTGTCCCAGTCTCCACGCCAGCTGTAGCGAAGCACCTGTAGCTGTCGCCATCACCTACCATGCTGTCTTACTGCTAGATCTTTGGACTTGCCGATCCCTGGAATATGCTCCCTAGATTGTCTTCTGTGATTCCTTTCTTCTCTTTCAGGACCGAGCCTTATTCTAGAACCTGTATCTGGCTGGCTTGGTGGATTGACTCTATATTCCCATAACCAATGCTTCAAGCATAGTATTTACTCCAGGTTCACAAATGCAAACTCCTAAAGAAGGTAGGGAGGCAGAGAGGAGGTAAAGGGGCTGAAGAAAGAACATGGACACTGAAGAAGGCAGTTGCTACTAGCTCCACTAAGTCATTTATGAGTGTGGGCCTGGATCACCATCAGTCAGACCTTTAAGTTCTTTCAGAAACACCGGACATCTGCATTTTCACGAAAAAAAAAAAAAAAGAAAACCCTTAATTTTAAAATCGTAGTAAGTTAAAATTACTGAGACAAAATGTCTCTAGGTATAACTGTGCCAGTTTTCAGCTTCTGCATCATCACTGTGTATTTACATGTCTAGTTCTTCCAATTAGTCTGTGAGTACTGGACCGTGTGTCTGTGTCAGGCACTGCAGTACAGCTCCCGGCGCATAGCAGGCAGGGAAAGAGTAAGCATATGAATCGAGAACAAACTTAGCAGTGTCATGGCATGCCTGCAAATCTGCCCTGAGATTTAAATTTCTGAAAGGACTTTTATATTTGGCTTTGACATGACTGATTTCAGCAAATGGACTTTTGGGGAAGAAAGGTGCACACGCAGACTTCTTAGGAACTACTAAAGCTAGAAGAAGTGTGGGCAGAGTGAGGGCTGTGCCACTGACAAACCAAAAGGTTTAATGATTAAGACATAGGTCTGAATATAAAAAAATAGTATCTCCATGCCTGCACATTTCCAGCAATGACCATCTAGGATAGATTCCAAAATGGGAGCTATTTATTGCAGACTCTATACAAAATTTAATAGTCACTGCCAGATACTTCTGTCTCTGAGAAGTTGGTACTAAGTTCTCTTTAATTCAGAGACGACTCACTTAGGAACACTGGTTACATACACTCCCAGCTAATTCAACACCCACTGAAACTGTCTCGCCCTACAACGATCAAAAATAATTTTTGATTGCATCAATAGAGAAACAGTCTAAATTTTTATCAAGCATCCCTCCAAGTTATATGTGTGCCTGGTTTTATGAGCTGAAGGAACTGAGAAAGATCCTGTCATCTGACTTTCTGCAGAAAGGCTACTGAGCAGAACCCCAAACCCCTACCCAGTCACTAAGGAGTCAAGTCTGTGAGGCGCTCACTCCCATGGGCCTCCTAAGGATGTGCATAATACAGATCAAGACCTAATGACAAGGTCTAATTCTAGTGCTGCCATTTTCTTGCTGAGTGAACCTGGAAAAATTCCTTCACTTTCCATTCTGCAGTCCCCAGCCTGCGGTGCAGCCCTCCCTGCCCAGGAGACTCTTCTCTTCTGCTTTTGCTTTCTTTCCCCTCCATTGTCTTTAATAAACATAAAATTTCACTCGGTAAAAAAAAGACAAAAAACACACTAGTTGGCTTTACATAGCTTCCCCATTAATAGATGATAGCAACACTGCCTTGAATTTATTGAATCCTTACTAATGCTGGGCAGTATGCTAAGACTTTCTCTGAATGACCTCATTTAACATCTGCAGTAACTCCAGTTCCTAATATCATCCCTATTTGACAGATGAGGACAGTGAAACACTGATATTAAGCACATGCCCAACCAGTGAGTGGCAGAAAGTCAAAGTTTGAAGTTAAGGTAATTTTGCACTAAAGCCCATGCTCATCTGGACAGCCCATCATTTTACAGTGAGCGAATATGAGGTGCAGAAAAGACTATCCAGTGAGGCTCAAGTTTAGCTGGTAGAAAAACAGCCAGCTGTCAGAGCACACCTCCTCTGCTGACACTTTGCTGAAGTGCCTCCTCACTTCATTCAGGACTCTGCACACATGTCATCTGCACAGAGACACTCTCTGACCACAGATCTCAAGTAGTCCCAGCACTCTGTCTTCTCATACTGCTGTATTTTGCTTCAAAACAGTCTACCTACACATTTATTCATTTACTTGTCTATTTTCCCCACTAGAATATAAACTTCATGAGGACAAGATATTTACTGCTGTTCTCTGAGAGCCTACAGCAGTGTCTGGCATATAAGGTACTCGATACATTTTAGTTGGAGTCATTCAAATATTCCAAAGCATCTATAGCGATGTGAGTTTAATGCACTGAAACTTTTCTTTGGCCTTCAAAGCTTTATTTTCGCCTTTATTTCTTCATACAACATTTACCACATTAAACATCTGTCTCCTGATTTCCAGGCCACCATCCACCGACCAGTGACAGGGAACTTTAGTCATCCATATACCCCCAAACCTAACATAGCACCTGCCATGAGTTCAGAAATGCTTGAAGAGTTACTCTCTTACAGCTCAGGTGCCGAAGGTGCAGGCCCTGGAAAACCCAAGGACCAGGTTTGAGATTGGGGGTAGAGGGAAAGAGAACAAAACTCCTGAGGAGGCTGGTGTGGAGATGGTCACCATGATAGTCACAGGCATCATTGCTTAGTGATTTATTCCCTTCTTAAGGCACCATCAGCAGGTGGAGTGGAACACCCCTCCCACCCTGATGCCTTGGACAACCAAAGCATTGTACTCCTTCACTGCCTGCTCTGTCTGGAGGACTCGCACATCAATGCCTTGTTTCTCGAGGTACTTCACAGTTGATGGAGGCACCTGGGAAGATGAAAAAGATGAGTAAGTCAGAGGGACAGGTCCCTCAGGGTTTCCTTTCCTGTCCTGAGGAAGTGTACTCTACACTACTGCATAGAGCCAACTGGCACTCCTTGATCACTCAATGTATCAACAGCCCAAAATTTGACAGTGAGCCACAGGGAGTCAATAAACGTTCTAAGAAGTTGACAGAAGTATCATGCTGTCAATTCATAAAGCTCAGGAGAAATAGGAATGGAAGGGCTATGGAGTATAGAATCAGGCAGTCTTATTAGTGGTGTGATCTTGGGAAAGTGAATGAAAATCTGAGTCTTTGTTTCCCTGCCTGTAAACAGGAATAATAATACGTAGGTCCTTCAAGGTAAGATATATAAACTATCTGGCATATAAATGTTAAATATTTGAGCCAGTCCAATATGAATCTATATTCTAACTTTGCCATGTACCAAGCAAGAGGTTTTTATGCTAGTTCAAGTCTCTCAATCCCCTCTCCCTCCCCTGCAAAATGGGAATAATGAAGTTAACTATTACATGTATACTGTAGCTCAAATGTCTACACAGAAACACCTTTCTTGACCACCCCCATTTTGAGCAGTCCCTCAAAAGTTACCATTTTCTTCACAGCATTCATTACAACAAATTATCTCCATTATTATCATTTTTACTCATGAGGACTATGAATCTTATTTATCTCATTGCCCGCAGTGCTTAGATGCATGTATGACCCATAGAAGGTACTGAATAAATATTTGCAAATATATTTCTAGAAAACAATTTCAATAGTGATAACTATAATTAGATATTTTCTCAACTCTGGCTTTTCCTAAATTTTTTAAAATAGATTTTAATTAGACTCTACTTGTTGAGTTCAGAGTGAAATGTTTTTAAATGCTCTGTGTTTTCTTTATGTTTGAATTTAATAATGCCAGTTGTCTTCAGATAGAAATTGCTTTAATGGGGAAAAAATAGGCTTAAGTAAAAAATATAAATAAATAAATGGCACCTTCATCAGTAGAGAACTAAATTTTCTGTCACTATGAAAGAAAGAATAAGGTAGATCTCTATACACCTGTGTGGAAGGCTGTGTATAAGTGAGTAATGAATCACAAAACAATGTGTAGTGTGATCCTACTTATGTAAAAATGGTTCTACATATATCTCTGCTTATCTCTCTCTATATCTATATATTTATATCTATCTATCTATCATCTATATCTATCTATCTATCTATCTATCTATCTATCTATCTGTCTATCTATCTATCTATATGCCAAGAGCAGTATATTTCAAACATGGAGACTAGGGAGAGAAAATCCTTCACCATTTGCTTCTACATTTCTCCACTGCCTCTTTTACAACACACATGTATTATTTCTGAAAGTAAAATAAAAATAATTATTTTCTGTGTCCAAGAAAAGAAAAAGTACTATAAAAATTTAAAGTACTACAAAAACCTAAAGAACCCAATATTAATAGTCAAAGCTTAAGAAATTCCAGGATTGAGGAATTTCTGAGAAATGGTTGAAACTTCATGGGTTCAAAGTTACATACAGACTTGAGAGTTCAACTCTGAGTAGAGTTTGCAGCCATTATTTTATCCTGGACCATCTACTGGCTCAGAAAAATGACGGTGCATCATATATGTGTGTTCATGGGGACACACACACACACACACACACACTCCTCTCTCTCTCTCTCTCTCTCTCTCTCTCTCTCTCTCTCTCTCCCAAGATTAACATCTCCCTAAGGTAAAGATCCAAGAGATCATAAACTGTCCTCAGCATGCTCACCAATGCTCACCAATACCTACCTTCAAGGCCTCACTCATCCCTCGGCCAATCACAAGGGTCTGCACACCCTGCTTGACAACTTCCTCCACATCTGCTGGCTGCACACCAGGGGTATGCTGGGTGTGGAAAGAGAACGTGTGTTAACTATCTGCTCTTTTCTTCTTCCTTTGCAATTGGCCTTCATTTATTGAAGAAATGTTTACTCTGTACTAAGCATTATTCTGGGCCCTGGGAATAACAGAAGATACAGTGCTGCCCTTATAAGGAACTCTAAGTTTAGTGAAAACTATAGAGGACTAGAAAGAAATTTCAGAAGTTTTATGAATGCTCCAAGGAAGTAAGTTCAGGCTGTTTTGAGAACATGAAGAACACCTAGTTCAGATGTGGGAGATCAGGGCAGGTAGTTGGGGGAAGTATCTAATTGGAGCTGACATTTAATGTGAGACCTAAAGGACAAATAGAAATTAGCTAGGTTAAAGAAAATTAGGGAAACAAGGTATTCCAAGCATAGGAAATAGCATACACAAAGGCTTGCATAAAATAAAAACCTAATGAACTATATAGGTCTTTCAGTATGTAGGAAATATAAATGATGGGTGAGGAAATGGGAGAATGAGGTAGGAGAAGAAAGTATGTGCACATGATGTCAAAATTTGAATTATGGAAAGATTTCATAAAAAATCTCTATGCTGTTTCCTTTTCCTGAGTCCCTTTCCCACTTAACTTCAGAAGAACTTCTACTGATGCTTTAAAGCTTATCACTCTATAAATTCTTTCCAGATAGTTTCAGGTATATTTAAAATAAGATGTTTAACAAATATTAATCCAACATTAAAGGATGGAGACTGCAGGGCACCTTGTGGCTCAGGCAGCTGAAACGCAGGCTTGTAGGCCATGTAAAGCCCAAGGACTGACTGAGTTCAAGTCCCGGAGCTGGGGTGAAGAAACAAAACACATAAACAAAAAAAAACAAATCAATAAAAATGCTTCTTCTTCCTCTTCCTTTCTTTCCTTAAATGCTTCATCCTCCTTTCCCCACCTTCTTCTCTTAAAAAATAAATAAATAAATATAGGATGGTAGCTTTTGAACTCCTTCCACTTCAGCAAAGGGGATACAGGAGTTAGATTTTGATAAATTCCAATGCAACTACAGGGCTTTACCTATTATGTATCATCCAAAGGATGAAACTCTTAGCACTGAAATTCAGAGAGACAGAGTCTTTCTTCCTTGATTGATCTGTCTCTCTCCTTTCAGTCAACAAGCATTCACTGAGCCCGTGCTCAGCGGTGGACCCTATACTAAGAATCGGAAATACTGAGATGAACCAAATAGTTTTTGGAGGAGTTTTAGTCAGATTACCATAGTGAACACAGGGAAAGAGGTACAAGAGAAGAGGATAACATTTAGTTGAGGCTCCTAGAACAAGTAGTGGCTAACTATATATGTGTGTGTGTGTGTGTGTATGTATGTATATATATATATATATATGTATGTATATATATATATATATGTGGGGAAAAGATACTGTCATGAAAACATACTGTTTAATTGAGTCTTGAAGGATGAGCAGGATTATGCCTTGATGCAGTGGTTATAGAAGAGGAACATTGTCATCATAGTTAAAAATGGCACAGGGACATCTTACCCAAAGCAATATACAAATTTAATAAAATCCCACAGGCTTATTTCCAAGAAATAGAAGAAAAAATCTTAAAATCTGTATGGAACAACAAAAGACCCCAGAGAGCTAAAGCAATTATGAGAAAAAAAGAATGAATTCAGGCAAAGAAAGTAGATGTTTTAATATATAGAAAGATGACGGTTTAGAGAAGATAGTATTATAATTTATATATCTCTAATTGTAAGTCATGAAGAGAACACATAGCATTTTGAGCTATGCTGCAAAGTGGTATGGTACTAGAATAATAATAGAGGCACAGACTGGTAGAATAGAACTGAATCACCAGAAACTGATCCACTCACATACAGTCACTTAATCTATGACAAAGGATCCAAAAGCATGTGATGGAGAAAGGAAAATCCTTTCAATAAATGCTGTTGGGATAACTGGACAGCCATATGCTAAAGAATGAAGCCAGATCACTCTCTAACACCATTCACAAAAGTCAACTCAAAATGGAATAGAGACTTAAGACTGGAAACCATAACATCCTTGGACGACAACATAGGAAAGACATTCCACAGTATCAGCCTTAGGGAGGCCTTAGTGGACTCAACTGCAGTATCAAGGGAAACAAACGA